>VZRW01008256.1:0-155567 GCA_013398125.1 Aegotheles bennettii | reverse complement strand
TGGGCCCACTTGTCAAGCTTGTCTAGGTCCCTCTAGATGGCATCCTCTCCTTCAGGTGTGTCAACCACTCCACTGAGCTTGGCATCATCCATGAACTTGCTGAGGGTGCACTCGAGCCCACTGTCTGTGTCATTGATGAATATATTAAACAGTACTGGCTCCAATACATACCCCTGGGGAACACCACTTGTCGCTGGTGCCCTCTGGTTGTGACCATCTTACCAATTCCTCGCCCACCAAACAGTCCACCCATCAAATCCATATCTCTCTAGTATAGAGAGAAGGATACTGTGAGGGACCATGTCAAAGGCCTTACAGAAGTCCAGATAGATGACATTTGTAGCCCTCCCTTTGTCCACTGATGTAGTAACTCCATTGTAGAAGGCCACTATGTTGGTCAGGCAGGACTTGCCTTGGTGAAGCTCTGCTGACTGTCTCGAATCATCTCCCTGTCCTCCATGTGCCTTAGCAGAGCTTCTAGGAGGATCTGTTCCATGATCTTCCCAGGCACAGAGGTGAGGCTGACAGGTTGGTAGTTCCCAGGGTCCTCCTTACTTCCCTTTTAAAAAATGAGTGCAATGTTCACCTTTATTCAGTTGCTAGCGACTTCATCTGACCACCATGACTTTTCAAATACCATGTCAAGTGGCTTGGCCACTACATCAGCCAATTCCCTCAGGACTCTGGGATGAATCTCATCAGGTCCCATAGACTTATGTGTGTCCAGGTTCCTCAAGTGGTCCTGAACCTGATCTTCTCCTACAGTGGGAAGGACTTTGCTCCCCCAGTCTTTGTCATGCAGCCAGGCTTCAGTGCCCTCCCTGTACATCCTGCCTGTGCAAACTGCTGCGCCCGCCGTGACTGAACACCCACACTGTTTGCCCATAGAAAAGTAAATCTGGGCCTTGAGTTTCACCACTTTGGGCTCCTGGTGACAGGTCTCCAAGTGGCTACTACCTGATTGGTATGCTTGTATCCATAAAATCACACAACACTTACTCACAGAGAAGAGACTGGAAATCCAGCGAGTACCTGTAACAAGACTAGCACAGAGCAAAGGCCTTTCAGATATGATCAGATGCTGTTACATCTCTTCTGGTTTTACTATTGCCGTTCCAGCAAGCAGTTCTTTATTCTAGACAATGCAATTGGAGTATTGTTGTCATAGCTGTTAGTGTTATTATGAGAAGGAAGAGCTAGCCTTAAATATTCAGCGCCTAGCTCTTTCAGTGTGCAGTGCACAGCTGACAATTTCCTTCTAAAAGTACTTCAATACAGTAACATTTACCGCAGGTACTGAATGAGAAAGCTTGACTACTGATAGAGAAGTGCCTCTAATAACTGCCACAGTTACATTGCTGTAATCCACAGTATGACAAGCAAGTGAAGTAAACAGGCTTGTGCCATTGTTCACCAGACAAAAGGGAAGTAATACATTTAGTAAGTGTTGTTTTGGGAAGCTGTGTTAAGATTCATCAAGTAATTTTTAAGATAAATGACTGTCCTCTTGCCATTTGAACTACATAGAGGGAATCAAATGGCTGCGTGGTATCCTTATCTTGCAAAGCTGAGTCAATCATGTTGAATACAAGAAGTGTGAGTCTTTGCAAGTTTTAGGAGATACATTAGAAGACTTTAGACCAAAAGGTCATGTTCTGAATTAAGGGATGGAGCTGCATGCTCTTTTTTCCTTAGCTGAAGTTTCTGAAGAATTTCTCCTAGTAAATGATACTTTTCATACAACTGAGAGGCCCCTTGAGGGACAGCTCACAGTTGTAAATTCTGCTTATGAATTTTAATTAACCTTTATTTCAATAGATGTTGATTTCTACTAGGTCGACATATACTTAGTAAACGGTAAAAGGTCTCTATACAGGATGCTGACTTATTCAGTACTTTTGATTAAGCACGTAATTCCAATTATTGTCGATCTGGCTTTATCAAAAAACTCTTCTAAGTGTTTATCTTCTTTTTCAGCTTGCAGATGCCAACAAAGTACTACTGGAATTTTCATGCAACACAATATTACTTGCAGAAAAACATCACCATAAAAAGCAGGGAGAAAGTAGTGTGTACACCAAAGGTTGGATTTAAGACAGGAAAGTATCTACATGTCTTATAGGCATGTAAAACTTTCTCAGGGTCTGAGCCAAACACCCTCTGTCTTTTTAAAAGCCATTGGCTCCTTAAAGTCAGATTTTTAGTGGTGTTTGAAGAGAGTGTTGAAGGACTCCGAACTTTGGTCAATTCAGCATTAGCACTTCCAGATACAGATATCTAGCTAGTCAGATTTTCAAGGGATTTTCATAACATTAGGTACTTAGGCATTTTTCAAAATTCCGCTACTGTCTGTATCTGCATCTTTAAGCCCTTAAATACTTCCATAAATCCAGACCTAACATCTTTAGGCTGCATCTGAATGTTAGACTTCAGCATTAAAGTTTTCCTGGTGAAACTAAAGAAATGTCTTACTTCTCAGAAGTCAGCAGGAGCTAGTCAGAACTTCTGAAGGTCAGACTTTGATTATTAACATGCTTAGCTCCCTGAGGTTTGTTGCTTGAGCTTTGTTACTCAGCTTGTCTTCAATAAAACTTGCTGTTTTGAGGTGCTGTTGGTTACTAGCAAGGTAGAAATGGTAAGGCTCAGTTAATACAGCAGTTCTGGTTTCTCCTGTTGGGAGGGTATTATGCAGCATTGTTCAGAGGCTGGGCAGTCATGGTTCTTTCCTGGGCACTAAGCAGGAAGGATAGGGCTATATACCTGCCTGGAGCAAAGGGTATAGATCAGTGGGTTTTGGAGAGGAGGAAGCCCCTAAGCCTCTGCCTAAGTGTGGTGGGAAACAGATGAACTCATCTTTGTCCTGGGTTGCCAAGCTCATGGACTGCTGTACACAGCTCCTTCCTGAACTATCTAGCTGTTGCAGAAAGCACATGGAGACACCTAACCTGGCCTGGCCAGGCAGCTCATCTCCTAGTAATTGCCTCTGTACTCTTGAAGCACAGGGCAGCTCCTGGTCTCATAGCAGCTTAGCCAAATAAACCAGTGGCTGCTACAATCCTACTGCTGCAAAAATGGCTTGTGGGTTTTTTTTTTCTCTTTTTGTTTTGTCTTTGATGCTCTGAAACCACTCTGTCAGCACAAAGGAGTGTGCAAGGGCATACTGCTGTTGGGATCAAGGACAAAGCTGAGGGTGTGACCATGGCTGTCAGTAATTAGGACAGTTTGTGCTGCTTGGCTTCACGTGTGGCTTCAGTTTGCATAGTTACAGCAGGGGATATAGCCCTGTATTGATACCCCAGGTTGCTGATGGCAAGGAGGTGCAGCAAGCCCAAATCCTATGTTCAGTAGGAGGAGAGCAGGAAATGGACCCATGTGTTCAGGTGTCTTTAGTCTCTGCTCACTTCCCACTTTGCAGGCATCAGCTGAGGATGAGTATAAGACTGGGAGGCATTTGTGTATCATGGTGATAAAGGGGCATGAGATTTGGGTGTGTGTTACCCTTTGGAGAAAAAATATGTGACGTCTTCCTGATAGTGTGAGTGTGGTGACAAGCCCCAAGGGTTCATACCATTCTCTGATAGCAACATCCAAGATCCTCCCGCTGCTCTGAGGGCATTTAATTTCAGAGATATAAGGATAGTAATAAAAGCTTCCTCCTTACCCTCCTCCCAAAGCAATTCCTCAGCTCATAGCTGCCTGTCCAAAGCTACGTCAGTAATACTCCAGTATTCAGCCCAATAAAAATTTTGTCAAGGAAGCATAAAGTTTCTGTCAGATCTTTTCCATTAAAAATCATTTTTATAGCAGCAAGCTGTAACAAGCACACAGCTATGGAGTGAAAGTGTGAAATGATGAGAAATTTGGACAGTGTTATCGTCCAATGGGGACTCAGTGGTAGGCCACTTAGAATGCCTCCAGTGTATGGAGCATGACAACCAGAATATTTTTCACAACAGATTATAATGTAAAAAATTTATTATGGATCTCAGAGGGGAATAGCCCATGCCAATGATTCTAGTCCTTCCTCCCAGATATATTACTCAGATAATATGAAGTCATAACTCCTTTTAAATTATTTATGAGCCTGTCCCACCTTGGATTAAAAAATATTTCTGCTGGAGATTTGCAGGGTTAATATCTGTAGCCTTCTGTTTGATTTGCTGAAATGCACAGTTATTTCTGTAGTCAATGGGAGGTGTATAGCATTTGCTTTGTCTGGTAATTACTCAGTCGTAGCTTGTTGTGAACTGATCAGAAACAGGACATGCAACCATGACCAGAATATGTAGATGTAATTGTAGAAAGCTATTATAGTCCAGGTGGAGTAAATTTATTCAGTGAAAGAATCTGCATTGTGGTCACTGACTAAAATGAATCTGATTCATAGAATCATAGAATGGGTTGGGTTGGAAGGGGACCTTAAAGCTCATCTTGTTCCAGCCCTCTTGCCATGGGCAGGGACACCTCTCACTAGACCAGGTTGCTCAAAGCCCCATCCAACCTGGCCTTGGACACTGCCAGGGAGGGGGCATCCACAACCTTCCTGGGTAACATGTTCCAGTGTCTCACAGTAAAGAACATCTTCCTAATATCCAGTCTAAATCTACCTTCCTTTAGTTTGAACCCATTCCCCCTTGTTCTATCACTGCATGCCCTCACAAAAAGTCCCTCTCCAGCTTTCCTGTGGGCCCCTTTCAGGTACTGGAAGGCTTTTAAAAGATCTCCCCAGAGCCTGCTCTTCTCCAGGCTGAGCAATCCCAATTGTCTCAGCCTCTCTTCATAGGAGAGGCTCTCCAGCACCTAAACAAATTATTTGGGATAAGAAGGAGGGTTTTAAACAGAAATTAAATTTAGACACTACTGTTTGCAGCAGTATTCCTTCACTTCCCTCTGAGCATCTTATGCCTAGTCACTATTAGAGACAAGATGATGGACTTGAGGGCACACTGATCTTGCCCAGTCTGTTGTTTCTTCTGTAAGCTACTTTCTAGCAGCTTTGTACCACATTTATTAATCGTAGGTTACAAGGAGGGGACGAGAATGGCGAGGCAGACCAACACTCCATTTATCAACATGTGTCTTAGGGTCCTTCTTCCTATTGCAAGAAAATAGCTGCAAAAGAATTCCTTCTCTTTTCAGTGGGGCTTCATGGGTGTACTGACTTGGTAGTTCATGTTGTTCCAAGGGGCAATGTGTTATGTGCAGCATGTGGTGTGGTGGTATCAGTGCTTGCAGAGCTGAGTAACGGTTATGAGGCTTCTTATCACCTTTCCTGTGAAAGAAGGTAGTGCCATGAAAATCATACCAGTGCTGCACAAGTAAATGAGGAGTAAAATTAATAGATCAAAGCTTTCATCTCCAGCAAGGTTTTGCTTTTACTTCTGTGGTAACTTGTAAGCTGTAATATAATTTCTTTGGAAAATTGAAAGAAAATGATAAATCAAAGACCTGTTCCAGAGTGAAAGTACACAGTGAAAGTTCACAAAGTCCAAATCATCACTGCATGTGCCTTCTAGGTGCTTCGATAGCTGGTGGCTGGCTAGACTCTTTTCACATCCTGTGGGCTCATTTTCCTGTGTCATCTGAACCTACCCCTTTCTGTGTTGCAACAGTCTATCATTTGTTGTCACGTTCTGGGTTACAGGACCCTAAGAGCCCCATTGCTAGAGATGCTGACAGGACAAAGCAGTGCCTCAACAAGGTATGTTTCTGGGACTGACATCCTGTACCAGCTCACTTGCCCAAATGGTGACCTGTGACCTAATTACTGGTAGATTTTACTGAGTTGAAAAGTAGTGCTACTGAAAACTTCTTCTGTGTATGATTTAAGATTCTTTGTTGTGGTGTGAATGAAGAAAATGAGTATACTAAGTGACTTGCAATAACAGTGAAATTAAAGGAAGAAGTTATAAAGCAAGATGCGGGTAACTGCACAGCAGCTTAAGCTGAACAGTTACGGGTTGGAGGAGGTTATCTGGCTGGAGGAGTTAGCCTGTGTTGCAGAATGCTTAGGAGAATTTGGCTGATATACATCTCTGGCATGGTTCATTATAGAGGGATTGTGTTTTGGTAAGATCTGATACAGCTATATATATTCTGTATCAGTCCATGCATCAATACACATAGTTGATACAAAGCGTGGAATATAGGAATAATATCCAGGGTAGGAGGTGTTTAACTCTGAAACAGGCCAATGAGTTATGTAAATAAACAAAATAATATTTTTCTTTGAACGAGTTGAATTGTTACTGTTTTGCTAGTCAACTACAGAAGAAGGTGACCAGCTTAATAAAGAAGCACTTTTCACCTGAGGAAAGGAGACCTTGTTCATTTTAATTAGAAAGAATGGACAAACTATCCCATGAATGAGAAGGGGATAAAATGAATGCAGTCTGTATCCCTAAAGCTATCTTGATCCCTCAGGGAAGAAGAGAGGAGAGATTGAGTTGGAAGGCTCCAGGACTCCAGCAAGAGTTCCAGCAAGAGCTCCAGCAAGTATTTAAGAGATCGCCTCCTAGATTTCACCCAAAGCATAATATAGTCATATGTGAGGACATATGTTTGGCAGGGCAACAAGTGAGTTGTTAAGGGAGAGAGAAACTCTTCTGATTTAATCATAGTGTATGAAGGTGGAGTAGGGTTATTCTTTCATCACTAATGTCCTTTAGAGTTGTCTAGCTGAGTTTAGTGCAATTCTGACTGGACAAGACATTTCTCTTGGCTTTGCCAGAACCATAGAAATGTCCATCCATGAGCATACAGCAAGGCCAAGTTTCCACTTGGTCAGGGAGTGAGAAGAGGCAGAAATGTCTCTCTACCAGGCTTTCAAGATATTATGGTGCTTGCTTAAAACTGCTTGACAAGGACATCAGACCAGAACATTCAAGTCATGTTGTAAGACATAAGCATCCATCTGTGCTTTTCCTCAATCAGGTCAGTGCACTTACTGCTGAAAGTGGGGCAGAGGCCTCAAACTAGAAAACAATTTTTTTTATGCTCCCTTCCAAAGGAAGGTTTGAATGAAAGAGTTTATTTTTACTGTAAAGTGTGTTGTTTGATTTTACATCCTGATCTGTAGATGATTTCATCACTTGAACTTCATGATTTATTGGTTTGATCTTAATCATGACCTTAATGTGATCATCAAATTGTCCCATCTTTAATTACCTTGGTAAAATTGTAGTGTATTAGCTCAGTGATGTGCTGATTTAAGTGCCTCTTTGCTTGCTCATCCTCTTCAAGAAAATTCATTTCAAAAAGTCAACAGAACAGGTTTCATCTGTCAAATTTTGCAGCGTGGGCATTGCTTTCAGTGGATACAAATAACCTTCAGTAAAGACGATTGTGAGTCAGTGGTTTCTGAGACCAACTTAATACACAAGTCTCTTGGTCTGACCTATGAAGAGAAAAAACAACTCTGTACCAGAAACTATATAGCGGGGAAAGGAAAATAAGCCATTCCTTAAAGAGATTTAGCAAACAGAACACCTACAGAACCGCCCACATGGAGTGACCTGTATGGATTTGGGGCCCTGTCCTAGAGCCAGTGAAGACAAGGAGTAGTACCATTTCAGTGAATAATTTACAAGGCTTCAGAAGTCAAGACCTGTTTCATTGTGCTCCTACAAGCAACTTACAGGTCATATCCCACCTGTATGTTTCTTCCATTATGGGCAGATTCCCAGAGGAAGATTTGTGGAAGACATTGCCTGGACCCCCAGATTCCATCTCTTGTCTGAAGGTGCTTGACTGAAGCTGTGTTGCTGCTGCCACAGCAGGGTGGATGGGTCAGCTGTGGGTGATAGGACAGCCCCTCCCAGCTTGGTGCTGCAGGGAAAATGGGGGGAAGGAGAGGAAAGAGGATACTACTTGGCAGTGGGAGGCAGAAGATGATGCCATTGGGAGCATAAAGGTATGTTATGTTTTAGGGATGACTTTTTTTCCATTGTCCTGGTTTGAGCCAGGATAGACCCAATTTTTCTTCTAGTAATTTTACTTCTCAATTAGGTCTCTTATAAGTAGCTGCACTTGCTGAAATTAACTGTATATTTTCCAGTCAGTGTCTGCCTCAAGGGTTGATAATGCTTGATGTTTATAGTTACTGCTAGAGAGTGGTATACAGAACAAAGCCACAAAGGGGCAGCAAGACGGGTCACACCTGCACCCCTCCTAAGGGGAGGAGCAGACCAGACAGGTGACCTAAAATTGACCAAATGAAGTATTCCATCCCAGAAGAGTAATATTTGGTATAAAACTGAAGGATCATGGGGTCAAGTTTGCTTTTTTTCTTCATCTATGGCTGCCTTGCTGGGAGATCCACCCCCATCTCTTAGGTCATCCCGCACATATGCCTACTCCACTGCTCAGCTGAGATGATCAGGTTTCTTGCTGGAGCTGTTGTGTTTGTGATGTTGGCACTCAGCCTTCAGTACTAGAAGTGTACAGCTCCTGATTGCTATCAGAAGCTGAGTTTAACTTTGTATCTTGTATTAGCTTTGGGGGTCACGTGTTACTGAGGGGGCAGGGGATGGGGGAAGCACGATATTGGTTTTGTGTGTATTTCTATATATTTGTATATATCATTAAACACACATAGTTTAGTTTCCAACCTGTAAGTCTCTCTCCCTTAGACTCTCTCCTTTCCTTTTCTGGCAAGGGAGGGGGGTAATAGAGAGCATCTGTCATTTGTTTAATTGCTGGCCCAGCATTAAACCATGACACTAAGGGGATCCCCAAAACTGGATGCAACCAGTTTAACCAACAAGGAGCATTTTCTCAGTAGATAACTGTCTGCTTCACCCATGTATGCTGTTAATCATGCTGATGCTGCCCAGAGGTCTATACAAGTTACTCTGTTTTCTGGTACGTAAGATAGCTTAGTTATATCTAGCACAGAATCAGTAAGGTTGGAAGGGACCACAGTGAGGGAGACTCCACAACCTCTCTGGACAACCTGTTCCAGTGTGTGGGAACTCACACAGTAAAGAAGTTCTTCCTCGTGTTCTTGTGGAACTTCATGTGCATCAGGTTCTGCCCATTGCCTCCTTTTCTATTGGTTGACACCACCAAAAAGAGCCCAACTCCATCTTCTTGTGACCCTTTAGGTATTTGTATACATTAATAAGGTCCCCTCTTAGTGGCCTCTTCTTGAGGCTGAACAGTCCCAGCTCCCTCAGCCTTTCTTCGTAAGAGAGATTCTCCAGACCCTCGACCAACTTAGTGGCATAGGTATCTCTACAGCCAGAGAAACAGCCCCAAAGAATTTTGGAGAGGGACCTTATGAAGCCATGAAAAGTCATTTGGTTGAATGCACGAACCTACAAATACAAGTGCACAGTCATGCATCTGCTTTACATATTGTCTAACCCTGCCAACATCAGTTGTTTCAAATAGATGTGGGATGAGCATTATTGCTCTTTCACAAATCTCCACTACAGCCACTCAAAATCAATAGCACATAGAGGGTGAAAACAACTTTTAGAGAAAATACAGTTGAAATTGCTCCAGAATTTAAGGTTTGACCAACCACTTCTGTAGTGACTGTGTATAGTATTTCACCTTGCACTGCTACAAAAGCAGTTGAAAAAATACCTGGGTTTTGTGCTCTCTTGTGTTTGCAAAGTCCCTGCCTTAACATGTACCTCAAAGGCAGGGCAACATGGTTACACAGGAGAAAGCAGCAGCTTATCCAGAAACGGGCACTGAAATCCAAAATTCTAGTTTGAACACTAGAAGCAGTTCTCTTTGTATTTATTAGCTCTTTGTATTTTCAGCAGCATCATGGTCCACTGCAAGGATTTATTGTGGTGTTTCATTAATATTTGTCTTTTTCTGTAAGCCAAGCTCAAGCCCATATGTGCTGCAGAGGTTTTATTTATGTATTTATTTATTTAATGAGCTCATATTTGTATGTAAAAAACATTGTTAGAATTTTTGGATGATCACTTTTTATGCTCATGCTTACAGGAAAATGCATGTGCTAAAGTAGCCTTCAGGCTTTATACTAAAATACCTGTGGAGATGATATCACTGGTAGTGGCATGTTGTGCATATTTTCTATTCAAATTTTCCACACTTCTTGATTATCATAACTTATTTTAGATTCCCTGATGTTGGTGAGTAGCTGTTGACATGTTCAGCTTGTGATCTAATTTGTGCTTATTAGAGGACATTTTGCGCATGCACAGAAGGCAGACTGAGGAAGGGGAGATCTTTGCCAGTACTTAGAATTTGAAATTACTTATCCAAAGTGGAATTTGTACAGCAGTCACTCTCCAGGCCAGATTTTGAATCCATCACCCCAACCATAAATCATACATTCACAGAAGTAGAAAATCTGAATAGGCACCTGCTGTCTAATGGAGAAAGTTTTCTGTTCCTGCTCTAAACAACATTGTTAGTAGGTTTTCACCAACTTGGAGTGGATAAGCTCAAGCACTATTAAAGTCTTAGGAGAATTTGAGTAACTACAAGTGGGTTAGATTTTTGTTAAAATTCATTTGAATGCTTATTCATTTTCTTCTGCTATATAAGTAGACCATTTAATGGATTTTGATTGGTAATGCAGCCTGGAGCCTCATTACTTGAAAGCTTTATAGCTACCAGAAATATGTGTTTTCAGGCTATGATGTTCTGTCTCATCTTTTTACAACAGACCTGGAATTTCACCTCTGTGTGCCCTGAGTTGTGTTTTGTGGATAAATACCCCTTAAAGGAGAATTTCACTGTCATAATTGATGAGATGTGGCTTTCAGTCTGCTATTGGGCACCTCAGTTTGGGCAGGGCAGGACAATGAAGTGAGGCAATTTATTGGGATTTTAAAAAAAAGCACTAGCATGTGGAAATTGTCACCCCCTTTTTCTTCTGCGTTTCTAGTTTATATTCATTCTAGTGGAAGCCCTTGTGTCCTATTTTCCAAGAACCTTCTTTCTATCTTGTTTTTTCTGTAAGCCAACGGGGAGATGTCTGTTATTCAGAGTCACAGGAATGCTGCTTTCAGAGGAAATGCCTTCTGTTTGAAGGCATCCAGTGCTGCCCATAGTCAAGGCTGCCTCCTGGGAGGGAAAAACTGGTCTTAAGTAGGATGATGCCAGCAAGAATATAATAATTTTGCAGATATGTGTTTCTTAAAATTGCTATAAAGTTGCCCTTCAGTGGTGTGCTGAGTGTCTGAGGAAAGCCTTAGTAGAACTGACTGTGGCAAAGAGAATGACTGCTGCAAAGCTAAGTGGTTTTCTTTTACTGAAGAACTCAGGCTTTGTGTCATGTTTTCAACAGCATCAATTACCTGTTTTGTTCTGAATCTGTGCAACAGAACTGAAAGCTGCTTGTAATCTGTGCGTTGGTACAGTGAGAAAATGCCTTGCCAAGATGTTGCACCGCTGGCCTGAAGGGCTAGGGTTCCTGTTGAGGAGAGCTGGAGGTCTTCTGAGTGTACTGCAGTTACTGATGACCACGTGTAATTCAAAACTTACAGTGCACTGCTTCACTCTTAGAAGCAAGAGTTTCATCAGATGTGTTTCGTGTCTAGGAAAGGGTTATTCTGCAAGTTGCCACCTTCTCCCCAGAACAGTAATTTTGCAACTTCTTCCTCAAGCCTAACCTATTGAATCCTCTGTTTGTCTCCAAGACAGAGTGATCCTGCATCAGTCCTGTGCTGCAGACAAAGATGTAAGGGGATAGGTGGCTGGTAAGCAGGGCATTAAGCCTCCTGTCTGTGCCTAGGAATGGGTTGCAGATGGGCAGGATATGCATCAACCAGCACAGCTTAGGTCAGTAAGGAGAGGAGCTGAGCTATGCTCGTGTCTGGAGCAAAGGGTCTAGGGATGGAGCTGAGCATCTTCTGTCAACAAGATGCTGCCTCTTCCACAGAGTAGACAAAGAGCTGCAGGCTCTATATTTGCTGTAGAAATCGTGCATGGCTCTTAAGTGTGTGTAGGTCATTAACAGAGTGCCATCTACTGGCACAAGGCATCTTTATTGCCTGCATCTTTTAAACAGTTTAATAGAGCAAAGTGATGCAGCTCACATTGAATGGCTTCCAGGTGAGCCCTGAATGTGAGGTGCCAGCCTAGCTGCAACTCTTCAGCTGGCCACAGCTTTTATTCCTTTCCCAGCCCTTACAAAGTCTATGGAAATCCCCACCTGCTCTCTGTGGCAGTGCTCATGGATTAGAGCCACATCCTGCTACTTGAGTGGATCGCTGGGTTGCCTGAACAAAACGGGTCAATGGATACAGTGGAGAGATCCTGTTTAAGTGGCATGGTATCTCACAGAAGGGTGTACACACCTAGCTAGTTTCTGCCTGAAGTACTGCATGTACTGCCACTCTTCCACACCTCCTCAGATGTCAGGGTAGGCTCCCCTTTATATTCTCGGGTGGAGAAGCTGGGTAATCAGTTGCAGCTCTAGAGGAATGCACAACAGGAGGGCTTTATTATTGTCATTTAATTAATCTAATAAATGTACTTAATGAAATAGGAGTCAGATCAGTGTAATCATCATCAGGAGGTCCCTCATTTGTTTATTTTTCATGCAGAGCAGATTTCTGTGCAACACAGGTGTGCAGTTTCAAAAGATGGCAGAGTCAAAGCCTGAGTAGGAGGCAGGTAGGTCTTCTGTCACTTGGGAAAGGCAGAGTATGATCAGGCAATTTGTCACCCAGAGTTAAAGTAAAAATTGGCTGCATCTATTTTGCTCAGAAGAGTAGAGGAGGTAACTTGAATTTATTTTTGTGGAGGATGGAACTCTGAGCTTTTCAGTTGCTTGTGACAGCCAATGAAAACTAAAGTCCTGACAGAGCTTTGCAAGGAAAATTTGTCCTGCTGCTTCTCTTGATTAGGAGAAAGTAGTGTTTCTGCCTTGCAAAAATATTTGACGTTTAAAAGGATATATGAAAAATTCCATTCGGCAGGAAAATAAAATGAGATCCTTACAAAGTCTTTCACCAAGAATAAGAGGTACTAGGATAGACTGGAGGACCTGTTCTGGTGATGGAAGCCCCACGCTCAAGCCCTTGTTAGAACAAGGAACTGGGACTCTCAATTAATCTTCAGTGAGCTCTTCCTCCTTCATGAGTTCAGTGTCCACTCACTTTACAGCAGGCCCCTGAGAATCCTGTTGACAGCAGCCCTCCTCACAGAAGAATTTGTCATTTTTCTGCTGGGGAAATATATTTCCTAAAATACTTTCATCTGTCTCAAGCACACACTTTATTTAAATGTCCAAAATATTGAAATAAGAAGGTGTTAGCAGAGCAATCACCTTATCATAAAACACACCCTGCTAAGAACATGATTTCTGTTTCCATTTAACATGAGACAGTGCTCCTCATTATTCTCTCTGCACATGGAGCTTCATCTAAATCAAATTGAACTGAAAAGGACAATAGTGCCATTGATTTCTAGTACTAAAAATAATGCATAATAACCTCACTGTACTGTCAAATCTGTTCAGTGAATGAAACTGCTATCACAGAAGATGTATCATTATTCATCAACTTTATTATCCTTACCAAGCAGGCTGGTATCTTCATTCAGGTCATTTCTATGGAACTTGACTTGAGCAAGAAATGCCAACACAATATGTGCTTCTTGGTCACCCATGCATATCCAGGAGCTGTTCAAACATCTTTGTTCACATGAGGAGAGCATGGAGGTGCCTCCCTGCTGAATCTGTTACTGAGGCTGATAGGTATGGAAAACTGTAGTTTAGCTGAGAGCAAGACTAGGAAAGGGCATGAGCATGTGTTTGAATGTTTTAAATCTGTGTGCTACTGTGCCAGGAGCAAAGATTCCTGAATTAGAAAATATATAACAAGAAGATTAAAAGCACAAGTAATTTGCTACATGCTATCAACAAAGATAAGAGCTTTTTTCTTCTTTTTTTTAAAAAAATAATACTTTTTTTTTTTTAATGAGTGCTGCAGAGGAAACCCTACAGTACAGGGTGCCAAGAGTCATGTTTTGGGACAGGGAGTCACAGTTGTGTTGGAGGTTCAGCTGGCATAAACTGACTTTGGTTCACAGATGGCATCTCTCTTCTCTGAAATGTGCTGTGACATGGTTTGTTGCATGGGTGCATGCTGATGGTGATTATTTTTAGATGATAACTGCCTAGTTCTGGAAGGGTTTTTAGCAGTCTTGAAGCCCATAAGGGTAGTTCATGACATCAGCAACATAAAAATTGTGACACACAGGGGAAGTACTGGCAGATTCAGGCCAGGTTCTGGTCAGAGGGAACCACCAGGAAGTACTGACACCAACAGTAGGGTTTTGGTGTTGCTGGGGTTTTTTTTTGTTGATTTAACAAAAAACCAAAACAAATAAACAACCCCTCTTGAATGTATTCTTCTTTGTCCACAAACACTTTTGGTTTTTCTGAACTGTTGAGCAATTTGGGTTGGGATACATTTCCTCTCTGCACTTGTGAAATGTCAAGTGTTTAATATGAAGAGTTCTTGATCTTATGTGCCTCTGTAGCCTGTGCTTTGTAACAGTTCCACCACACACAGCTGAAATCCAAAACTGCTCTCCTCCTTCTGGCTTTGATTTTTTTGGTGTTTCCATCTACCCTTCCAGGGGCAGGGTGGGACCTAGTGCAGAAGGGCAAAAGTGCTGTGAGTGGGGCATATGTCACTGGTTTCTTAGTCTGGCTGCTAGTGGGAAATACTGACACTCTCAAAAGAAATCTCATTCCCGCAGTCACGTCAGCTTGCTTTGTAGGTAACCTTCAGGTAGTCAGCTTCAGGCTGACTGCAAAGCTCAAGGAAAGGGGGTTTAACTGAATCCAGCCTTCAAACTTTCAGCTGACTGGTGAGGAGGTTTACACAAGGTTGAAGCTCAATTACTCTGTGTGCAAGTGTCTGAAAATTCAGAAAAAAATATTGTTCCTTTTGTGTGAGGAACATAAAAACCACTCATTTTTTTATGCTCTTCTTCCCAAGCCCTCTTCTTCTTCATCCTACATGAATTTACGTGGGGAGGTGGAGCATGTGAGTAAGAAAGAGTGGGAGGAACTGACATACCCGCAGGTGGTTTGCACCTGGTGAAGCTTAGCTGGTGACGATGGTGGGGCTGAGGACCAAAAGCTTTTGGTATTACCAAGGCCTTTTGAAGCAGAGAACCTCTGTTAGGTGGTATTGCAAAAAAATAGGAGCTCTTGGCAAGGTATCAGAGCTTTAGCTAAATGGAGGGTCTAGGTGGTGCACAGCCCATTTAGAGGACTGCTCTCAAGCAAGAAATTTCTTCAGCTGTCCTTGTGACATGGGCTAATTCAGCACTGAGCTGACAGTTTTCTTTGTGGGACCTGTGTGACACCTGCTATGGAAACGTGCTTCACACAGCAAGGCTTTTAATAACCCAGCTCTTGTGAGTTCTTGGACACAATGTGAGGCTGTATTTTCTTAATAACCCTAAAATATATTTTGTTTTCATGTACTTGTGGATATTAGGTTGAACCTTTCCTACTGTCAGGGATTTCTGAAACCTTAATTGCTTTTCCAATTTAATCATCCCTGGAATGAGCTCAGGAATTAGCTTTTTGCTAATGGGGAAATATTTGAGCTCTTATGGCTCTGAAACTATTATTTTTACGCCTAAATTAAGGTGAGGAAATGAGATGCAGATAACAATCAAGGTTTTAACATTATTATACTAGAACTTACTAGGAATTGCAGGATTAAATACAGCCTAAAATAAGTCCAAGAACCTGTTCAAAATGAGTAGAGTAGTCTTGAGATGAAATACCCAGGACAAATACATGCCATCTTGATGTTACTGATCTTTGTTTTAATGGAAATGTCTTGTTGGCAGGCCTCGTTCTATTGATAATTTCACTGGCTTTATAAGCTAAAGGGACTGGTTTTATTGGAATAATAAAGGAAACTTTAAAGGTTTGTATTTTTCTCTCATTTTAAAGAAAAAATTGAGAAATTGAATAATGACCTAATTGGTTTTAGCAGCTGTTCTGCCAGCATGTGGAGAATTCATGCAATATGGTTGTCATAGGGGGACCTTAACCATTTTTGTGCACTCTAAAGCTCTCAGAAGCAATATAGTAATACCCTGCAGTTCTTCTGAAGCATATTCAAAACACAGGTTTCAGCAGACACAGTTTAAAGCACAGCAGCTGCGAGAGTGAAAACTTCAGCATAGCAAATTAGCAGTTTTATTTTATACCCAAGTCATTACTCAAAGATGGAAAACTATGCTAGAAAAACACAGCATGTGATAAAGACTAATGTTATTTTTATTCCTAGGAAAAAAACTTGCACAGAATGGTTATTAGTGTTGCAATTCTCATTACTTACTGATTTGTTTAAAGGAGACTTCTCATATGTGATGAACCCTTTGACAAGGCAAACCACAAAAAAACCCCAAACAGATCCATCAGTCAAAAAGTCTTGCAGTTAAAGCTAATTGCTCTTATTTAGGTCCCTTAATCAGCTTTCTATGAAGACTTTTCGATTTGTGGGGCCCGCATAAGCTAATATTTTGAGAGCCTCTAGAAATGTAACATATGGTTCTTTAATTAAAGGCTGTCAAAATGCATATGTGCAATGGGACCTAACTAAGATCTCATTGGGAAAAAAAATACCATTTGAACCTGAACGGAAACAATTGTTTGTTTTGGTGAAACAAATGGAAAATTCCCCACAAATAAGCCTCTAGGTCTTGCCTTGTTTTTTTTTTCCTCTCTTGACTCTCTCTTTATGATATGAATGGAGCTGTTCCCTGTTGTAGGCCACAGAAATCCTTCAAACTTTCTGGGAGAAGATATAAAACATTCAGTGCAGAGGAAGGAGAGTTAACTGGATTCTCCTGAGCCAAACAGGTGAAGAGCCCTGCTCTTTTCTGGAGGAGAGGATGGGGGAAGAAATGAAGTACCACATACTTAGGGAGTTGTTCCTATAGCTGAGACCTGCCAACACAGTGCTGAACATAGTAAAAAGCGAGGAGACACACTCCCAATGTGGTGTATACACATGCTCAAACACAACTTGACTTCACTTGGAAATACAGAAGTTCCATGAAACTGGTCCTGCTGCACAGCAGAAGTGGGGGCTAGCCAACATGTGGAGGTCTTCTCCAGGCCTAGCTGCTGGAGATGCCATGGTTTATGTCTCAGCCACCATGGGAATATGCTTTGGTTCAGCTGATCCCTCTCCAGGAATTTTCCCCATTTTAGCAGGTGGACCTGTTCTAAGTTCCTGATGACAGTTGTCTGACAGAATTGGACCTTTTAGCAATCTCCCATCCTTGCCTTCCAGGCAGACCATTCATGGGTCCACTCCCCTGTGTGTTGGGGGTGCTGTTACTGCATCTTCTGCTGTCAATGTGTTTCCAAATGAATGCAACATTGTGCAAAACCAGCAGTAACTGCTTCAGTCTCCATAATGAGATGCTAGCTGTACTGGCAGGACATCACTTCTGTCTCTAAAGGATAAGTAACATCGTTTCTGGGAAGACTGAGAGCTAAAGCATATCTTAGCTCTGACAGGGGCAATCAGATTTATATAATTTTCTGACAGACAGTTAAGCTTAAAGCTGTACAAACTGGAAATATACTGTCAAGCAAAGTTAATATTTTAGAAGCCCAAGTTTTTATGAGGCAAGGCATAGACCTCTTTTCTTATAAAGATGCTGCTGTTTCCTCCTGTCTTTTCAGAAGCCCCATGGTGCCATCAGACAAGACCCCACACATGTATAAATCTGATCCCTATTCATGGTAATTAAAAAAAGAGCATTGTAATGAGGGGTGTGTTTGGACCAGGCTCTACCATGACTTACAGGCTTCAGTGTTTATGTGACAAGAGGTAGCATCAGTTGTGCTCCTGGAACGATAAGTATGTTTTAAACTCACTGATACAGGGGAGATGATATGAAATGAGTTAAAAGCTGAGGCTGGGTCATGATTTTCCAGCCACTGCAATGCCTCAAAGGTGTCCAGAACCATTAAGGCAGTTTATTATTACAGTCTTACACTGCTTCAGTAGAATAATTTTATTAGTTCATTGAGTTTTGGCACAATGTCTCAAACCTAAGGTTCAGCGAGTGCATGTAGAGTACCAAAACCACGAGGGAGATGTAGGCTGACTTAATTCTATTACAAATAATATTTGCACCCTGACCATGTGTGTCTTGCCGGGAGAGCAGGTTGAGTTAGCTGTGTTGCAAGCTGTAAAATGTGGTGGTAGAATATGAAAGTGTGGAATTCTGAAAGTGATGGCAGCAAACTCAGGTTTGTGCTGTGGAAAGCCCAGTCAATGATGTGGGTTCTGCTTTATGTGTTAAGACACCATGCGTGGTTTCTGGGCAGTCTGACTGCACCCTAGAAATACAAATGGTACCCCTGATGTGCACCGGTCAACTACGGAGCTTTGTGGGCTCAAAGTGAAATGTTCCAATGGGGTCTAACTTTAAGTCATGATTTGACAAAACCAGCTTGTGCAATGCATTTTGTTGAGATCCCACAAAACCAAAAGCACCTGGCAATGCCAAACTCTCTTAAGACACTTGAAGTGCTTGTTATTTTTTTTTTGCTCCTGGGACATTTTAATTAGAAGCGAGTTTATGTAGGTGAAGTGGGTTTGTCACAAGGATTTTGCAGCACATTTTGTGCTCTTGATACCGTGTTGTCCCAAGCTCAAGGGGCACTCATACGTTTCCTCCTGCTTGAGTGTGATGTAGGATGGTGGCAAAAGCTTGAAGGGTACAGTCTCTGTCCCGGTGAAGAATGCAAATAATGTTTTGTATTTTAAAACTGAAAAACAAACCTGTTCTTCTGAGTAGCACAGCTTGTGCTCCAACAGTAATTCTTAGAAAATTACACTACTTTGGGATCTTTTTGCTGAAGGCGGGCTTTAAATCCAATTTTCCCCTCTTCTTATTGTTACAAAATAATTATACCTGCTTATTCTCCATTCAAGTGACTCTTCTGTGTAAGGGTTTAACCAGGGATGAAGATTGCAAACTCTTGTTTAAAGATGACAGATATCTTTTTCCTCTGCAATCACAATCTACTGTTTTTTTTTAAAATGAAGTGGTTTTGAAACCTGAACGCCTCTTTAATACTTTAATATCTCTTTTGTTTATATACTGCATTAAACAAATGAAACAAATAGGTAGGAAATCAGCAAGGGAGGTGGCAAAAGGAGGAAGAAGATTATCAAAAATACTTTAAAAACTTTGTCTTCAGATGTAGATTTTCCACATGCCTAGTCCCTATTAATGCATCCAACAGGAACAGATGGGAGCTCATAATTCTGGAGGTTTGTCCATTTGAGTTAAGTGTCTATATGCACTGTTTTGTGCTGAGGAAGTGGGGCTAAATACATTCCTGTGGAGAAAAAGGTAGTTCCCAGAGTTGTGTTGCTCTCCTAGCAGATTGTTTAGGAGGAGGAGCCAGAAAAACCCAAACCCCAAACAGATTGCAGGATGAAGATGAGCAAATGAAAAAATCAAAAGAAGTCCTTCAGTAATTTTACAATACAGCATAATTATGTGTCTCATTAAAATGCTCTTCCCTTTACTATCCTTGCATTTAGTACAGTAAGGGTTTTGTTTGATTTTGTGATGATTTAGGAGTGCTTGTAAAATGACAGAGAAAGCAGAATTCTGGTGAAAGAAGAGTTGATTGATTGCCCTTAAAAGACCAAGGGATTCATAACAGTAGCTTGACTTGGCAATACTTTTCTAGTTTGTAGAACACTAGTTTGTATCATCTTTCAGTGGGATACAAATCTCTGATCATCTCTGTGCTGAATGTAGATTTATTTGTGTAAATGTTTTGCTTAGATTTCAGATACATTTTTGGTTTGGTTGGGCTTGTTACTTGGTGGTAGTGGTTTCAATCATCCCAGGCTTGCTAGTAATTTCAGTATGTTACCTGGTGAAGAGAAGACAGCATTACCTCTGTATGGAATCTGCAGAGCTTGTTTACAGAAAGCTGTAGTGGTAGTGGAGCTACATCAGGTTAAATCAGGGGAAACTTTTCTGCTTGGACCAAGTGGAGCCCTGTTGTTTTACAGGAATTTTTGATCAGATCATCTATCCGAAATTTTTCTCTTTACTATTGATTTAGTTATATATCCCTCTATTTATAATCTGCTTGATTATTGTTTTTTTAATGAGTATTTTAATGACTCCTTTTGATTTTGCATCTTGTACTGCTTTATGAATAATTCACAATTCCCTTTCCATCATGCAGTTATTGGTCATTTTTACCTCTAAGGCACATACAATCTCCACGGGTTTCATTGGAACTTGCAGGAGGTCATAAAGTTTAAATATAACCCCCTCCTAGTTGTAAGAAATGGGCTTGAGTGTTAGGAAACAACAGAACTTTCTCTTTGGATCTATTTTGTTCATAATAGCAAAAAACCTGCTCTCCTGTTCCAGAAATCCAGAAAATTCAGGTTCCCAGAGTCTGAATCCAGATGCTAATCATGTAGGTTGGTCTTTTCCTAAAACTGATTGTGTATCACACTGTAGTAGCGGAAGCCCCTCAATTACTACTTGATGAGATTCCCCATGTGAACTTGGCATGGGTATATTTAACACTTCCTATTTCTAATTACCAATACTCTGCAACATGTTAGAAATAGCCCAGAGGCTTTGACCCTGTGTGCCCTACAGTATGTTAAGCCTTGTTTAGGCTTACTGCAACACTGTAATCAGAGTTCTTGTAGCCCAAGGGAATTTTCTCACATTTCTTAATTTAATTAAACATTTCCCATTAAGTTTAATTATATGTTAAGATGGAGTATTCCTCCTGACCCTACAATAATAAGGGATTACAAACCAAAGTACATTTTCCACAGGTTTTCTTCTGGGACATCATCTTGTTTGATAGAGCGAATAATTTAACAGAGATTTTAAAATTGTGAGGTTTTGTGAAGTCTGTTTCTATTTATCTCCACCCAACTCTTTGGAAGCACACAAGAGACAGGTCTCCACGATGCACTCCTTATTAGAAATGAGGACCATGCCTACACCATCTGTTCTTATTCAGTAGTTGTAAGTTTGCGTTGGTGCAGTGCCCACCTAAACATCCCGACACGTAATCATTTTTCAGGAATTTTCCATACTCTGTCTTGGGGCCACATTAATCAGATTATAGTGAGTTCATGCCACATCTTTGTATACTGGCAGTGCTGGGCAATCTGACCATCTATTGGGAACTTTAGGTATCATGTAATATAAATAGTTGTGTAGATAGCTATGCTTACCAGTTAAAATGCTGAAGTATCCTGTGAAATCTCTGTTGGTGTCTTGAGAGAGTACTGTTGCAGATATTTCACGAGTAACAGAGGGATTTCCATATTTCTACTCAGTGGGATTTACACTTCACGTGAGGGTGATTGAAATTGCGGATTGCTCATTGCTCCTTTGGCCAGAAGCTATTTCATATTATTCTTCAAAACTTTGCATCTCTTGGGACTTTTATCTGTGTGTTACAAACAGTTTGCTATTTAAATTTAAAATAAAAAGAAAAGACAAAAAGAAATGTGACACAAGAACTGTATATTCCCACATGCTAAACACAAGCATCCTGAAGGAATTTCAAGAGGGCCGTTTCTTTAGTCTCTCAGCTGGCTTATGATAGCACAACATGAAATTCTAGAAAGAGCAGAGTACCCATCAACATCACATCTGTTCAAATTGCTTTTTTAGCTTCCATACTGAAGTTCATAAATATGAAAAGGAAGAAGGCTCACAGTCCTGTCTGATATGCAGCATATTTTATAGTTTAAAAATTTACTGTAACTCTTTTAGTCAAATATATTGTTCTGGCGTGACCTGGATACAAGCACAGTCATATTACCTTTTATATAAACTGTTTTCACATAAAAAAATGGTTTGGTTTACAGTATTTTTATACATAGGAAAATCTGCTATAAAAGGTAAGATCCCAGCTGTGTGGATTTCACACAGTTTTTATTATAAATTGCCTTTAAAAAACAAGGAGGCTTGGAGCCATCCCACATTGCTTTCTCTCCCCAGGTCAGTTGCTGACAGCAGGAAGGGAAGTATTCAGAAACCACTTGAAAGCGAGTTGTCCCTGTGGAGATTCTGTTTCTTCTCCATGGTCTGCTGGACATTTAGGGCCTGGACTGCTGATTTTAGGCATTACATTTCAGTGGAAAGCTGAATATGGACCCGATTGTCTCTGCAGCACCCCTTAGGGGTGGAAATTTTGTAGGTGAGAAATACCAGATCAAGTCCTTTACCTTTGAAAGTTATCCTAACTCATGGAGTGATTTTCATAGATCACATCACAGGAGCAGGTTGGCTTTACAAAATGCATCTGTGGTTTGAAAGTTTCTTGTTTGGTGCTGTACTTAAATACCGCTTTCAGGACCAGCAGATCAGAGCCTCTTTGGGTCTACACTGCTCTGAGCATAGCGTTCCCATCTTTTGTGAATATGTTATGGTTCTTGTGATACCTTTTTTCCAGTTGTTTTGTCGTTCTGAATAAAGTCAATGAAGTCTGTAGCTCCCAAAGAGATGCTTGGAAATCACCTTACATTACAAAAAAACCCCAAAAAAATAAGTAATAAAGAAGGACTTTCTTTCTTTTCTCATCTCCTTTAAAATGCCTTTTTTTTTTTTTTTTGTGAAGCCAGTCTCTTAATTTTATAGCAGATATTGTAATTTTGGAATAGTTACATTTGGCAGCATGGGGATGGGTAGAAAAATACAAAGGATTCATGTGATTCCAGGAAAGAATAGATAGTTCATTTCCAGGGACCTGTGCCAATAGTAGTCAGAGAATACTGATGAAAAGTCCATTTTTCATAAGAAAATGAACAGGTATATCTGAATACACAAAGTGAACTAGTCTGTTGAATAAGAAGATCCTGATTTTATGTGATCATTTTTCAAGACAAATCGTCCTTTAAGGTTCTTACATGGATCTTTTCTGCCTTTAGCTCCTGTGCTTCAGAAGGATGAACACTGAGTCGTATCTGTTGGTGTTTGGATTTGTAGTTTAAGAAGAACTGATAATGAGAAATGTAACTTTTCTCCATCAGTTAGGACAAGAACAAATGCTGCATTGAATTACACATTGCATATATGTTTTGAGTGAAAATAAAGGCAAGGGTTTTTTTAAGTTAAATAGTGTCAAGCTCCTAGTAACTATTATTAGTTTCTGAAAACTAACATTATGTTGATTTCATATTTTGCTTTAAAAAGTAGAAAATTTCAACTGAAATATATTATCATCCTTTTAAAGTATTTAGTTGGAGGGGAACATTTTCTTAATATAAATCAGAAAGCCAGTAGTGAACATACAAGTTCTGTTTTAATAAATCTTTTGTTTTGATGCATTCAAAATGGCTTTATAACTCCAGATCTTTTCAAATATGCCATGAACACAGATATATTCCATCTTGGCACTAGGGATCATCATTTGTTCTTAAGCATGGGGAAAATACCCCAGTGGTGGTATAGTATTTTATTCATTAGACACCAGGACAGGTTAGTTATTTTGTGTTCATTTATACTGTATTCAGATGGCTTACTGACATTGAGAATACCTTATTTCTTAACTGAGACATGGGTATTCTCATCTCTCTCTAGCTGACCTCCTTCCACATCCTCCTTTATTGTGCCTGGGTGCAAAGAGCATGAAGGAGAAGAAGTGGCACTAGAAAAAGGATATTATGCCACAACTGTGTGTAGCATCTAGTAACTATTCATATTTCCTTATGGCCATGGTGTATCTCCACATTCTGTGTTAGGAATCCATTTGAGGTGTGATTCAGGCTTTCTAAAGAGGTGGAATAATCGTTACGTCCTGACTAACCGTGAGGTCTCCAGAGGCCAGTGAACTCAAGGATCCATGTGGTGTATCGACACCTGCCCCTTCGCAGTGTCATGGAGCAGATGAAAACCACACATAATTGTGTAGAAAGGCTGGCCAGTGCATCATGGGACAAGCCCAGTAACAAGGAGGAGCATGGAGGAGGAAGAGCAGGGAGAGCTGAGGACAGATTGAACAGGACAAAGAGCAGGTCCTTTCAGAGCAGCGGAGAGGGATTTCCAGTAGAGACACTGGATGGGCAGGATGGTGCATCGTGGAGCAGATTTGGAGTTTGAAGGATCCAGTGCTGCTCAGCAGCTGTGTCGGGCTGCAGTGAGCTTTGTGCCTTTCTCGGCAAATCAGAGAGCTCACTGGCAGGGTAGTGGGGGCTGTAATAAATATTGAACAGGTAGCAACCAGTGTAAGAGGCCAACAACATTATCTCCTTCAAGGAAACTTCAAGGGATTACTTCCTAAGGAGCAAAGGCAGGCAAGTCTCATATTGTTGCTCCTAACTGTGTTTTCTTCTAAACAGCTACAAACTGTAAGCAGGGAACTAGCAGGGTTTAAGGTATTCAACAGGGGTGTACAGCATGCTGATCAGAGCAAAAACATCCCTTTGGAATGCTTGGTTCAGCAGTGAGGCTGAAAACACTGGAAAGACATTTAGAGATGAGGTCTGCAACCAGTCACTTTGCCTGGGTTTCTTCCCCCGCTAAGACAAGGGTTTTTTATTATTGCTAATTTTACAAAGGGTGATAACAGCCATTATTTCCACACCCGTATAAGCAGAGAGTGTGGAAGGGTCAGGTCTGTGTCTAAAAGAGCATGCAGTCAGTACCTACCCAGAAAAAGATTGTTGGCTTGAAAATTGAGAAGATGCGTTGCTGAATATTTCAGATAGAGGAGTTGAACCTTAGTGTGCTGATGCCTCAGTTTTCCACAAGCAGCAAACCCTCCTCTCTGCTGTTTTTTTAAGTTGTTCTTGACCTGTTTTGTTAGCTGTAATTTTAAAAACATGACATGGAACTTTTCGGAGAAGGGAGCCTTGGAAGCTGTTTGAAAATTGGTATCACAAACCTATAGGACCAACGCTTACAGTGGTTTCTTAAAAGTGGAGAAATCGAATTAGAAACCCAATTTGCCTAGGATTTTCAAGTGAGGAAAAAAAAAGACACTCCTATTTTTAACTGTGATCACTGCCTTGAAGATAAATGACTGCTTCTTGCTGCAGGCCAGTGTACATAGCCTAAGACACTATACAACTTGTTTTGTTTTGTAATTGATTTTTTTATTAGAAATTTTCAGAACAATTTCAAACCCAAATATTTTCCCTCTGCCCTTTTATTTCTTACTTGCTCTCTGGCTGATTTGACTGTCAGTATAGTGCACTGACAAATAAATCATTGTCAAGGCTCAGTTCCCCAGTGCACAAGAGTCATGAGTCCCAAACTAACCTGGCAGTCCTGCAAAGGTCTTTACTTCATAGCTTTATTAAAGCTTGCTGACTTTGCAGCATCCCATAGTGAAGGCAAACACGATAGGAAAGACAGTATCTTCTGTACCAAAAAAAAAGGACAAGAAACAAGGTGCCATACAAATAGGGTATTTATCACAGGCAATGCAAATTCTTTTGCAAGGCGTGTGGCCTGGTGGGTTAAGCACAGCAGAATGGGTTGGGTGACCAACATGTTAGGATGTATTGCATCTCATAATTCCACTGACAGTCTTTAAGGGTTTTGCTAGAACCTCGGAAGATACTAGTCTATTGCTAAATATTTTGCCTTTGTTCCTTTTCACAAACATCAACATTTCAGACCTCACACCCTGCAGAGGAGAGTTTAAAAATGCAAACATGTTTGGTGAAATTAGATGTAAAACAGCAAAGCCTTAACCTCAACTTTAACTGATCATATGGTACAAAAGCAAATGAGTACTTGAGAATTTTGTGTGATGCTCTTTCAGCTTAAGCATGCTAGTGCTGATTTTACGGGGTTTGTAGGTTCCTGTGTGCTGTAATCATTTAATGTTTCTATCTTCTTGCTGTATGGCAGCCATTTGTAGCAAGCAGAAGGCATCAGATGTAGGATAATGAACTTTTGATCTACTTCTAAAGCAAAATGTGCTAAACTGGAGTGAAAGGTGATGCCATGAGCAGCCTTGGAAATTTCACTTCATTTGGTTTTTCAGGGATAAGAAACAGATGAGAGAGAACCTCTTTTTTTCATGTTACTTTTCTTGCTGAGAAAAATAGTAAATTCACTTTTCAAGGCAAATTAGAAATCAGTCCTAGCCACTTGCTCAAGGAAGGCCAAAAAACAAACATGTGAACTTTAAAAGTTTAGAAAAGTGTGCTAATATGACTGCAAGTTTGCAGAAAGGCAATCAAAATAAAGCAAGGGGGGATAGAGAGACAGCAAAGATGTGAAAAGACAAGCAACCTTCAGAGAGTTTCTCTAACATATACCATGTTTACATTATTAAAAGTGGGGAAACCAATATTTGTCTGCACGTTATCAGTGAAGTGTTTTAATAATAAATTATCTATGTGATAGCTATTTTGTTTACTTTGCAAGGAGAGCAGCTCTAAAAAGAAAATAAATATTGCTGTAAGTAAGGTGTTCTACTAGTAGAAAGTAAATAGAAGCAAGCCTGGATTTACTAATTTCTTTGATTTTGTGAGGTGTTGGATTTTTGTGGGTGATTTTTTTTATTTTGTTTTGGGGTTGTTTTTTGTTTGTTTTGTTTTTTTTTAATGGTAGGGAGAATTGTTGTCTCATGATGTGGCAATAGCAAATCAGGTAGAAGCATCTGTTGGAGTCAAACTATAATCTCCTAATTCAAGTCATTGGTTGGGTTGAAATCAGTGGGGTCACAACTGATGTAAAACTGAGTGTGATCAGCAAAAAGGGAATAAGTGGTTTATGAAATGATTGTTTGTGTATCTTCTGTGACTGAACGCAGTACTCCAAAAGACATATGGGTGATGAGTGGTTGTGTGTCTACTGCACAGTGCCTTTCAGTGCCCTTCTCCTGATCATTCATGCTTAGGAATGTATGAGTATCTTGGCTCCCTTGCTGCCTGCTATCCAGGTCTCTCTTTTAGGACAGTCATGATATATGCCTCAGAGTAGAGCACAAATGGAACCTGTGAAAATTGCTAGGAGAGCCATGGAAAGAACTGGGGTAGTATAGCACAACTGGAAGATGGCAACACTCACGTCAAATCTGTTGAAAGAAAAATGCTGCAAATTCAAAACAGAAGGATATGGTTTAAGAACACAAACCCCATTTTGCTGGTAGTGCTGTTTCTGTCCTACGTTTTGGAAGTTTTGTCTAGAGGTGCATAACTAGATGCCTGAAAAAAGGTTTTAAGAGTCTGATCTTAGGTCCCGTAATTGGCATTTTATGCTGTTGGGCACTTACGAAAGGAAGCATGCTTTGGGATGTATTTCTTTTTTCTAAAAGAAAAAATTCTAAATTTCTGTGACAATCTGTGCCTGTTTGTCATCTTATTTCTGATTCTCATCCTCCTCCAATACTAAGCATGAGTCCCTAGCTTCCCTGTAGGGAGAGATAGATGAGCAGACATGTAAATGAACCTTCCTTAACTCTTGCACAGGATTTCGTAGTCTGTCACAGAGGAGCAATCATCTGTCACATTAATATGGTTCTTATTACAGTATTTATGTCAAAACTCCTGTCTTTCATCATTTTCATTAGCAGGAAAAGTAAGGTTTTAACAGCTATGGTAATAGGTAATAATGTAGCATTAGAACATAAATCTAGTGACAATACAGATACCCATGAAATGACAGGAAGGTTTTATAATTTGCTTCCAACACTTATTTTGGGGACAGATTTGTGTAGGTGGCTTAATTTTTAGTAAGCATTGACTATAATTATCAGAACCAACAGGAATGCTTGGCAAAGAGGAAAAAGAAATCTTTGGATTGTAATTAAAGATGAGAGCTAGCAGTTACAGTTACAAATGACCATCTTTCCAGTGGTGCTTGACACACGTTCGTTTCCTAATTCTGATCAACGTGTGTCTAAATGTTATAGTTACAGAAGGGTTCATTGCCAGAATCTGTGACTTTGATAAAGGAATGACACTTCAAAACCAATGTGTGTCCACAGGCACGGGTGGGCTAAACTTTAACAGAAGTGAGCTGGGTCTTTGAGTTAATTACTTACTTAGAATATGCTTTATTACAGTCAGAACTGTAAAGCACTTTGCAGGTCAGTGAAGTCCCCCTTAAATAACCAGAGGAGAAACTGGTCAGTCATGAAAATTTAGCTAAACACTTGAGGTAAAGGCAACCATTATTTTACAGCATAAGACCATTCAGTGGAACTGTTAAGGTAGGGAAAATACAGAAAGGGACAATTTCCTTATACAATAAGCAAAGCAGAAGGTCTTTAGTTCTCTAAACTAGCACTTGAACACAACTATACAGATAATTTGCGATGTAATGGAGTGTTTAATGGCTTTCAGTGGTCAGGAAGTTGGTTTTAGAAGGAGTGCAGGTAACAGTTTTAAAGGCATCAAAGTGATTTACAGCACTTGCAGACTGCACAAGGTGTTGTGCTGAGAAGCCCCATGCTAGCATCATCTGCTCTGGTGTCAGAGCTGAGTGCGAAGCTGAGGTCTCTTGGCAGTGCTGCTGCAGATTGATAGAGTCTTGAGCCCCTTTACCCCATGCACCTGTATTAGAAGACTCAGAGCTATCTTGAGGACTGTAGGCAGCCCTGCATTGTTTTCCACAAGAATAGCCTGTTTGCTTTGGGCATGGTGATTGTTTTTACCTTGTAGCTCTGTCTTCTCTGACCGAGCTCTGGGATCAAACAGCAAGTACTTGCACATCTACTCATGCCACATGCCTGCCACCAGCTTGTGCATGATGGGACAATGCTTCTCTCTGGGACTCAAGTCCTAGTTTTTGGATCCATCCAATATAGGTGATGGTGGGATTTTGCTTTCACTGCTTTCAGAGGCCTGTTCCGACTTTAGACAGGACTTCCCACATTGAGGTTTGGGAGCGGGCTCCATCACTGTTTTCTGCATCACTTAGATTTTCCTGGTCACAGCTTGCACATACTAAAATATATTGTGCCTCCTTTGGAAAGATAAGGTCTATCTGCATGAAGATGGTGAGGTTACGTAAAGTAGCATGTGAATTTACCGTGTGTGAACCTGTGCACTCGCTTTCCCTGTGCAAATCCCTACCCCCAGCACAAGTAGGCTGCCTGCCACCGTGAGCATCTGGCCAGCAGGTTCAGCAACCGACCTAAGAGTTTTGGCTCCATCTCAGCGCACTGAACTGTTCAAGCCAGGCCTCTGCTTAGTGACAAAGTGTATTTGTCAGCTGCAGCCCTTTTTTCCTGCTTGTGAGTTAATCAGTCATTGTCACTTGCATAACTGACCTGGTTGTTACCCCTGTTCATTTGTGATACAGAACTTTTTGTCTGGTAGAGATCAGAGTAATCTGCAGATGAAGGTGAGTGCTCTCATCCCCATGTAACTGATGGGAAAACAGCAATGAAAAGCAATTTCTGAAAAGCAGCAGAGCTGATAGTTAGCCATTGGGAATAAAAACCTGTCTCTTACCATCCCTCCAGATGCTTCAATAAATTTCAAGTGTGCATAATGTGCAGTTTGAGACATGTTCTGCTATATATCCTTTTGACAGACACATCATAGCCTATCTTTGTGTTTCCTGATAGGATGAGCCTGATTCTTAAAATGAGATTTCCAGTGTGAATATTCATGTTCACAAAACCAAATACCACTTATTTTAGTATTCTGCAGTACCCGTAGGTTTAAGCACATACTCTTGCCTGATAGCTTGCTCACTACAGCATTCCCAAAAAGAGTTTGCAACCTGGAATTGGATACAGTCAAATTACATTCATGTGAAGTAGGCAAATAATTGTCTGTGCAGTAGTTACCATCACTTTACCTCCTTTTCAAAATCAAGAATTCAGTTCCATACGAATAATGAAATATCTTCCATTTTCTCTATCATCTTTGTTTCAATGCAGTAGATAATTCATGAACAGGGGAAGCACGAAGAGTCCAGGCTGTCAGCTGGTGCCAGTCATTTGTGCCCAGGGAGAATTTGGCTCAGAGCCTGTCTCCCCCAAGAATGTCTTCCCTTTGAAGCACACATAGAGCAAAAAGAATGGCTGCATTATGTGACTGGAGAGGTCAAGAAGATGGCTAGTTACACTGTCAAGCATTCCAAATATTGTTGTACAGGCAACAACTTCTCCAAAGTTCATTCTGAAATGAGCTGGTGGTTACTCTGATTGATTGAAATTAAATACCTTCAGATTTGCAATGAGTTGTTGCAGCCCCTACTCTCTAATTATGCCAGACCTTCCAGCAGCTGTGACTGGTTTCCTGGGTTAGAAAACTTCTCCTGGCACCCATTAACTCCTGCCCATCTCCACATTCAGGAGAGTCACGGTTGGCAGTGTAACAGTTACTTTTGGACAATGTTAGCCTGCATATACAGGTGTGCCGATCTGCTGAGATTTATACTTCCATTCCCCAGATGCATCTGCAGGGTGACATCTGCCTACTGATGGTGAAAGACAAGCAGGAATAAATGCTGCAGACTTTTTTATACAAATGCTGGTGCCTCTATATTTACGTTGCGGTGTGGCTTGATTATTCAGAAGCTCTGAGGCTTATCCCAAGATGATGATTTTTACATCAAAAAGTAGATTAATGGAAGTCGACAGCCTCGTGTCCATCCAAACACAGTATGAAGTGATAATAAGTATAGAATTGCTAGTCAGTAGCGTCCCATGTCACATATTCAGACTAGATAAATGATGAATATGTAATGAAATTACATAGAATTGAGACAGATGGCTCTAGGTTTTGATAAATGCATATATCTTCACAATCAGATAATAATACCAATGTGTGGAAGATCAATTGGGATATAACAACTTTGAAAACAAAAATAATTTCTCTGCTTTCACTTTAAGATGCGCATTTAAATCAGAATCAAGCTTAATTTAATTACAATTTTTTTTCATCATGAAATTAAACAAGAAGAAGAAAGAAAACCTCAGGAAAAAAATACATCTTATTTTGCTTTGAACTGTAGTTGTTTATCTTACTGCATGTAATGAAATACCATCACCAGAAAGAAAAGACAATTATTTTCTCTCCAATAAATGTTAAGATAGATTGATGGTCCTCACTATAAAAAGGACTAAATGAAATTTTGGACACCTTTTCAGGAAAATGTCATTTTGTTCCTAGGAACTCCAGTTATTAGGAAGCTTATAATATGGTCCACCTGTTATTGATAGAGGTGTTTAATATTTTACTGACTTATTTAAACTCCAAAGTCTTTGAGATAAATCAATCTCTCATTCTCTCTCTTGATTTTACTATTTTACTTTAGGTACATCTTTCAGAGATTGACATGATTGACTAGAGACATGGTGTAAAAATTATCATTTGAAATAATGTAATTACCAAAAAGTAAGGAATTTTGAGAACAAAATAATTATGAAGCTCATTAAATTCACAGTTTCCACATATTGCAGATTAGTGAAAGAGTAATGGCAGCAACTCAGCACAATTTTGCACAGTGCTTGTGTATTATCTAAATTACTGTCACTTCCTTTGAATTTAAGTCCTTGCTTCTGTAGATAAACAAATATATCTGTCCCTCATTTGCATGGGATTTAGGATAGCTTCAGGTGAAGTCGAAGTAGCTTGTGGTTTTCTGCAGTCAGTCAGCCAAACTTTGAGTACTATTTATAATGAAAAAAGCACCAGCTGAGTTCAGATGTGTTAGGTGCTGTACCAATACACAAAAAATGAACTACAGGTATGAAGAGTTTATAATCTCTTGTTTTCATATGAGATTTCTTGAGTTGAGAGGGAGGAAATGGGGTACAGAATGGAGAAGCAGCCACTTTGCTAAAATGGGTAAAAGTAGTTCTAGGTGGGAGTACCAGGGTAGTCCTCTGTGCTTCGTGGCTGTCTGGAATGCTCCTATAGGAAAAGCTCCAGGTCAGATGGTACCATGTGTGTCTGCAGAGATCCTGCATCAGCAGGTGGCACAAGAGAAGGTAAATCAAGTTTAGCCTGCAGTTTGGGGATCAGCACACAAATTGCCTTGATGTCTTCTGGAGAGCAAGGGGATGACGCATGGGTTAATGCAGTGGCCTTGCATGAGGGGTATGCTATTTATGTTGCCTGAGGAACAAGCAAATGAGGTTCAGAGCAGAGGACTCTGAGCCTTTTTGTGTATCCATTGGAAGAAAAAGTATGAGAACCCTTTTGCATTTAGCACTATCTGGGCTCAAGAGACAGGTGTTTCCTCAGCTTTGTGTGTTTTCCCAGCAGAACATCTGTTCCCATAGTTTGCCACCTCCTTGGTGCTCCCAAAAATCAGTCATGGCTTTCTCAAGCAGCACTACCTAAAGCTGTATGCTCCCTAATAACACTGAAGCAAGTTAGCACTCTCTGAGCAGGAACTCTTTGCATTTATCTTCCAAGTGGAAGGATTGTTAACTGTCTAAATCATTCCTAGCAGTATCAATATTTGCCTTCAATCTGCATTCATGTGGAGTCATGGAGAATCTGGGATGAGATTTTAAAAGAGCCTATCACTTTGTGATATTGTTTCAGGAGAAAATTTTTCTATGCATTATAACTGTGATAGTTTATTGATCAGAGTGGGCCAACTTTCAAAGGAGGAGATAATGCCATACATTTTACCTGTGATATTTGTGTAGCTGCTAAACAACTGCACCACAGTGAGCAAACTCCCTGGCAGTGTCAGATGGAGAGGGCTCTGTTCTCAAAGATAACAGATCTTTCACTTTCGATCTATGTATTTTAGAAACAAAACAGCATTTTCCATTAGAGCAGGTCCTCATCTGCCTTACAAGCCAGCAAGGATGGAGAATTCATGGTCCCTGGCCCAGGCATGGCCCGCAATCCAATTTCATGTGGGCTGTAACAATTTAGTTTTCCGCACTGTAGCAGATTAACACTATCAGGGGCATTAAAATGGCATTGGCCAAAGGTGTTAGAAGGAACTCTTGGCTCTCAGTAAGGGAAAGGTTTGCCATCTCTGCGGTATACCAAGAAGGAAAAATATAAGGGAAAACTCTTATTTTGGTACTTCCCCTAGAGTATAGAAAAGCATGAAGAGAAGTTGCTCTTCTGCCCATGAATTATGGGCTCTATTAAGGAGAGGCTATCCTTTAGGTGGAATTCTCAATAAACAGATCTTATGATTTATATCTCTGTGGTGAGAGAGAAGATCTGCAGGAATTAACAGAAGGTCTCAAAGCACATCAGTGCACAGTACATCAGACACTTGCCTTTCAATGTCACACACACTGTTTCTGGCATTTCTCATGCTTCAGGACAAATAAGACAGACCCTTCTTCTCCCGCCCCACACTCCCAGTCACTGATAGTACAATCATTTAGAGGAGGCAACAGATCATAGGGCTGGACAGACTTCTGTGGAACCTGCTGCTGTGGGAAACCCAGAGTTATGTGACCTAGGCAGCCTGACAAAAAACACCCACCCAAACAAACAAATGCCCAGGTTTACTTGGCTCATTTGAAATTTAGAGAAAAAGAGAAAGGGCAGAACTCATTCTGATCTGGAAAAGGTAGATAAAATGAGCTCAGGAGAACCATTACTGTGATGGTAAGTATCTGTCCAGGGCTTTACTTTCCTTTGACACCATGAACATCTGTTAACAAAGGCTGGCACTAGCAAATACTCATTAGCAGAAGGGAGAGTGTTATCATTCTTTTTTGTACCTGCTTTCTAATATATGCATGCATGTCTGCAAGTATATGTTGAAGTTAGAAAGCTGCATTGTATCATAAGTGTTACTGCATCTCTTTGCAATTGAAAATATGGTGTGCTTTTTTCCTTTTCTTTCTCCATTCTGCTCCAACCCTCCCTGCCTGCTGCCTTAGCTTCAGCTTTAAAGCTGTTTAAGTAAAATTGAAATAAAGGAATATGCTAGAATTGGAAAGATAATTATCCCTCACACACCACTGGATTCTTTCCCTCCTGATGTGGACTTTGGATTTGTATGTGAAAGCAAAGAAAAAGCTTTCTTTGGTACATGGTCATTAAAACAGTTAGAGTCTGCGAATCCTGTACAGTCAAGACAACAGCAGGATTATGTTTGAATTGTAAGAATGATCAGTATGTTCTTAATTACACAAGTTACTGAGGGAAAGGATTTACAGTCCACCCCATCCATCTCCCTTCCAGTGCAGGATTGTTCTCTCTGGAGTGTTTCTTATATCTGTTTCTATACAGTGTTATAATGATGGAGCATCTACAGCTTTACTGGGTGTCTTGCAGCAGTTCTAATGGGCTCAAGAGTGTAGTAGAGCCTGCCAGTTTTAAAACAGCATTGGTTGCCAGAAGATCATGTTCTCAATGTGGACTTTGGGAAATTGCTTTATCTCAGCATATGCTCATCTGGGGCTATCAAGGCTGGATGAAAATGTGGGCAGGTGCCTTATCTCACTATCAAAATATTTTCCCTGAAACTTAATTTATACCTTTGTTTTCTCAGTTTCATTGGTGAGCTTGTCCTTATGCTTTCCTTCTGAGAATTCAAAAATAGTTCCCCCATTAGTCATGTTCCTAAGCTCTGGTTTCCTAGTCTTTCCCTACTGTTTTGTTAATGTGGACTTTTGTCTGTAAAACAGTGATTCTCTTTGATCACATTTCAGCCGGTAGGAAATTTTCTTTTGAAATACTGTGTTTTGAGAAAGGCCACTGTAGGGAGTTTTTGAATTCTTAAAAATAAAAAAGTCACCACCAAAACCAGAAACCAAACTTGATTTTTTTTCTCTTTTGTTTTCCCCTCAGAAAGCTGAAAAGTTTTCCCTTATTTAGAGTTGTGGGGGTTTATGGGTAGTATTTGGTGTTTTCTTTTTTCCTGAATAAAAAGACAAAGGTTTTTTAATAGGTAAGAAGACTTTCCTTCCTGTCTGTAGCGGATAGCTTGCACGGATTGGTGGGCAGTTGAATGCCTTCTTCCAGGTGTCAGTAGGTTAGATATAAACACTTATTAACACATCCTAACTCTGTCTCCTCTTAGATGTGTCACTGAGAAACGTATGAGAAGTTCTATCCAATACTTTGTCCTGAAATGCACTGTTCTCTCTCTATCCAGGCTCTTGTTATTGTCCATCCAAGCTCTTTTCCAGTATTGTTTCTTCCAAGTTTTAATTCTTCACTAAGGACATAAGTGTTTGATTACTTTTCCCCAAGCATTCACCTCACGAAGTTGCTCAACATATTTCTGTCAATGGTGTTTTAGTGGCTTCCCCATTCCTGACCACAAATGTTAATGAAAAGCTATCAAGCTATGGAAGTGTTTTTCTTACAAGTCTTTCGGGTTTCTGGTTTTCAAAAACTGCAAACTCTTTCAGTTTTTATATAATCCAGAAGGAATAAAACTCCGAATGTGAGGAAAGAAAAACCAACACCTCTCCCTAAAACCACCAACACCCTCATGGGTACAAAAAGTCTACATGCTTAATATATCCAAAGAAAAATAGTTGACATTTTCTGAACAATTTCTATGTCATTCCAACCAACTCAGATTTTGATCTTGTGTCTCTCTACTCTCTTCTCTCCCTGTAAAGATGAGTTTATTATATTTTTGCTCTCTGACATTCAGAGTGTCCCTGACATTCACATTGAATACTGTCTGTAAACTGTTATTAACAAGACAGTTATTCTACTTTAGAGTTCCTCCAGATGTAAGAATAGGAACATTTGCAACTTTGCTCCTTAAAAGCAATCTTCCTACAAACTGAACACTAAAACAGCAGAGTGTAAGAATTGTTATCCCTATATTACAGGTGAAGCTAAAGGACTTAAGGCCAGTTACAGCTAACGTACTGTTAATATATCCCTCCTGAAAGCAACCTGCTGAACGAAGAGCTTTTTGAAGCTCTATTGCCACAACTGCACACCAGCAACGCTACTAGTATCCCCCAGTGCTTCAGAGGGTGCCACAGAGAGCTCAGGGTTTGTCAACTAAGCAGGTGCCATGTTAGCATGTCAAAGAAGTTCATTTCTCAACCTCTAACATGTTGGAGCAGATCTACAAAGGTATTTTGTATTTCAAAAGCTGACTGGCCTCACCAGGGATTAAGAAATGCATCTTCTGCAAGTTGGATGTGTTAATCATCTGCATTTTTAATAGGCTTCATACACCTATGCTTTTGCAAACACCCATGACCTCTTTATACATATAAAGGGCCCTTGCTGTTCTGGGTCATGCTACTCACCTTTACTTCCGTCTTCTCAAGAATGCTCTTTCTTGGCTAAGCCAAACGTTAGCTTTCAAAACTAGCTGAATTGTAAGATGAAGATCTACATAATTTAAGATTACATCTCTGAGGAATGTATTTTGCCTAACCCTTGTCACCAAAAAAGAAAAAAAAACAAAAACAAAAAAAGAAAACAACAGAGAAAGGCTCTTACAGAAGGCAGTTCATTACCAGTTAGGACTGGATGAGATGCCTGTGTCTCCACTCTCTATCAAACAAACCTACAACAACCAATTTATATATGAGCTAAACCTACCTCAGTTATTTTTGCCTGTGTTACAGCTTCTGAATTGATACCCAGGAATCCCCTATGCTCAGTCCTGTGTTTGTGGCATTCTGGAATGACTTCAGATAAGTATCTTGATGACAATGAGAAAAGCCACAAACGTAAGAGAAATACACTATTTTTCTAGAACTCTCACATAAAAGAGTGCTGCTTTGGTTATTCTGTCAGGTTGAACAGATACCCAGCTTAGGGTGGTACCTTAAGCTATCTAGGAAGAGAGAAGATTTAATCATCCCTCTAGGATAACCTCTAGGCTGTATTTTCACAATCTAATAGAAAAAAATCCTGGGATAATTTTTTATGGCACTATTTGCCATGACAGGAGAAGTCCTTAAAATTATTAGAGAACCATTTGCTACAGTGATCAGTCAATAAGCAGAGGGAGAAGCTAACTCTATCAATGCCTGAAGTATAATTCTAGAGTTGCACTCTGCCAGAGTGCAAGAAAATAAAATGCTAGTGTAACAACTCATGGAAGTAGTTGGGATCACAGAGCTGCCATCTTTTCTATAAACTGGATTAGCCAGAGGCAAAATGCTTTCATCAGTCACTGATTGCCAGACCTTTTTTTTTTTTTATCCAGAAAGCTTTAGAAAGTGGATAAAGAGAAATGTTCTGCTTTAAAGTGTTCAAATATCAGTTCCTGCAGGCACTCTCTGGGGATTAGAGTTTTGTTTAACAACTCCTTGATTAGGGGATTTCGAAACCTGTGCTGCAGGACCTCACTCATGATAGAAAATAGTTATTATTGTTGGCAAATCAGCAGCAATAGCTCTTGGGCCAAGTTTCTTTGACTATGGAAGAAGTCCAAGGCACCTTTAGAGAAATAGTATCTTGGATTTGGGCTATAGGCAGCAACAGTGTTGAAAATTTCATAGGACTTTGTTCTCTTGCTGGAGCAAAGTGGTAAGTCTCTTCCCTGATCTTCTTACTACATGCTTTCGTGTTAGTGAAAACTTTCCCACAGTGGCTGTGTTAAGGCAGTTGTTCCCTCAGCAGTGATGTGCGGAGTCCTGTGGTGAAGCAAAGTCACTGAGACCTTCCTTGACTTTTGTTCCAGTAATTTTCTCTGGAGCTATTAATCTCTATCAATATATGTCATCAAATAAGAGCCGAGAGAACTTGTTCCTTTGTGGCACCCACCCAAATCGAGGCAAAACTTTGTGGTAGTATTTGAGCATTACTTTGTTGTTAAGACCACTACAGAAACTTGTAGGAGTTACAGAACTAACACATAGGACTGGGAATCGTCAAGCTTTGCAACCCTGAAGTGTTACCCCACAGTATTGGCCTCTGATCGGTTCACCTCTGATAGGTTTGGGTGGCAGCACCTTCTATTGGACTTAGGTCAAGTTGAAACATGTCTTATCAGCACAGATTCTGTATCTTCTATGGCCACTTGTGTTGTATTTGGTATTGAAAGAAGGATATTTATTACAAGGTAAATTCACAGGCTGTATTTTGGTATCTTCCTGAAGGGAATTCCTTTGCCGGTGCTTCCTTTGGTTCACCCAGTATGCTAATCTTCACACAGGAAACTATTTGAAAAGTAATGTTTTAACATGAGCATAAAACATTCCTCAGCTGGCTGATGCTCTTGGTAAACTGTCAGCCCTACTGTGTCCTGGAGAAATCAAGAAAGTACATGGAGATTGAAGACTGAGTTACTGCTAGTGATGGGAAGTGGTTTTAATAGGTTTATTTAGCTAATATGAAAACCATCTTTGAAAATAACGTGTATATTGTGTCATGACACACAGTAAAGTAGATGGTCCCTTTTTTTTGGTAATCTGTCACATATTTTTATGGTTTCTGTCACCTGTTTGCAAGCTTGGAGATTGAAAAATAGGACAAGCAAACATATTAGATGGGACTATGTTTCTTGAGAGTACCCCCTGTCTTCTAGCTCATTTCAAATGTGGGTACTTCCACTACTTTATGAATGCTAGCTGCTTATATATACAGTAATTAGTGAGCGTTCTCATTTGTGTAAGTTGGTCTGGTGCAACTGAAGAGCTTTAGTCCCATTGCAAGTAAGTTGCAGGCAGTATGGTCATTTTGAGTAGAAGACATTCATCCAAATTGGTAACAACTGAGTTTTAAATTCCCATATACTTCCAGTCCGACCCAAGGAGCTACTGACAGCTTTTAAAAACTTGTTCTAACCTTTTGTAACTTTAAGTAGTTTAAATCAATGTTTGTTTTGTTTTAGTGGTTTTCTTCTTTCTAATTAAAACCCCTGAAAATGAGAAAAAAATCAGCTTGTCAGAATCATAGAATCATTGAAGTTGGAAGAGACCTTCAAGATCATCCAGTCCAACTGCCTACCTACATCAGCACTAAACCATATCACTCAGAGCCACATCCAGATGCATCTTGAACACTTCCAGGGACGGTGACTCCACCACCTCCCTGCGCAACCTATTTCAATACCCGATCACCTTTACAGTGAAAATTTTTTCCTAATGTCCAATCTGAATCTCCCCTGCTGCAATTTAAAGCCATTTCCTCTCGTCCTTTCACTATGGGCACGGCAGAAGAGACCGACCCACACCTCACTGAAACCTCCTTTCAGGGAGTTGTAGAGAGCAATGTGGTCCCCCCTGAGTCTCCTCTTCTCCAGACTGAGCAACTCCAGCTCCCTCAGTCATTCCCCATGAGATGTTTTCCAGAAAAGCATCTTCTTTCTTCATCAAAACTCACAGTAGCCAGAGCCTTGGGTCTTCTGGGAAGAGCATAATTTTTTTAAATCCTAGGTTGGATTCAATAAGACAAATACAACAACTCTGTTCCTTAAAAACAAAACAAAGAAAAAAAAACCAAACAAACTATAAACTGTCATGAATTTTCAAGTCTGGTATGTTACAGGTCTGCAGTTTCAGAAATGAGAATTTTACACTTCTGGGGAGCCATGATCCTGAAGTGGCAGCCTTCCCAGCATGAAGTATTCTTGTCTTGTCAAAGAAGCTTTGAAAGGAACAAATGCTATTTCATCAGCGTCTTGAAAAACTCTGTGTTAGTTGCATTTTGTATGCTTTAAATAACAAAGAGAAATTATGTCATATGAAGGCCTAGCAATTAAAGGGCACAGTTGGCTGTCATCTTTGTAACATCACTTTGCTGATATCTGCCTAGCTGCCAGAAGAAGTTTTTTCTGTTGCTGAGCACAGAATTTCCCCACAGGCAAAATCCCGTCCATCTTTTATTCCATATCATAGACAGGACAAAGAATTTGTTCCAAGTTGTGCTGTCCCTTTTTCAGGCGTCTTCCAAAAATTAGGTCAGAAGAGCTGAGCCTCCTGCAGATGGTGCACGCATTTATTCTGAAGGGCTGACAGCCAGTTTGCTGCCATTCAGCGATCTATGCTGTGGTGGCATGGATTTTTGCCACATGCAGATTTGTCTGATGTTTCAGTATATTTCCAAAACAAGATAGTTTAGGAAAAGAAAGCAAACTCAACACTGTTGCTGTGTTTGGATGTGTAGGCAGTGCATGTAAAACCTTCATATCTGTTACATGGTTGTATTTGAGTCTCAAGCTAGTCAAGAAGCTATATAGTTGTGTCCCAACTGACAGTTACCTGGTGTCTTAAAATAGCCAGACAGATTGGATTCTTTAAGGGGCAATTTCCATTCAACATGCCTTCCTTTTCTCATCCAGGTTCAAATATAGGACAGAAAATTGCAGCCTTACATTACTTATTTACTGAAAAGAAAACCATCTGTTATTGGGTAGTAGCATCTCGAGGTCCTATTCATTATTTGATGAATCTATGTACAGTTACTGTATACCACTGATTCTCTGTGTTGATATTTTCTGGTATTCATTATTTTTGTATGTAAAGAACTCACCAGAGAAGGCTTGCCTTGGATAAACGTAACAAAGGATTTCAGTGACTGTTGTTAGGCTGTCTCTCTCTTTCTTTTGTCTGCATTTAATATTCAACCTTTTTCAGGTAGCAGTATACTCTCTATACAGCTACAATTCATTGTGCACAAGAAATAACAATAAAAGGAAATACTGAGATGGCTGCTGCTTCATCATTGGGCAGTTCTAGCCTTAGGGAAGCACTTACGTAGCATTTTTTAAGGTCATATTTAGAACTTAATAATGAGGTGTTTTCACCTTCCAGAGGCCACAAACAGGGCATAAGCTGAAAGCAGGGGTGTATGCTAATAATGCAATGTGAGAAGAGGTTTGGTGGAGCTTAAGGAAACATCCCTGCCAGTGTGTGTTGCCTGAAGCATTGGGAACTAGGAGTTCTAAGCAAGTGCCACAGGGTGACTCCAGAACCCCTGAAATATCACAGTCCAAGTAGATGTACCTGTCAATCTAGACCGAACAGGAGAAATATATGTTGTTTTTTCTAAACCAGCAAGCTAGAACTTGTCTTGTCTTAGTGTTAATCTGAGGTTACTAATCTGTTTCTTGCTTGCAAAAATACCTGAGTGTCAATGACAGTCACACTGCAGCTGGATGACCTGGAGAGGTGTGTATAGAGCTTCAGAGCTGTTCAATCTGCTTGCTACCTTACCTCAAGCGATAGGTTTCCCATTCCTAGTGCTAGCCCCACTTTCATGTCAAAACCCTATGTCCTTCAGACTTCTCTGTACCTCCTAGTCTTGGTTTTCAAACATTAAGGAACTTGTGCGTTTATGTAGGTGATTCATCCCTTCCCCATCACTTCTATCCTGACGTTTGAAATTGGATTTTGCAGAGGTACCACTTGCCTATAACTGATAAGAAATGCTCGTTTCTGGCAAGATGGATTTTCTGTCTTGCTCCTCTCCTCTCTCCCTTTATCTGTCCTCTTTTGCATGGTTCTTGCTGTTCTTTGTCTTCATTCTTGTCTTCTTTCTCCCTCCACTTTTCTTGTCTACTTTTTCTGTACTTCCTTCGCCATTCTTCATATGTACCTTCAGTCTTCTTTCACAGACACTTCTGCTGCTCAGCCCACTTGCATGAATCCTTCAGCCTGAAGCTGATGCAGTGGCTATACACGTTGCAAAAAAAGAAAGCCCAGATCCCTTCTGCCAGCTCTGACCTGTGTGTCACAGACAGCTTTGGGTCTGTTTTCCAGAAGAATGTTGTTTTCTCTGGCTTTTTGGTAGGAATTTTTTTTCAATCAAAAATTGGTTCGATTGATTTGGACTAGCATGTGTGGTTTAAGAGATGCTGGTTCAAGCTGTTGTCTTCCAGTTTCCAGAGGGGACTTGTGCCCTGGTCATCATTTGTTGTTAGGGTTTTATTCTATATAATGAATTAAAGGCTAGTTGAAGCCAAACAAACTCGAGGCCAAACAAATTGTATGTTATGCATTCACCTGGAACAAGGAGACTTCAGGGACATTAATGAATTAGCCACTGGGCTAGCTGCTACTCTGTAAGTTTTCACTGTTTTATTTTACAAATGGAATCTGTTTTCTATTGTGCCTTTCTTCTCTTCCCAAAGTGCAGGAGAAACAAATACTATGTTTGGGAGTGGAAAGTTCCCTTCACCTATACTCTGGGTGTAGACATGAGTTTCTTGGGGATGACCAGATACAGATTAGCCCAAGCTCTGGGCAACACTGATTTTTGCTCTGTCCTATGATAGTCTAGGGGAGTTACGCTTTTCCACTGGGAGTAGGAGGATGTTGGGAGTGGGATTTCTACTGAGAATGGAGTAAAGCAGATTTGGAGTCTAAAAACCTTGCGTTAGTTTCACTTAAAGAAGGAGTTAGAACAGCAGCCCCTCTGGGTAGGTCAGAGAGAAATGGAGCTGAAAGATGAGTGATGGAGAAAAGAGGAGGGAGGGAGAGAGAGTAGCTGGGTATGCTGGGATAGCCACTGTGTCCAGCTGAGGAGACCCAGTAATGGAGCAGGCAAGACTCAGTATCAGGGAAGATTAAGATACTGAAGTGTGTAGGGGCTGGATAAGAATGCTGAAAGTGAAATACATTGCTGTGACCCATAGGGCAATGAAGAAGTGGGTCTGGGAAGGGCTGGAGCTTGAAGCAGTGTGACTTGGAGTGATTTTCTATGCTGTGCACTTCAGGGCTTACAGGATAGGCTAAGGGAGGAGAAAGGCAGTCTGCTGAGATCCCAACCCCATCTCACAATGGTCTGTGTTGCTGCCCAAGCATCCTTGGCATCCTGCCTTTGTCAGTTGAGCTTGTCAGGACCACACCAACACCTTTCAGAGCTGAAAGAGATCCGAACTCTATGGCTCCTTTGTTTAGCAGGAATCACAGAGGCAAAACCAAGAGCAGCAATACTGAAAAGCAGCCCCCTGTTACCTTCCTCTTTAATATCATCTTTTCTTATGTGTATGTGCTTGACTGTGACTCTCAAAGGACAGCTCATTTAAAAACTTTCTTAGAAAATGTAGCCACATGAAGTGACTTGTACTCTCACAACTGTCACTGTACTGTTCATTCAAGATGAGATACTTTTATAGAGTCTTTAATTTATCTCAAAGTTTTATTCCATTATTGCTCTATTTCCAATTCCATTTTTATAATAACAAGACTTTCTTTTATTTACATTGGTGAAGCCTTGAATTCATAAGCTGTCAGAGTGATTTTAATGTAGAATAAGCCTTTATCACTGCACATAAATATATTTAGCCTTAGATTCATTCCAAGTAACCTTTAGTGGGCTCAGAATAAATGTAACACTTTTTATGTATACATACCACTAGATTTAAAATGAGACTTATGTCATTCATTGCTGTTGTTCGAGAATAGGAGGAAAATATAAGAAGTATTTTCCCAGTGTTTAAGATGGCACCACTTTGAACTAATAAGCCATTTTCTCCTACTTCAAAGTAATTTTACAGATATGCTTAAAGAACACTTTGAGTTTATCTACTGCATTTGTACTTTTTATACTCGGCCTGAAAAAAACACTTTGGAAAACATTTTTTATTCATTATTGCTTATATTAAAATACAGTCTGTGGACCGTGACCAGCATCAAAGCCTTGCCATGTGCTCTGTGCTGAGCATTGCTACGTAAAGGACAGTTCATGGCAAAGAAGGCATGCTTGGATATTCCAGGCAGAAAATGTTTTATCATTCTTCTTCCCTGTTTTGCAAGCAGGATATTGCCATACACAAACATGCGGTCAGTGTCTTATCATCAACTGACACAACAGGTTTCTGGGGGAGCTTAGCCAAGATCACAAAGCAAATTTACAGCAAAGCCAGGAACCAGACCCAAATTCCCACCAGGAATACATGCACGCATATTGACTTGGTTAAGACTTCCTTCAGCATCTTGTCTGCTGCTGGATTTTTCCTTTGGCTTGTTCAATTTTATTAGCAAACTTGCTTGGTCCCCTCCTTGAGCAGATATTGCTGATGCTACTTTTCTTTTGCAAAAGTTTGGAGAAGTTCTGTCTGACGCTATTAGCTCTGCAGGAAATGTTCCAATCGATTTATCAATTGTGCTGTAAAATGAACTGTGCAGCTGCCGTATTTTTATTAGAGAAGTGACACAGACAAATTTTGTCACAAGATTCGCTCAATAGCTGTTTCACCAGGAACTAGGAGTGTCTTTCAAGAGAGAGTATCAGTTATGGATATACTGTCTTCTTTTTAGTTTTTGTGTCACAAAAAATATACGGTGACTACCAGCTTATGTGAAATTGTTAGTGGCTCAGGCGTCCTGACCTGCACGGAAGAAATATAGAAAGAGCTGAGGAAACAGTGGGTGGGTTTAGCAAGCCTGTGCCTCCAAGTTACCTTGGTGCTGCTTAAGTGAAAGGTGAGTTCTGGTGGAAAGTAACACTACTAGGAAGTAGCTGATCACATTGATTTTCTCTGTATAAAGCATTGACAGTGTTCAGGCTGTGGTGTCCACATCTTATAGAAACATAGAATGGTTTGGCTTGGAAGGGATCATCATCCTAAAGGTCATCTATTTCCAACCCTCCTTCCACTAGGCCAAATTGCTCAAAGCCCCATCCAACCTTGCCTTCAACGCTTCCAGGGAGGGGGCATCCATGATTTCTCTGGGCAACCTGTGCCAGTGTCTCACCATCCTCACAGTAAAGGACTTCTTTTTAAAATCTAATCTAAACCTACCCTCTTTCAGCTTAAAACCATTACCCCTGTACATGCCCTTGTAAAAAGTCCCTCTCCAGCTTTCCTGTAGTCCCCCTTCAGGTACTGGAAGGCTTCTATAAGGTCTCGCTGGAGCCTTCTCTTCTCCAGGTTGAACAATCCCAATTCTCTCAGCCTCTCTTCACAGGAGAGGTGTTCCAGCCCTCTGATCATCTTTGTAGCCCTCCTCTGGACCTGCTTTAACAGGTCCATGTCATTCTTATGTTGAGGGTCCTAGAACTGTATGCAGTACTCTAGCTGGGGTCTCACAAGAGTGGAAACCTACTTTGAGATCTATACCCAGTGTCCAAAGGTCTGCAAAAAGCAAGAGAAAGAAGCAAGCATTATGTGGCTAGGCTTACAGTGAGGGCACAGGGACTTGTAGCTTCTGTGGAGAATGCCTGGCAGTGCACAGACTGGAGAACATTGGAAACTGCTGCACATGTATGCAACTGTCACTTTTGCACACAGAACAGGAAGGTGTGAGTCGTATCTCCTATATGCATTACATGCCTGTGAGTGGATGTTTTGTATATAGTGCATCTTGATGAGCCAGTGCTTTCTGTGTACACTGCGTGTGTCTGATGGGGTGAGTGGTTTCTGTGCGTGTCCCATGTATGCCAACACACACTTTCTATAGACATTACATGATTTTTTTTATTATTATGGAGTCAGAATTGCTGGGGAGAATATTACTGAACTTTTCTGGGTCAGAACCCATCGTGATGACTATCAGTGATGTTCCTCCAAAGCCAGTGTACTGGCACTGATTTAAGGTTTGACCTCTTCTTACCTATATTCTTTTGTGAATGTGTTTCTGTCACTAATGTACTCCACTAACTGTCTGCTAGATATATTGGAATAGGTTACCAATGAACTTATTTCATGGCTGCTCTTAGTAAATACATTTCTCAGTCTATTTTTGATTACGTTTGTTCTCTCCTTTCTGGCAGATTGTGCTTTTGATGTGTTTGTAATCGTGTATTATTCCTTCAAGGAAGCATTTGAAATCCTCTTTCACTTCTAAGGCAAGCTGTCAGCTCTAGGGCTGTTACCAGTTTTTTATTCTTGCTTTGCATTGTTGTAATTTAGAGGACGATTGCTTTTTTCTTGCTTGCTTGCTTTTTATTTTTATTTTTTTTGGGGGGGGGCTGTGGGGTGGTTTGTTTGGGGTTTTTTTTGTTATTCCTTTTTTGGATTTCTTTCCTTCCCTGTAGCAGGAATTTTGTTCTATGATTATTATCCTGATTGGCAGATAAAGGAATTGCGATACAGTCCCTTAAGTACAAGAGCTTGCTCATTACCCGTTGCATCTGGTTGTATTTCATAGTATTATGAAGAGATTTTATTTTGCCTGGGTAAAAAGAGCCAGTAATTGAATTCATGCTAAAATATTTATTTTCCTACTCATCCTATCCAACACTAGCAGATGGCTGATAGGCGCACTGTGCTTAAAACTTTGAATGAGATTTCTAACATGATAAAAAAGAAAATAAAAATCTGGATGGCTTTTGAATCAGCCTTGATACAAAGTGGAAGATTTCTGGGCATTGCCTGGTTTGAATTCAAAGTGTAACTGGGACAAGCCCCAGTGACAACAAGGAACTGGAAAGTTTTTCTTTCTCTTTCATTTTTTTTCCCTGTATGCTGAAGCCAGTTGGTACAGTTATGGTAATCTCATTAGATCACTTGAATGTCACAGAATTTCATCCAGAGATTCTTCTCTTGCAGCATCTTTTGAGTTTGATTTGGCATAGCTGTGAGTTTAGCTGTAGGCCACCTGGACAGTTTCTTGACACATACAGGCAGTGCATTTCAGTGTATTCAACACCAGTGTGAAAATGGTTTGCAAAGCAGGGCCAGTTGCTTCCCTAGAGCAAATTCAGAAACATTTTTACTATGGAAAGCACTTAAGGCACGCGTAATGAGTTCAGGTGCATACCTTGGTTTATGCCACAGCCCCAGCAGACTAATTGGAGCACATTCAGAGCACAACAAAGTGTAAAAATTGAAGCAGCTGTGGGAACAGGGGCATGTGACAACCTCTCTATGCTATCTCACTTGGTGACTAAACATCTTCGTCCTCTGGTGCACGTGGTGGAATATTTTATGTAGTGTCATCTCTCCCATCATCAAGCAGCTTTTGGAAAGGCTTTTTCTGAGGCTGTGCACAGAAAAGGCTGGACAATCTTACTGGGAAGATACAAGCAGAGAGAGTGGGACACTCTTCATCACTGTTGTAAGTGGGGTGTCCTGGCACTATGCTAAATAGTGAAACTCAAAAAAAAAGGAAAAGGATCACACCAAACTCTAAGCAGATCTTTCTCCATGTGAATTTGGCTGAAGTGTCCCATTAATTCTGTCAGGACATTGATTTTTATGCCCTAGTTTTACTCTAAACTAGAGAGCTAGCATTTTTTTGACTTCTGACAGGCCAAAAATGGTGGTTACTCCAAACAGGAGGACAGTGGTGGAACCAGCTCCAGAGAGAAGTTTTTGCAGGTAGCTGAGGACATAACATAGGAATAGAGAGTGGCTGCGTCAGATCAATCCAAAAGCCTGTTTTGCCCAATACTGTCCCCACAGCAAGGGCCCCTTGCTGATGCTCAGGGAGAGAGTTTAGCAAGCTTAACATGTTTTGAATGACCTGTCCCTTGCATAGTTTCCCAGCTTTTGGCAGTCACTGGCTAAGGAGTTGCCTAGATCAGGGGTTGCAACTGCACCACTGTATTTAGTAGAACCTGAGAGATCTGGACTCCAGGAATTTGACTAACCCGTTCCTTAATCCACTTATTTTTCAGCTTGTGTAATATCCCATTGTGCTGTATGGAAGGAGTACCTCTTGTTTCTTTTGAATTTGCAGTGTTGCTGGCTCCCTGGATGACTCCATCTCAATAATAGGAAAAGCAGCAAACAGTAGTTCCATATTCATCTTCCCCCACTCATGATTTTACAAAAACCCCTCTGCCACCACTCTGCTATCCAAGCTCAGCTGTCTGTATCTGTAGAGCCTCTTTTTAAACAAAGCAGTCTTGTTTATTTTTGTCACCCCTCTTTTCTAGTCTGTATTTTTCTCGAGATGGAGTGGTCAGGAAAAGTGCTTGAAGCCTTGATACTAGTACACCAGGAGCGTCGATGGAGATGTAATGAGAGCACTTCAAGGGAGCATGTCCCTAAATATTTTTCCATAGAAGGAACACAGACATCAGCAATAATCATCCCTATTTTAAAAATAAATCCTCCCTGTGGCTAGTTGCAGAGCTGATAGATCATCTTGAGAGATTTACAATGATATGATCTTCTTATACCGTAGGTAGAGAAATCTTAGATGTATGAAATGAAAGATAGTTCTGAACTGCCTTTAAATTCCCTGTACTCAGACTAAGAAGCCCAAAAAATATTAAATACTCGAGTCACTTATTAGGAACAGCATTTTTATCTGCCATATCTTGATTTAAATTGAATGTGTCATGTGGCATTAAGCAAAATGTGAGTTGTATCTTGAAAGACAGCATAACTCATAAATAGTGTAGCCATAAGCCAGTTGATGGCTTACTTATAACCAGGCAAATCTAATATCCTGCGTGGCTGTAGGGTACGTGATTTTCTGTATATATTCCACACTGTTGTAATTGTTTGTTATAGGGGATGGTGAATTTGCCAGTTGCCGTGAGCTCATTTCTTGCCTTAATGCAGTTAATATAGATGAATGTATTTTTGAGGATTCTTTGAAACATCTCTCATATTTTAACAGTTTTCTGAATATAATCTTCCCATGGTAAAGAGAATCTGTGGAGAAAACGACTACAGGCCAAAATATTTATTGAATTACAGACTATTTATCACTGAGTTTATTTAAAAAGATCCAAATGAGGCTTCAGATTTTTTGGCCAGTCTCAGAAAGATATACAACTAGATATGAAATTTCTTGCAAAGTAAACTGCCTTATAACAAATGGCTGTGCTGAAATTTGCTCAGAAAGATTTAAAGGCAAATGCCAGGAAGAAGTATATTGTAACCATAGTCTAGCTTCTCTGTCAGGAGAGGAGACAAGAAACTTATTTCAGAAGCAGTCGTGAGAATTAATGTGAAAAATAATGCTGCATCCATATATATATATATGTATTTGAACTGAGTATGAAATGCTTGCTCAATCAAGGAATAAAAAATTAACTGTAACTTTCAGTTATTTGACATGCATCTAAAAAACACTGGATCAAAACACTAGATATTGTAGAAATAATTTCATGAAGTAAAAATGCTTGTGAATAAAAAAATCTGAAAATATTCTGATCAGTTCATGAGCCTTTCACAAATACCAGCATTTGATGACATCAGAAACTAACTGTTTTATGGTTTAGTGTCAGGGAAGGTCTTATAAATGCCTTGAGGGATAAATCACCAAAACCATTTACTCGTCTTCAAAGCAGCAGAAGGAAATAATTGACAACAGAACAGGGAGGTGTACTTCAGACAATGTAATGATATAAAGTAAGTTGCAGAAAATTACTTTACCACTAAAATGCCTTGGGAGTCTCAAAGTTCTGATATAAACTACCACTACTGTTTTGGGTTTTTTTTAATATTTTTAAAAGAAAGATGTTTGCAATGAAATATAGTGTAAAATCACATGCATTCACAGACACAAATAGGAAGCATTTAAAAAACTGAAGAAAATTCTGTCTTTCAGTTTAACTACCAGCTTTGTTTTTGAATGCACCACAGTCCCTTATGTCAATAGGATGATGTAAAAGGACCTTCCAGGTGAGCATAAATCACTATATGCCTCTATCCTTACCCAGATGTAACACCTACCGATCAATGACATATATCAGTAGTAGAAAAAATGCTACTGTGTGCCTCATTTTTGTGCTAGAGAGAGAAAGCTAGGAAAGCCTGGTGTTAGAAATTAGAAGAGCAACCTACAGCGAGTTTCTCCTTTCACTTGCCCTCTTTATGATGAAGCAGCTCCAAATAAGACAAGAGGCCACTCTACCTGTGAATGCCAATTCTTCACGTAGAACATCCTTGCTCCTTGATTAATGGCACATTTCCCTGTGATTTATAACCATGCCTGCATTCATGGTGGCATCAGAACAGTAAGGAAAAAAAAAATGAGTCAGGTTTATTAATAAGGAAACTATGTTGCTGCTTGATTCCCATAACCACTATCAGCATAAGAAGCAAAATATGTCCAAAACACAAAGGGCCACATGAAACTTCAGCACTGGCCAGTATGAGCCACACTGAATATCTGGCTTGATTGTGAGCCCATGGCTTTTGGTCACCAGCACTCCAGCACTGGCCTTGCTGTGTCCTGCCAGTACAGCCTGGGCTTTGTGTCTTGTCTGGTGCAACTTGTGTCTTGTCCTAGTCCTGTCAGCACAGGAAATACTTTTAATTGGAAACTAGAGGACCATAAAAGAGAGCGTGGCAAAGGAGGAGAAAACAGCAGTGGGAGATAAAGGGAAGAGGCAGCTTTTGCTTTAGAAGGAAGGAACAGCTTAAACAGTATTTTGATTCCATTTTTGCCAAGGCTCATGGCAGAAGGACAGTAGCTGTGTCTGATCCCTCTCAAATGGCTTGGTGGTGGTTTCTCCATTGAGGAAGCCCCCAATATTTTTGCATGACTGATAAATCTTTCATGTATTTATTTCTTCTATTAGTGTAGTTACCTAGAACACATTGTAAATCTGATAAAATAACGTAAGCAGTTAGTTTTATGCAGTTGCACTATCTACCTTTTTAAAGGTATTGCAGCAAGCATGGAGGACATGAGAAGTGGTTAAAGCTCAGCGTCAGCTGCAGCTCAGAATGTTGACTGTGCTTGCTCTGCATCTGATTTCCAGTGAGATTCTTACCACCAATTGCATATGGACATGACTGGCAGTTGCAATGGCAGCTTTAATCTTCTGCTTTGTTTGGAGTTAGTTTTGTCCTCCCAACTCTTCTTCATTTTGCAGACCTGAAAAGGTGTTTCTGGGGGTTTTTGGATGTGGCCATTGATGTTCTTCTACTGGATGCTCAAGCTAACATTTAGACACAAGAAAGAGGGATTATAAAGAGTGTTAGGGTGACCTGAGTCATGTCAGACTCCATTGCTACAGGGTGCCTGGGTGCACAGTTCCACCTGCCTGATTACCTGCTCTGCAGAAGTCTGGAAGGGAGAAGAAAAATTGGCATCCAGATTCAAATAGGAACTGGGGACTGAAATTGTGTTTAAATTCAGTGAGGTGCCTAGTAACATCCATAAGTGAACACACACCTTTGAAATGTGCTCTGTTGTACCTGTCCTGACACTTCTATCCACCTGTCCTTAATTTCATTTACCCATGGGACCCTAGCCTCTCTGGGGCATCTCTTACTGTGTGGCCAAGCTCATTGCACAAGTAGTGGACTGGGGTATTAAGGGTGCTGTCAGGATACTCCTCAAAGGAGTTTCTGTGACATTTCTCACTACATGAAGCAGGTTCTGTACTTGTCACTGGTGTCCTCATTAGCTGTAGAAAAAATCTTAGAAACGTATGAGAAGCCCCTGTGCTTTGTCATCTGCAGGAGGCCAATGGATTACAGTGCCTTAATATGGCGTTAGATTTGGTATGTCACCTAGGAAGGCCATCTGCAAAGTGCTTATAGGACAACTATTGACACTGGCACTGGGGGTCCGCAGTTTTCCAAGGATTTTGGAGGTGTAGAATTAGGTGCCTATGTGGGAATTTCAGACTTGGAAAATCTAGAACTAGTATTTTTGGGAATAGCTTTGATTATGGTGTATTGTATGTAGAAGGAACTGAGCTGCTCATAATTTTCTTGGCTGAATTAAATGGAAGTAAGGCCAATATAGGACAGGAGAGGATCTGTTGTTTGCCATTGCCAGTGTTGTCATCGCTGGCCTCAATCATACTGGGTTATGTTTTAATGTTCCAGAGGTAAATGCAATACAGTACCCACTATGACCTATATTTCTTCAGCTTTGAACATTACTCAGACCCTCAAAGTATTTTAACATCAAATAAGTGTTCTTCATCTGTAAATTCATTGTATGAAAACTTGTTTATACACAACTTTGTGCTTTGTTTCAATCTTTAAATTTCAATCTAGTATATTAATATGAATCTTCTTAATAAGATACTTGAAATCTGCAAAAGAACAAAGAAGGACACATGCCAAAAGTTTGCCTTCAACACTTTTTTTTTAGTTGGTGTTAATTTTAGAGCCATTATTTGAGCAGCTGTCCAGGTCAGGAGAGTTCAAGCATGCTTCTTCTGTGCCACTTGCACTCTGAGACTGCAGTGAGGGAAGAGAAGTCTGCAAATTATTAAGCATTTGGCAGTGCCTTCTAGTTGTATTAGGTTATAACTGCATCAGTCGCATGATTAAGAGGAAGTGACAGGTAAGCAAAATGAGAACAAAAGGCTCATGCTGTTAGAAGCAAATGTCACCTTGTCATACACACTGTACACGTATACCAATGCTCTCCCTAAACATATATACAAGAGAAAGAGAATACGAAAGAGGGAACATCTGTGTATTTGTCAATACATGTTCATGTGTGTTTATACAGTTCGTGTGTTGTATACGTTGATGCCTACCTCATGTATGTGGACCTGTTTCTTCATGTGAAAACCAATATACCTGTGGAATTGTGGTACAGGTAGTAACAGTATGCAGGAGGTGGAGCATAGTGATGCCTTCATACAGCTCACAGATCTGTTTTCTTGCTTCAAGTTTTCTGCACGGATATTTAATTATTTCCTTCCCAGTGAAATGGTTTTTGGAAAGGTATTTATCAAACTTTTAAAGGTTTTGCTTCTCAGTTTTATTACAAGCTCAGAATGAATCCAAGTAAAATATGAAGGTTAAATACTGAGGGTAGAAATTACTGTATTTATAGCTTTGCTTTCTAAATGAGTATTTTTTATGTATGTTGCAACATTTTTAGAACAACATATTTTAAAGTTACAAGCTCTTCAACTAAGTAAGAGAGCTTTCACAAATATACAGTGGGTGTGACTCTTAATTTGATATTGGTCTACACCATGTGCAAGGGGATGGAATTACGTCAAGTTGTCAACACTGTCTGTCACTCCTATGTGTCAAGGAGTTACCCCGTTAGGCTCACAACTTGGAGTGAATCAGAGAGGCAGAAGCCATGTTGGGGTGTGTGAAGGAAAGTGAGATTGTATGAGGGTCTGACTAAAATAAGTGCCTCTTCCTTGTGCCAATCCGTGGCTGGGGAGATCAGAGTGCCGCTCACCTGTTGTTTCAGAATCAATTGTGCCAAGCCTATAAAGGCTGCTTTCAGAAACTCTGCCTTGCTGAGAGCCACAGGGCACACCATATATTTCAGAGACATAAGAGCCATGCGGATGCAGAAGATGGTGAGGTTTCTTGGAGACCCCACCGTTACATTGCCAGGTGAGACGTGAGCTGAGTGTACAATGGGACAAACTGATGCTGTTGGTTTCCTGCTTGTGTCCTTCCTTCCATGCCTTTGGACTTGAATTAACCAGCAGAAAATGAAGAGGATTGCCATACTGCCAGTCACTGAGCAGGGACGTGACACCTGAAATTCTAGAGTATCACCTGCAGATTTGTCTATTCCATGTTATTCTTGTGGCTCACATGACAGTCTGCAATCCAGCCTTCCGGTTACCCAGGTTGATATCAGTGTGGTCTCATGTAATGATGTTTGAAAGAAGAGTTCAGTTTATATTCTTAAAATATCAGATCATAAATCTATATATGCACACATATACACCATATATGAGTGAAAGTGAAAAAGCATAGATTGCAAGTGAAGCATTGAAAATAAAACCATATTCAGGAGATAAGATCATCTCCATAGCATTAATACCCCTGTCTGTTTCTAACTAGTAATGTCATACACTGTTAAAGATTATATCCACAGAGGAAGGAGGAGTGGGCTTTAATACTGGGGATTCATATGAGATGCTCTCATAAATCCTATAGAAAAGTGGAATTTTGCATCCCTGAGATGCCCAAGTTAAGTTGTCCTGGTTTGAGCCAGGATAGAACCAATTTTCTTCTAGTAATTTTACTTGTCAGCTAAGTCTCTTCTAAGTAACTGCACCTGCTGAAATTAACAGCATGTTTTTCAGTCAGTGTCTGCCTATAGGACTGATAATGCTCCATGTTTATAGTTACTGCTGGAGAATAGTGTGCAGAACCAAGGCCACTGCTTGGCCCTGCTATACTTCTTATTCTCTGGAAACAAAGGGAAGCAAAGGGGACACACCTACAACCCTCCTACAGGGAGGAGCAGACCAGGCAGGTGACCAGAATTGACCAAATGAAGTATTCTATCCCATACACATCATACTTGGTATAAATCTAAGGGACCATGAGAGTCAATATCTCATCGTCTATGGCCGGTGTCCTGGGAAGACTCTGTCTGTTCATCTGCCCTTGATCCCGATCTGTGCATTCCTGACTCCGTGTGTTCCTGCCTCCAGCTCCCGTTTGCTGCTGACTCCAGGAGCCGAGTCTGGGACTTGCCCAGGGCTGCCCTGCAGCCTCGGGGGTGATGTGAGCGTTATGAGGGGAGGGTGCAATATTGGGTTTGTATATATTTGTATATATTCAATTATTTCATTTTCATCATTACGGTTTCATTAAAGCTGTGCAGTTTAGTTTCCAGTCCAAAAGTCTCTCCCTTATTCTCTTTTCTTTCCCTTTCTGGGGCAGGAGGGGGGTAACAGAGAACATCTGTCATGTGTTTAATTGTCAGCTCAGCATTAAACCATGACATAAATACATTTAGAAAATATATAGACTAGCTTGAGCCTGTTTCGTCATGTTTCCAGAGGTATAAAATGAAAATGCCATTCAGGTTGCCTGTTACCATATATAAAAGTTAAATCTATGGCTAGACTCTTTGGAAGGAGGTTTCTTGTGCAGGTAACTGCAACCAAAAGCTTTATGCTGCTTATGGATAGGGTATTTTTATTTCTGTTTATTTATAGTAATTAAACCACAAAAAGACAGAGCCAACACCTCCCATTTTGTGAGTACTTAACATGAGTGCAAACACATGAAAAAAAGCCATTGCTTTTATTTCACTTTCAAAAAATTATCTTCTTAAAGTGTTCTTTTTGAATTTTCTAATCGTGTGGCCGGAAAATCAAGACTGATGAAAACTCGAGTGGCCAAGGAGAAAAATCTTTACTAATTTCTTTTCCCTAACAAGAGACTATGGATGTCTAGTATTGGTATACCTGCTTACAGATGGCTTGAAACTGGTTTGAGTGCCTGATGCCGAGGCACCAGAGCTGGTCAGCTGGGCTGTCAGGGATACATTTTTGATTGTAATTGAAATTAGTGACTGAGCTTCTCTTTATTTCACTGGAGCCAGAATTTCACACAGGTGCCCGACTCTGCAACTTCATATCTTGAGATGTGATATTGATTAATGTACAAGAGATGTGTATCTTTTTTTCTAACATGCATACCTGTACAAGTCAAATATTAATGCCTGGATTGTTCCGTAAATAGCATTCATAATCCTGCTCTGAAACAACTTTCTGTGAAGCCACTTTCCATTGTTTCTTAGAGAAAAACAAATATACAACAGGACTATCAAAAACCTTTCCAATATTTCATTTGCCGGCTTTCAAGCATCATCCTGGGAGCAATGAGACAAGAAAAGAGTCTTTTCTTCCCTCAAGGTCTGCAGTGAACAGTGTCAAGCCACGCACATGGATTTGGAAGAAGCTTTATATATTATGACAAGCGAGTGTTTCTCCAGGGTGCTCTGCTGTTGTGGAATGTAGTTCTAAGCCAAATCATCCATTAAGTCACTGAAAGTGGTAACATTTCTCAGGTTCCTAGAGATGAAAAGCAGATGATGAGACACCCATGACTCAGTTCTTACGAATGCAATGAAGTAAGATTATCAGCCTAAATTGTCCCTATTAATCAACAGTGTAATCTTGCAATGATAGCCTCTGTGAATCTGCAGAGCTTTGGGACTGTGTTGGCTGGAAGGGGTCTGACTGATGGTTTTAGGGTCAGGTACTCAATCTGAGTCTCAAACTGTTCCAGTTGAAAAATGAAAAGAAAGCACATGTACTCCTTGTTCCTGGGGAGGTGTTCACATGGTTAGGAGATGCATTATGGCATTAGTATGATGCTGTTTCTACACAGAGGGAGATATTTTATTTTATTTTCAGCTTTCATCCTCTGCTATCTCAGTTTCTCTTTTCTTGCTAAGCTCTGAAATTCAGCCTTTCAAAATCTGCCATGCCAACCAAAGGAAGGGATGGCTCTGTGGCTATATTATTCTGTCACACTGAAAATGACTTAGCGTTGGCATACCTGCACTGATGTACATCTATACATTTATACATTCATATCTTCACCTTGCCTCCCAGTATTGATTAAAGAATTGCCTGATAAAGATTTTTAAAATGAGGAGAATGAGCTGCCTGCTCACTGATAATCAGAGGCCAGTACTGCTGTTTGTACTTTATTTGCAATACCTGCCATCCAACGGATAGTAAATACTTTCTTTAATCTTTTTTTTTCTTATTTGCTCTCAGTGTATGTGTACTCATCTGGGTATTTTTCATACCTGTGATCCACTGCTTAGATCATGTCGTCGACTTCAGAAGTTGTATTTTGTTAATCAGCTTTCACAGGAAAGGGGCATATTTCATAAAAAAAAAGATTGCCAAATTAATTAAGGATGAAAAACAGAAATATTAAGAAAGCGCAACAGCCTGACTGGGAGACAGAAAGTGTAGAGCAAAACCAGTTTCAAATACTATGAGAATATCTTAGCAAATAATGAACTGCTGTAATCAAAATGTCTCATCATTAAAGCACGACTATGGAAATTTTTTAAATAGCCAGTGCACTAAATAAAATTTTCTGATGGGGAAATCTTCATTATAAGCAATCTTTTCTGTGTACATTTAGGTAGAGTGTCTTCCAAGGAGGAGTCAGTAATTCCTGTCCTGGCAAAGTTTGCTCTCTGATTTTGGATAGCCTTAGGGAGAAGTAGAAGAATGAAAAACAATTGATAACACCAGAAAATGGGAGACTGCTAAGCTCTTTGCCTGGACCTTAATTTTGATAGAGAGGGAATTCTTGGAGGACTGAACCTCCAAAGCTTGCAACGTCACTTAGACTTGTGAACATACTAAAGAATCTACGCTAGGAACTGTAGAAAGGGATATCTGAAAAACATGGGAGGGGGTAGTGGGTGTTATTCCCAGTGTGTCATACGACACAGTGCTGCAAGACACAATCTCCATTAGTAAAATGCCCTGCAGATGTCATAACTTGCTTCAGCATCTGACATCCAATTTTGCAAGGTCTGATGACAGGCACAGAAATAACTTGGGATGCTGCTATGGGCATGCCTTTGAGCTGCTTACCAGTTCCAGCAGCATGTCAAGATATTTGCCCCATTTTTTTGGAAAGAGAAATAGCCGTCAGCACTGGCGTTTGAAAGAACACCAATAAATTCAGGTAGAAACTAACATCCATTTCAGTAGTTTCCTTTGTATTGGAAATTGTGTTACTCTAGGTTTTTTTATTAAACTCAACTCTCTAAAGGCAGGGAGGAAATACATAAGATTTGTATGACATTTGTTAGAGTGCTCTTTAAAATAATACAAAACCAACAGAGTTAATAAGGGTAAACAATTGCATGTGGTCCTGTGGCAGGGTGTTTCTGTTGTGTGTAAAATGTTCTCTGTGATCTGACTTAGAACTCCAATGAACTTACTTTGTTTTCTGTTTTACAGGGCTGTTGTGTAAAGGGTTATATCTAAGAGACACATGCTTTGGAGAAGAACCTATCCTCAGGTAACTGTTCCTGTAAGTGCAATTACTTTTTTCCTGTGTGTCACTCGTAAATAACTTGCTCTTATGGTCTGATTTTTTAAAACAAAAAAGTCAAGCCTCTTATGCTAAAGAATAGTGCAAAGTAATCCAAAAGAATACCTCATAATGCTTTTTGCATCCACCCTAATGAATCTTGATTAGGAACCTGTGCAATGATGTTATCCTGATTGGTGGGAAATTTGTGAAGGAAACAACCAATTTTCAATCAACATAATTGGTTGCTCAGGAGGTTTGAAATCTAGAGAAATAGTATTGCATCTTCTGCAGCTGTGTTAAAAGATTTTTCTGGAACAGCAAATAAACTGTTGGTAAGAATTTTACTTTTCCAAAAATATTTACGCTTGTGGATAATCGTCTATAGAAAAGTCATGTGACAGGTATTTTAAAAACATTAATGTTGTGGTCTTTTCAGTCATTACTGAAGTTCAGTAAGTCCAAATTTTATAAAAGACATTCTTAAAAAACTGCAAGTTCAACCCCCCTCCCAACAAATCAGTTTCTTGATTGACTTGTGCAGGTTTTGAGTACATTTTTTTATCTGTTTAATCGGGATTCAGTTCTGTAGTACAAATTCACAGTGGAATGGTACCCAGAACCTGGTTCATGCCATCTAGATCTGAGTGTTAAGATATGCTGTTTACATTACACCACCATTACACAGTCCTGCACATGGTCAACAATGGTGATGAGCTAGAAGCAGAGCAAATCAAATGCAAAGTTATTCTGTCTCACAGAGTGTGATCTCTGTGGTGATACGCTCTGGTCTTGAGCTTGATATAAATCCATTACAGTCCTGAAAGTCAAAGTGTTGTGCTGGTTTACCCAGTTGGGAAGTTTGACCCAACTTTGTAATTTATCATGAATTTTGAATGCATGGCCTGATGTTTTCCTACCCTAACCTGGCTGCCCTTAACAGAGAAATAAATTAAGAAATAGTAACTAAATTTCTATACAATTCCTATACAATTTCTCAGATTTTTTAAGCTGGGTTTTAAAAATGTATGAGGAACACAAATGGGACTGTCCCTTTACTAAATGTGACAGTGTGAACCAATTCTGCTGAAGTATTTCTTGCTTAATATTTGCCTGTGAATTGAAGGTAGCCCAAAGCCACCTCCTTGAACAAGATAGCTGCTTCACTGCAGTAAAGCTGGACAGGAGAGCTGAGCTTGTGAAACCACCTCCAGCTAAGACTTAGCCGTATAATAATGGCACTGATTTGCCACTTTGCCTCTGAATTGTGAAATTGCTATTGGGTATGCATATCCCTGAGGAGAACATTGCTGGATATATGTGGTTGTATGCACATATCCTCATGCATTCTTCTGCTTTAGATTCTCCTCCCTTAAATCAGTCAAAGCATAGAATGGCCGTGCTGTACCTGGGCATAAAACATTTTTGCCTGGATGTGCTTCCCAAACACTTCCCTTATCACCTTGAGCTGTCTGCTCACGTTTAAAGAGAAGTTTCACTACCCACCTTCTAAAATTATACTTTCCATCTATTAAACTACAGAGGCTCAAAATCTTTTTGCGAGGATAAATAGCACAGAATGCTTTGATTCATATCTGTATGCTGGAAATTTCACACATCAAGTAAAATACCATGAATACATCATTATTTTGACAGATTTGTGAAAGAGAAGGCAAGAGAATTGCATTGCATGGATTTAATTTCTGCAGTTTTACAGCTTTGTGTTCTGCAAAAGAATCAAACCCTGCTATCAGAGCAGAGCAGGTGGTAAGCTGAAGGTCAAAGTGGAGATACTATATAAAGGCCTGTCAAATCTCATGTTTGGTGTGCAAGCCCATACCAAAAGCTCCCCAGTCAGAACTCCTGTGTCTCTCACCTTCTCAGAATAGTCTCTTTTGTCTTTTTTTTTTCAGGCTTGGCACTTTTCCAACTGCAAGGGGGTCACAAAAGAGGAGAGACTAGATAGACACAACCAAATTTCCTAAGAAAACTTTTACAGGAAGAAGGAAACATCTTCACTTTCCTCACCATAGGATATTGGGCTGCCCACCACCACTGTGCCACCCAGCATAAGAAATTTCATGGGCCAGCATTCAGGTAAGCTGAAAATCTGACTGTAAATGCCAGGACCAAATACGTTCTTTTAGCATAAAGCTGAATTTGAGTGAAAAACACAGTAGTTTCAGGGTGTCATGGACAAAGATCAATATCCGAGCTGCAGTGAAGAACTATTTATGTGGAGGTAGGTGAAAGGAGACTGTGAAAGGGTTCTTTGCTTCTCTGAGTAGTAGTACCCTTGCTTGTTCTCACGTCTTCATGACTGTTTTCAAAGCTCATCCATCCAAACATTTATGTAACATGTTTGTAGAAAACCAGAAGTTTTAAAGCATTGAGGACATTTAATATTCTATTTCCCTTTGAGTCATGGATTTGGGCCTCTCTTTGAAATCACAAAATGATAAATATATTTCTAGAAAACAAAGTGGTTTTTCCCTCTCCCATCCCCTGACTCCAGGACCCAAGTCTTTACAAAAACAGAAGGTACGTGCATATATTTGGTTGGGACTTTTAACAGAACCTACTTCTTCACCTTTTGCTCTCAGTTGCCTTAATTTCCCATTCTTCTTGATCTGAGGCAGTTTAGGATTGTATCAAGCATGTGCTTTCTTGTGCAGTAGAAAACTGACCTTGCTTAAGCTTTGGCATTGACTTAAAAATGCCCAGTATGTCAGTGGTGGTATTTCAATGTCTGCTGCTGTGGCCAGAAGAACACAAAAATTGCAAGGATAATGCAAAATCATAATTAAAACTAAAAGTGAACTGAAATATTGTCAAAGCTCAGAAAACTTTTCACTAAAGTTCATATTTTCATAAGCTTGTTATTTTGTACAAATCCATTTTCTTCTTTCCTGTCACATCTCAAGACCTTTTTGTAAGGAATCACCATTTCTTTTCCCCTAATTTAAATTCTACTCTATCTGTTTGGAATATTAGGTATGTCTTAGCAGTGAAATTATTTTAATGATGTGGCTGAGTGCTCATATATATTCAGGCAAGCAAACATAAAATGGTCATTCTTTATATTAAGGGTCTATCTATAGTTTAGAAAAGGTAATAAATGTTAGATTGAAAGCATAGGTGGCTCCAGTAGTGGATGGTGTGTATTACAAAGGTTATTATCTCATCAGTTGAAGGTGTTGTAGACAGCTGCAAGCCAAACTTACAAGCAACCTGCACAATGGCTGGACTCCATAACAACTGATTAACTATGTATTAACATGCAGATTAACTCTTTATTAACTCTTTCTGAAATATTTGGCACCCAAATAGCAAGCATGGCTGTAATAGGAGATGAAATTTCCTTATGGATGGCAGCGTATCAGCTCTTAAATGTGAAGTATGATTTGCAAGGGTGCATATGTCACCTAAGATTTAAGTTTTCAGAAGTGGCAATGTTCAGTTCTCGTCTCATTTCCAGTCTGGATTAGGCCTCTTAATCTCTAGGACAGTCTTGAATATGTTGCTGTGCTTCTCAATTTACTGTTAAGTAGAGCCCACAGCTTTTCCATGGATATGTATGTCTAATCTACCAGCAAAGGGGCTGAGTCATGTGGGGTTGCCTATAAGTGGTGAGGGGCATAGTGGGAGAGCTGGGGGGGTTCAGGGAGGGTGAGACAAGGACCCTGCTTGTCTCAGAGAGGTGAGCATGGGCAGACCATGGAGACCTAGACAGGAGTGGAAGGGAATTTCCTGAAGCTCATGGGTCACACTGTTCAAAGTCTGAGCTTCCAGGACCTCAGAGTTAAGGCAGTGTTTTTGTAACCACATTTCATTCTTACTCAGAGGTAAGAGTTACCTCCATCTTCAGTTATATAGGACCAAGCTCTGTTGAAATGGCTGGGGTGAAAGCATGTGTTTTTTGTTAAGGGGAAGTTTATTCTCACATGTTTTGATCTGCATCACCCAGCAGCTTTTCGTTGTTCCTCTGCAGAGATATGTTTCTCCAGTTTGGTACAATACAGCACTGGAAGTCCCTTTGGGTATTTTGGTGCATGTGCTTCCAAGAAAAGATGGGGCAGCTCCATCTCTGATCTCTGCCCAGTTTGTAACCCTGTCACAAATACAGCAATGTGGCTGTAGTCTCTGAAAGCTCTGCTGCGGGACAGCAGAGCTTGATGGGAGAGAGGAGTTTTGCTATGTATATACTTCTTTCTTACACCTTATCTTAAGTGTTTAGATTGAAGGCCTGGGACTGGATGCATGTATTCTGAGCCAAGACAGGTACTTACCAGGTTGAAAACAGGAAGTTTGCAAAGACTTTTATCACTTGTTCCCAGTAGCTGTAGATTCCAGTAGCTCCTTCTTTCCATAGACAATCATCCTCTTCCTACACTCCAGGATACGAGTAATGTCAATAACTGCATTATCATCCCACATAACTTTCCTTAGGAAACAGAAGAGGCTTAGGTACTGGTGACTATGGAAGGATTTGTGGTTTCTCATCCAGCTGCTGCACTTCAGAAAAGTGAGCGTGAAAAAACGGCTAGAAGTGAGGCAGGGAAGGGGCTTCCAGTGCCCAAGCAGAGCCAGATGTGCCTCAGCCTCAGTTGCCTGGGTAGCTGTTCTGAACGTCGGGAGAGAGACTGCTGCTTCCTCTTGTAGAATAGTCCAGTGCTTCACTGCTAACATTGTTTTTTCTTGTGAAATGTGAGTCTTTCTTGTTGTGACTTAAGCTTGTTAGTTTTATCCTATCTACCCTGGAAGTGTAGAATAGATTGCTCCCTTCCTTTTTTTTTTTTATTTGCGACCTTTTATGTACTTGATTACCCCTTAGTCTTCTCTCTACTTTTAGTAGTTGTCCTTGTTTCATGGCTTCATTTTTTCCAATCGGCAGGAAAATTCCTTTACATAAAGTGGCTTTGGATCAGGCCTCTTGTTAAACAAAGCTCTGTGTTGAAAACATCTTTTTAGTAGTTCAGATGTTGTATGTTGGGATGGCAAGCAGGTGTTATTTAAACTCATGCTTAACAGGCAAAAGTGTCATTTGAAATAAAGAAGGTTATGTTCTGGCTGCTTAGAATCATTATTTCTCTTTAGCTCCCCAGCTCTTTTTTTTCTATCAGTGCATTGTTATTTATGGTTCTTCAGCAATCAACATGGTAACCTTTCTTAAATTATCATAAACTAACCTTTTATTGACCAGGGACAACAAAGCCAGTATAAGATGGCTGATGCAGAAGGCTACTGTGTTAAGACTTGAGTTTTTTGCTAAGAGTTGTTTATCACCAGGTGTTTCCAATAATGGTTTGAGAAAATGTTGATTATTTTTGTGCCTTCACTTCAATTTATAAGTTTAGTTTACCAGAGAGTGAGAAAGAACAAAGCAAAGGTATGGGATGGTCTAAATGACCCTGAATAGTTTTACTGATTTGTTTTGCCTAGGGTTCTCTCTCCTGCTTCATGTAGGCTTAGGTTTGTGAATATTCACATTTGTGAAATGTGAATAAATGCAAAACCAGTCCAGTTTCTTAATTTCTTTTGCTAATTTCTTCATGACACAGAGAAGAGAGAATAAAATCACAGCTGTGTGAATGTTAGCAGAGGAAAAAGGACTGGGCTATGTATTTTCTTATTTGCTTTTTCTTTTTCTCGGCGTGGCTGTGTAGAAGAGAGAGGATGCAGAGGGCTCTTTCACCTGCATAATCTGCCAGGCAGTAGGGGCTTTGTGATCTCTGGAGTATGAGAAGATGTGGGAGTAACATCAGATGGGAACACCTCGAGTTAAACGCAGAAACTGGGAGCTGGCTGTTTAAAGAGGACTGGGTAGGCACAAAGAGGTTCTGAAATTGTTGTGGCCTGACCTGTATTGCTCTCTGAGGCAAACAAAAGCGTTGGGGAAGGCTGTACCGAGGCTGTCTGTGTCCTGTTGTGTCTTGCAATCTGGCATAACCCCTGCTCTCACCCAGAACATGGACATGAGACTGCAGAGCCCATGGCTTGGTGCTTAGCCTGGCTGGAAGAGCCTGGATAAAATCTGTATTCCTGTGTTGCTTTACAGAGGTTCTGCAGACAAGAAAGATGTACTTGTCTACCTTGTCCTGGTTGCTGCTGTCTGACAGAGGTGGGCCCACTAGGATGGAGAGGACAGAGACCTTGCCAGGGCTATGGCCAGCTCGGAAAGGCTGCCAGCAAACAAGGAGAGCACAGGGAATTAGGACATGCCTGCTGCCTGAAGCACACACTCAAGCCCAAAGGGGATAAGGAAAAAAGAGACCTGTGAGGTATTTTTCCATGATGAGATCCTGCTGAAAGTTGCTGCTCTGGACTGATGCAGACTCTCACAGCTAAAGTCCCAAGATCAGTTTCCAGGTTGATATGTTCAATTTTTCTTTTAGTACAAATGTTCTTTTTTATTATTATTATTTTGAGTGGGCACATATATGGGTGTTTTCTGGACCGAGCTACTACCTTTATTCCCAAAGGGTGAAAAGCATATTCTTCTTAGATGGCAGTCCTTAGGCCTGGAGATCTCAGGAGGACATGAACCTGAGCAAGTTTATGAGACCAAGCTGTGCATGGTTGCATGTTGCAAAGGCACCAGATAAAGAGGGTTCTGAAAACTGGAGTAAAAGTTTATTTTTAATGGAGTAAAAACTGTCCATAGTCCATGGTCCTTCTGTGAGAAGAGCTTAGCAATTCACATTCTCATTGTCTTTGACACTGAGAGTAGATTAATGTCTCCAGAACCAGGGTCAAGTTGCCTTGAGATAAGCAGATGGAGGGGAGTTTGCTAATCCTCTCCTGCCAGAATTAGTTTTTTATCTCTGGGCTTTTAGAAATTCTCTTAAGCATACATTGCTGAGAAGTTCTAGATGATACCGGTTACCAAGCTGTGTGGAACACAGAGCACCTTATGAACACAGGGTTTGATAGATATTTTAGCAACGTCTCTTTCTCCTTGCTGAGTCATTCAGGAGGAGAATGGTTTGATTACTCTCTGTAGCAAAAGTGAGTTGTGCAAAATCTGTGATGCATGTTAGATAAGCAGGGAATATCCTACATATGAATTGTTAGTCAGGTTACAGATATTTTGCTGAGTCTTCTCATTTCTCTGTCTTTCCTCATCAACATTAATAAAGTATGTAGTAAAATAGTTTAGCAAGTACTGGAAATGAAGTTCAGTATCGTTCAGATTCCTGTCTTGTGGCTAATTGCAAGTGCTGACTGGGAACATTTATAAAGATACCTGATGTTGTTGTTGAGCCTCTTCAGTCCAGTAGGGTGTCAGCACAATGCTGACCATATTGAGTCCAATTTAATTTTGTGTAACTTAGACTGAGACTTCTCCCACTTTGCTGGATTTTACTGCAATTGATCAAAGGTTTATAAAGCTAAAAACATTAAGCTTGTCATCTTTTATACCTGGCTTGTCTTTACAGTGATCTAGCAGAGGAGTGTCTGCATGCTGATGGAAGTGGGTATCAGTCCTATTATACATTAAAAACCTCAGCAATATGGGAGTGTTTGGAAGTTATTAGCTTAAGTTTGCCTTGTACATTCACTTTCCTTCAGCCAGATTGAACCTGAAATGATTTGGCTTGTGTTCCTGATCCTCTGTCATTGATGGATGCCACTTAGTGACACATTTGCATGATATTTTCAGCAGGATAAATAGATACTTGAATCATTTTAGAGGCTTTGACTTTGGATTTTTCCCAGAAATGTAGTATTGCTGTTGTTCTTAGCTCACACTGTGAACATAATTTCCCACACTGTGTGTCATGGGGTCCTTTACTGTGGCTCGAAACTTCTCTGTCTGCCATGCAAACACTGAGAGTGGGGGGGATGTGAAAGTCTCCCAGTGCTACCTCCTTTTTGCACAATTTTCCAAGTAGGGTGTGAAAAACGTGCTAAATGAGATCTTTAAAGAGACACATTTGAATGTGGGGAGAGCAATATTGGCCTTTCTTAAACATGGAAGCCATAATTATGTCTAGCTGGAGGGAGTCCTGCTGGGTCTCCTGCATGCTCACCTAAGCACCAAGCAGGGTCTATCCCTAAATTAAATGATCTTTATCTGACTGTTTACGGCTCTTGTGCCATACTCGTTATTTATTTAATGAAATGTCCCTGTAAAATAGAACAGCCATTCATAAGCCCCTGACAACAAACAATCATGAAAATTGCCTTTGAATTTCCCTAATTTGCTCGTAAGAGTCAGAACAATGGGAGGGAATAATTGCAGTTATTAAAAGAAATTGCTGCCGGCAAAATATAACCCATTTTAAAACTCAAATCCAGGAAAACAGAAAGGGGGCAAAAAGGAAAGCCACCTGGCAAGATGCCGTGTGCTCCCTGCCTCCTTTTGTCTGTGTAATGAGAGACTTCACCTTGCTCTTTTCTCAAGCACTGTTATTTCCAGAGAAAATCAAAGCGTTTAGTATCAGTGTAGTCAAGCTGTGTGCAGCAGCGCCTCCCCTGGCAAAGCTGTTGGGAAGCTGTTTTCTTCCCCTCTGCTTCATGCCAATGCAGAACTATCCCCTCTGGAAACTAAGCGTATTGGACACCAATATGAGGGAAACTCACTCTAGCATTAACTACTGTACAGAGAGGACTTGAACTCCTTCCTGGGCATGAACTGAATTGCTTGTGAAACTGAGAGGCCTGTAGGATTTTCAAAAGAACATGACTGGCTTTTAGTGTCACATCACCCCCAATGAGATTTGTTTTCTTTAGTCATTTAGAGCCTGTTTTTAAAGAATTTAAGTTTCTGAAGATGTATCTGTAGAACCTTGGGGATTCCTGTTGGTCCAGACCCAGCTGACTTTGCACATGGAGAGAGAGATGACAAACCACTGTCTGTCTTTACAGAAAACCTCTAAGCAATGGCAGAAACAAATAGGTCTATGACTTTTGTGTGCCTAACTTCCATGTAAGAGTCGAGCTCCTCAACCAGTTAAACACTGCAGCACTAACAAAGCAATGCAAAGTACTTGTAAAATTTGTGCCTCAGAAACCAGATGGCATTGTAAGAAGAATTCATGCTTAACACAAACCGTATGCTTTTGTCCCGGCCAATTCAATAGAGCTTTGTCCGGTATAACTGAGCGTGGAGGTAACTCTCATCTCTGAGTACAAATGAAATGTATTTGGCTCTCTCACTATTTTATAAGGAGATAAGAGAACAAAGGATTTCTGCAATTTGAGGGCAGGAGCCCTCATTTTCTCTCCAGTCCACCTAAATAGAAAAGAATTTCTTGTTGGCTTGTGATCTTCCCTTCTGCAAGTCAAAGCCCCTTGAGTTCCTGCTGCAAGTAATGGCAGTTTACTTGCAATTTTTCAGCAGCAAGTGATACCCCAAACTGGCCACCTTATTGTAATGAAAAGCAGCCTGCCAACACGGAGGTCCTTCCAAAGAAGCTTGGAGGGTGAGCGACTGTGGTAATATTCCTGTATTGCTGATTCACTTCATGCTTTGCCACAGGAACAAAACAAGGCAGAGGAGACCACTGTCAAGTGTTTACAGAATGTGGCTTTTTGACAAGAATTACTGCCAGACAGTGACTATCAAAACGTTAGCAGGAGATAGTGGGTTTCCTTGTTTTTTTGCCCAGGCAGCTGGCCATCTTAATTCCTCTAAAGAAAAAGAAACAGAAATTCCTTTTCTTCTCTTAGTATTTGGGGATGTAAATTATTCAGTGTTTTAACTCCATGCCTCCCTGCTTAATTTTCCCTTATCAGAGTAGAGGTGGATGAAATTTCCTTTTAGTTGCCTTCCTGTAGACATCAAGTAGATCCACTAAAGGTTCTGCATTGACTTATTGTGAGTACAATTTAACCTATATATATTCAGCATCTAGTACCTGAAGTCATTTTCCCAGGTAGGCACAGAATATTGAATAGTCAGTTCGATCAGTGTTATTCAACAGAAGCTGAGAATCCATATTCATAGCAATTCCAGCCCCTGTTTACCTTGATACACTGGGGATTTGTCTTTTGGCTGTGGAACTGAATGCTGTTTTGCCACATGAAGCAATCTCAGCAAAAGGGCAGTAGTTAAAGATGAAATGGATTGCATTGCAAAAAAAGTCATAAAACCTTCCAGGACTTAAAATCTCACGGGGGTTAAATGTGTTGACTTAACTGAATTAAAATATTCTAAGCCGTTCCTTCCTCTCTGCTTGCCACCTGCCAAGGAGCTACAAATCCCTGCGCAGAAGTGTCACCAGCTGGAGATGCTGCAAATATACATGTGTTTATAATGTTGTCACTGTATAAGAAACACATATCCTAAACCCAGACCATGGCAGGAAAGAGCCACCTAATTGAATTCTTCATTTTTATAGTATCCATTCCCTTTTCTGTGTTAGGTTTAGGCCAGCATGCAGGAAGGAACAGGAATAGATGGTCCTATTGAGGAGGCGACCAAGCATCTTCCCCAAGCGTGAGCTGCAGTGAAGCTAATTTGGGCAACATTCCACTTAACTGTTCTACACCTCTTGGGAGGAATCTTCACCACAGATGTTGCTGTTCAGTGATCTAAGATGCAAATTTACAGTATCTACCAATTATCATAGGGATAACTGTTCTCATCTTGGTGCTTGAAGATCTAAAAACATTTTCTGGGAAACCAAATGCCCAAACAGGTTCTCTCTTATCAAAGACCAAAAAAGCCTTTTGGTTTTGAGAACATAAATCTAGAGGATTTAATCGAACTTCCCTGATACTACATTTTGCCAGCTTCATGCCCACGCTCCAAGCTTGTCTTGTGTGTCAGTTCACTCTCCTTTAAAAGTGTAGTTACCCTGCAGTCAGTGAATATATTGTGCTTGGTAATACTTGGAACTTAAATTTCTGTTCCCACTAAGTGGTAAAAAAACGCACTCTGGAAAACCAGATTTATTGTAGAGTTCCTCATCCTGTTAAAGGAACTGAAAAATAGGGAGTGGTAAGGAAAAGAGAGAAACAGTGGGGTGGACTAGTGAAATTCAAACTTTTTGTAGGTTACACTCCAAAGAGATTTTTTTTGTAATGGTGGGCTTGCCACCTGGGCACTGTTTTCTGCAGAAATGCAGCAGTAGTTGAACACCCAACAAGTGCATATAGGTGCTTTACCACTGGTATACTTCTTCCTATGTTTTCTAGAATGATGCCAAAGACACTCATAGGCATATACTCCATGATTTTTAACAGTTTTTTGTAAACCCACACTAACTACTCCAGAAATACTAGGGAATGTTAGACCAAGCCTAGGGCAATCTAAGGCTGATTTAGAAATACTACAGTATTCCTGGTGCTTAGCTTAGTTTACTAAAGTATCTTGTTGGTTTGGATCTTTTCACCATGTTTTGGTCTCCTGGTTGATTTTTATGATATTTAGTAATTTCCTTAAATACATTGCTGCACTTGATTTGACAAAGGGAGTGGTCTCAACAAAGCACTAACAAAGCATTCCTTTTTTCTGTATAATTCCTGTAGCTATGCAGCAAGACACGGAGGGATAAAGGTGTATTAACACAAGCAACTGTATTTTAGTCTGTATCTTCTGCCCTCTCTCCTTTGTACCCTGGAGTGATATTTCTAGAGTTATTGGAGAAAATCATGTTAAAAGTGAACAGAAATATATAATGGAAGAATAATCTTGGAGGCAAAAATTCTTCGGTCATGCTTTCTATTTTTGTATGACCCTTTGCTGATTTACTTGCCAGATGAAAACAGACTTGCCTTTCTCTCTCATCTTTTTAATTCAAGCAGACAGCTTCATGCACATGGGAATGCTAGACTGTAGATTCACACCTTGTTTGCAGGGATTTTCCTGAATACACTAGCTCCTAGCTGATCCAGAGTTATTATATGGAGCTTCAAGCCACAGGTAGTTTTGCTGTGAAGCTGTTCAGTGAATGTCTTTCCTCAGAGTGCGAATGTTCTTGTGTATGTAAAGTGATAGGTGCTAAAGTGTTGTGACTGTAAAAATATGCTTTCTTTGTTATACGTGGGTAGAAGGCAAAGTGGTGGCAGCTCAAGCGCAAGAATATGATATTTTTAGTTCCAGGGCAAGCAGTTCACAGTGTGTGTAACTGTAGTTAAAACAAAGGGCAGCAGTAAATTGATAGTTTATATAAACCTGTAGAAGGTACAGGGTATAAATCAGGCAAAATATTTCCTGGTAATATTGTGGAATTTAGGCACTGCTTTGGGATAGGAGAGCAAGCTTTGGACACCTTGGAAATTCTTATTTTTTATGGCAGTTACTTCTATAAAAGAACAAATATTTTACAGCAAATAAAAGCCGTAATGAAGCAAATGTATCCTTCCATATATTCCCGTACTAATGGATTCAACAGACTGTCTTCAAGACTGCAGTGTAGTGTGGGTTACTGCTTCCACTGCACCTCAGACGCTAGGAGTTACAGTTCTTGACTTTTAAATATTAGGAATAATAAAATACATTATTAACAAGTAGTCAATTAACAAATAAATGCCCCTCTGGTAAATCCAGAAAGTAATGTTTTGAAATACTGCCACCTTCTGATAAGTTTGGGAGGGAGAACTCGGTTATTTGTTGAAGTTTTTATCAACAGTAATAATACAGTTCCTGATTTTATAATGTTAGAGCCACGTTGCACCATCTGTTTTGCAAGGCCAGCTATCCCTATATGTGAGACTATGTATAGAGTAGTATAAAGAGCTGAAGAAAATGCAGTATGATTCTTACATTTGCTGGGGGAGACAGCAGCAAACTTGTTTGAAGTAAGGAAAAGCACTTAGGTGCATTATATATGAGTTGAAGGATTTACAGCACAGAGTCTGTATTTTAAGTTATGTAAGTGTTAAATGTATTACAGAATTGCAGCTAAAATGTTGGTATGACCTGCAGGATGAGCTTGACCAGACAAGAGGTACGTGTGCTTTGAGTGTTAGATAAGCAGACTTCCCTACTCCTGTGTAACACCTGTCTCTGACATGAATATGTTCATGAAGGGTTAATTTCTTTTACCATTTTTACTTTGCTAACATTCAGATGATACTTGTCTGCATTCCACCTTTGTGTATATTTTAATTATCCAGATGGTGTTTTATGTGTCCAGCCTCATATCATTACTATATTACTTAAACTTGGCAGCGATACTTAGAAATAACTTTCCCCAAGCTGGCTTTTTCTTGTGAAGATCATCCAATTTCAGCTTTCCATATGTCCTTTGTGCTGTGGTAATATATATTGTGCACCTAAATAGCTCACATATAATTTAAATTCCCTTGATAGGGAAAGTCTGCTTGGCAAAGAAAGTGTTTGAAAGAACCAGAAATTAATACAAAAATATAAGCTAATGAGACCTTAAAGTTAGCGTTTCAAACTCTGAGAATTTAGACAATCAAATGTTCTTAAATTTCCTTTTGTTCACTTGTATTTACCCAGGTTCTTTGCTGGGCTGCAGTGAGAGTGAGATGCCTGTGTCACACTCCTGCCTGTGGGGTTGTTATGGACCAGGCTGATGCCAAGGGCCTGGCTGCATCACATCTTCCCCAAAGGATGGAAATGAGATGTGTTTGTGTTGTAGGCACAGTGAATTTCCCCAGTGAAATGAGTATTTTGAGATGGTGACCGAGGAGGCAGATTCCTCCTTGAAATGTTATTTGGGATAGTAACAGGACTTCCAGCAGCAAAGTGACCTGTTTTGAAGCCACAGCATTGCTTTCCTGTGAATCCATTCTGTACCATAACACTCATCTTACCTGGAGAACCATGCACAGCACCTATGGGACACATAGTAGGAGCATGCAGACTAGAACATACGTATTGCCCAGGCAGTGAGGCAACATCAGATCTTGGCCACATTTGCTGCCCATGCGAATTGAGGATATTCCCATGGTCAGTGTATTGTAGAGTACATTTTATTTACATTTTATTTACTTTCTCATAGTAATCAGCTTCTCAGATTTCCCACTCATTGTACAGCCTTTGTTTTGGCTTTTTCACTTTCAGCTTTCCACCTTGGTAGTATTTTAACACATTAGCTGTTTTCAACTTAATTGTAGGGAAGAGCAGTCTGGAGTGTACTGAGTTTCTGCAAATCTTCAGAAAACACGAAGTCAGTAAAGGACTCAAACCAGTCAGTGCCCCACCAGAGGGAAAGACTGAAATCTGAGCTCAGCTCTGTAATCGTACACCAGGGAATCCATGTGCAAGAGTGATGTACTGAATGAAAGTATTCGGAAACCAAACTTCAAAAACTCCTCTGCTTGTGTAATTACTTGTACATTGGCTTTGATAACTCCAAAGCAAGCGAAGTGGTTTGTGTTTAGCCAAAGGAGCTGAGTCCTGTAGCAGGACTTGTGCTGCAGTCTGGCTGGTAATGGCAGGTGGATGTCAAACCCTGAAATGCACAAAGGGAGTGCCCTGGAGATGAAGCCTGTTATGAGCAGTAATGTGCCATTTGTGCCATTACAAACTGAAAATAAGAACTGTTTTCTCATCAGAAAGGTGAATAGGCTTGACTCCTGAACTCTTAACACAGCATGTGAAGCTGTGCTGTCATCCCAAGGTGCTTATCTTCCTGGCTAGTTTCTATATATGGGTATCTTTTCTCAGATTAACACAGAAAAATCTCTTCTGTTGAACAATAAAAAAATTGTCTCTTGAGTTTCAAATAAGGGACTATCCCATAGTGGAGTTTTAGAGCTTCACAGGTTCTGCTACACACAAATGGCAAGCCACACAGCAAAATGTGATAGCAAACTCGAAGTATTTTTAAAACAGATCTTAACCATACATACAGTGTGCCACTTCTGCTGTTGTATATTGAGCTCAGGAGAAGGCAAGTAACATAATTGCCTTCAGCAAAATTGTCAAACAAGGAAACCTTTTAAAACTACATAGAGGGGGAATGTAATGAGAGCCCTGGAAGGAAGAGGCTAAGAGAAGAAAAATTGGCAGGGAACATTAACATATACTTTTAACCAGTCTTTTCACAGAAAGAAGAATGACCCAGAGGTTTGGCTATTGTAGTTCTTTTTCAGTGAAAAGATTTTGTATGTGCTGCTGTGTAGGAGAGAACTGCTTCTTTCCCCTGTGTTATTTTACATTTCAGTTTGGAAGAGCAAGAGGAAGCTTTTATTTAGCCTGTTGAGTCCAACCCTGCAGTAGTACAGCATATAAAACTTTCAAGATGTGAAAGGCATATTGAGCTCACATTTCAGATGGTTTTCAGGATAACTCCTTGGCTGTTATAACCATATGTCATACTAGACATAAATTATTAGAAATTATTTGCTACGGTCTGCATTCGTATTACCTCCCAGGGACCTTTCAGACTGGATTTATGGAGAGAGATGTTTCCTGAACACTTCTTTCTAAAGAAACTACAGATCGCAGGACAAATCAAGTTTTGATGAAATAAGGACTCCAGATTTGAATTGCTGACTGATACCTAACAGTTAGAGAGTGCACCCTCTGGGGGCAATTAGAGATAACTATCCACAAGGACAGTTGTATCTTGCAGCAATTCCCACTGGAAGTGGAAGGATCATTGTTTGCCTTATGACAGAGGCAGATGCCGCTGAGTAACAGCCATTTAGCTGGTTCCTCTCCTGCAGTATTGTGGAGACATGACACAGGAGTGAGAAGAACCTTAAAGATATTCCACCCAGGTAAGCTGAAAACTGTGAATCAAAATTGTCTTTAGGTAAGGGCGAGTGATGATCTCCTGTGCCATAGTGGTTTAATATAAACAAGTATCATGTTATTTGTGGTGGTTCTAGTTGTTCTAGCTCTGTGCTACACTGTGGTTATTTCCAGCTTTCCTTTAGTTATTCTGGAAAGTTCTCTTCATCCCCTTTTTTGCTGAAGCACTTGTCTGCTTGTGCTGTAAGGCAACATAGCATATCAAGTAGCTCACAGGTCATATGCAGTAGAAAACCTTTGTCTATGAGATGTAGGTAGCTTGCTCTGAACATTTTAGATTTTACCATCCCTTTTCCTTTCTTTTCAAAGTTGTCCTTGCCCTTTGAGAAAAAGTCATGAGTGAATCTAGAAATGCCATTTATCCTGTGCCTTCTTACCCATATCCTAAGATCTAATCTGCCCCAGATGGTCAAGGATGAAGAGTTCTGAGTCCATATACCTGAAGATCGTGGGAAGCCTGAATCCCAGGTAACCCTGTGAATACAGGGAGTGCAAGACAGAAATGAGCAGAGCTTTAGCCTGTTGCTGGTTTGTATTACTGAAGCCAGTGGGGATAAGGTGTAGTAGCCTGGCTCTTTGTAAAACCCTGTTGTGAAGGGGGAAGGAGTCTGATAGGAAAAACTTTTAGTTTGGAGATGTGTGAATAGGGAATTTCATAATTAACAGTAATGACCTAGCACAGGTGACATTTCTTTGTGGTTAATAGCTGCTGGTGTGAAAGGCCCTGAGGTAGACCCTCAAGCTGCTAAGCTAGCAAGTGAATTGCTAGGCTATTTGACCTGAAGTTCATTCCTAATATAAATGTTGAGGCTATGAAAAACCTGAGCAAAATGTTCATAGGGACTTTTTTTGGGCTGTGTGGGAATGCCAGCAATTTCATATTTGGAATTGAAGCAGATTTCTCATGTTGGCAGTAGGATTTGCACCAACTCTTTATGAAGATGCCAAACTGTAAGTGGCACTTGCACCTTCTAGGGGGAAAGCAAAGAAAGTCTTATGCACCTGAGAAAGCGTAAACAAATATGGCCAAATTATGCAGTAGGAAGATTATGGATATTTTCACCCTTTGGGCCATGAAGGTTGACCCATGATCAGTGTGTGGACTGAAAAAATAGTGCTACTGAAAGAGGTGATGGCACCTGGGCTCTCTCTTCTTGCAGTATCTCCATGCCTGGAGATTCCTTCTCCAACTCTTCTGCCAAAACGGATGGAAAAAGGTAGATAGTTCTGAGTGATTCTGCAGGCTTGTGACCAGGAGTGAGAGATGGGGCAGCTGTTTGCCAGCCAGACACTGCAGTGGTGTTCCCTGGATGTTGCTTTTATTGGTGATTCAGAAATGGGTCATAGTCTTGCCAAAGCAGCCAAATTGCCTCTAGCAGTGTGGTACCACCCTGATCTATCAGCATGGCATTCAACAGTGTTATGGGTTGAGGGGGCACAGGCTAATTTTTATGGTAACAATATTAGGACCTAGAGAGGTGGTGGTGTTTAGGGCTCTGATGGATCCAAGGGGCAGAACAGAGAGGGGTCCATGTTCGCTCCCATTTCCTGCCATACCCTATAAAATCCAGGAGGACAGGAAGACCACCCCTTCCTGCTCCCTTCTTCTTGCCACTTTGCTGCTCTCGGACATCATGGAGAGAGAATCCTGCTCTTGGCCATCACCACGGCCAAGTGCTCTGCAGGATCCAAATCCATCGGGTGCTGGGAAGAACTTTGGATCCTTTTCCCACATTGGCTCTGCCATGAGGGACTTTCAGACACTTACAGCAGGGATTATTGAGATCAGGTTTTGTATATATATTTGTATATTTGTTCATTGTCCCACGTTTTGCTATCCCTTCCCTGTTCTCTTAAACCTGTTTTAGTTTTAACTTCCAGCCTTTAATTCTCTCCTCCTTATTCCTCTTCCGTCTTCCCGGGGAGGGTAGAGGGGAATAACAGAGAACAGTTCTTTTCTCTGGGCTGTGGCTCTCCCTGACCACTAAATTGAGACAAACAGGCAGGTAATGCTGAGGCTATGCCAGGGAGACTCACGTGTCACAGGCTGAGCTGGGTAACCTTAACTGATGCAAATTGGTTCTAGACTGAGAACATGGTTTCTGCAAGTCCTGACCACTTCATAAATTCAGCTTTGGCCAACTTATTTGGGGGAATATTCTAGTGGCCCCTAAATGTTCAGGCAAGCAAAAGCCAATGCTTTGTTTTCAAAGGACTGATTAAAATACTCCACTGTGATGAACTTTGAGTAGAGATTGTTCCGAAAGCTTTTATTCAGATTACCAGCTCACCATAAAATCCATTATTGCCCACTTTTAATCCTATCAAACCTGTTTGTCTTCACAGATTGCCAAGTGAATAGCTACAGATGCGTTTTGTGCTGAACACAGTGAGACACATTAACAAATCTACTGTAACAAGAAGTAACCCATTACAGTAAGAAAAGACTTTGTGCTCTGAAAAAAATATCTTTAGACTTCAGTATGAAATACAGCCTACTGTTGTGTTTTCTGCACAGTTAGCAATTTTACTGTATGACACAACAAATCTCAGTGTGAAATAGCTGTGGTTTATTCTCTACTAAAATGTTGGACCTACTGCAGTGTAGCATAACAGAACTGGGCTGAAGGAGTGGACTCTTCCCTGCGATTAGGTTTACATGAAACTCTGTAGACAGCTTTTGATACCATCTTATTCTCCACAGTCATCAGTTTTACAACGCTAAGCTGTACCATTAATACTGTATGCAAGTTCTTATCTGGTATGAAGAACTGCTACACCAGGCATGACATTTAAAATAGTTCTTTCCTGTTTCAAAGTTTCATACCACTTTGACTTCATATTAGATCCCTCATTTCCAGATGCCAGTGGCCTCTGGCCAGCAAGCTCTGCCTCCCTCTGCTTTCCCATCTCATCAGAACATCTTCGTCTCTGCCTAGTTTTCTTCATAAATTCTGCTTTCTTTTTTCAACTGTTGACTCAGCATCTTGGTGAAATTCTGGTGGATTTTTCTACTGGGCACATAGCACATCTCTAGCACCCAGACCATTTCTGTTCAAAGTCCCAGCTTCCACCACATGAAGAGCTACAACTAAATAAAGAAAACAGAGACTTTCTAAGCCTATTTTTTTTTTGTGTTTTGTTTGTTTGGATTCTTTTTTTTTTGCTTAAGAACATAAAGCTACTGAAATCACCGTCTGCCTGTCCCATTTATACTTCCTCCAACCACTCCTCAGTAACTTTTGAGTCTTTTGCAATGTTAATAAAAATCTTTCTACTTTACCTAGCTATCTATAGCAAAGATAGTTATATGAATCTGCCTGTTATCACACACTAGAGAACTCCCATGAAGGAGGCATAGTGCCCATCTCAGGATAGATTTTGCACATTACACAGCAGAGGTTTGAAAAATGAGACAAAAACCCATACCAAGACCAGAGTGGATCTCCTTCTCAAAGTTCCAATATGTGCAAAATATTATAGTTTTCCCTCCTCCCACAGGCTTTTTTAGTATTGACAGTTTTGAGGAAAATACCTGATGTAGCATAATTCAGTTCAAGTGATAAAATGCTGGGAAATTTATAAGCTGCTGAAAGTAAGATGTGGTAATAGTCTGTTGGGCAACTTTACTTGGTGTTCTTCTTGGGGTTGGCTAATAAATGAGTTAATAGATGTCAGTCTCCATAATTCCAGATTGTGCAGCAATGTCACTGGGAAGAGACTGCTATTTTAGAGTTAGGCTGCTGGAGGAGCATGGTGGTGTTCTGCACTGCACCACCATTCTGGGAAGGAAGAGGTGCTAAAAAGAAGCCATGATTTTTTTGTAGATTTTAAAATAGGCTGCTATTAGGCAAAAAAACAAACCAAAACAAAACCCAACTACCAAATCCCCAAAAACACAAAACCGGACAAAAAAAAGTTAAGAAGTCAAGTGCAATTGCTTTTTTGCAGCAGTTGCAAGGGCTCTTTGTGTTAGTAATGTTTGGCCTTATCAAAAATGCATGCAGTCATCATCTCTTTCGTTCTCTCACCTGTGTGGCTTTCACTGTGCCTCTGTTCAGTATTCTGTGTTTTGGAGAAACGTGAGCTATAAACATCTCCAGTGGAACCCCATGTGCTTAACATTTGACATATCAGTTTGTTTCTGTGGAGTGAATATTAAAATTAATGTAAAAGAGTAAACCCCAAAGATTAAATTAAAATAACAAAAGAGATTTTACTTACTGAAAGGAAATAAATTGAAAAAATTAAACCACAGACCACGAATTAGATTTTCCATGGAGCTCAGCTCCTATTAAGCAACTGTATATAAATAGAGGCAATGAAGAGCTCAGCTTCACTTTGCTCCCATGCTTTTCTGTGGGAGCAACTGGGTTTAGCTAATTTCTAAATCTGGTCCTTTTGTACCTTTTTATTTGCACTGGTGTTACTCATCCTATTTATCATTAATTGATGAGATGCAGCCAGTAATACCTAGCACAGGTGTTGCTGTGTGCAACATGTGACAGCTTTGCTGTGATGAGGTGGGAAGATTGGAGCAGGCCCCCTCCAGAAACCAGTGTTGGTGAGGAAATCGGACCATCAGCATTGGTACAGTCTTAATCTGAAGCAACCCTGTCCCTGGTACTGAATCAGAAAGGGCTGTGGTCTCCTTGCAAGGTTTATATTTGAGTGCTTTCCTGCCAATGAATGGATTTAAAGTTCCTCTCTAAGCATCTCTTCCAACTGAGACCCTTCATAGTTTCCAGGAAGATCAGTATTACATGAATGCACAGCAGATGCACTTCAGGTCCATACTGCAAAAGCAAAATGATGTTGTAATTGTCCAGGGGGCTGTGAATGAATTCTCAGCGTTACAACTTTGTTCCTTCCTACTTGGGGGTATGAGAAAGGACAGGCCTCTCTTCTGCTCCTCAAAGAATAGCAGTCACAGCATGTGGGACTGTTCATATGTAACGAGGGAGAGGCAGGTGGGCTAAGAGTTTAGAAGGAGTCCTAGGGGGATGCTTGAACCTCCAGGTGAGGGAAAATGACCACAAGGTGACAGGGTGTGTGAGGGGCTGGGGAATATTTAAGCCTAGCAGGGTGAGTTGCTATCAAACCTGCAAGTGAAGGGAAAGTATTTTAATAGGACAATCCCATGGGGAGAAAGGCTGTTTGAAGGTGAAGATATTCTTGCATTCAAATTTTGCCACTTCCATTCTTTTTTATGGTACTGGGCAGGCACTTTTTTTCATCATGGCCATATTTATAAAATGAGAACTAGGAAAACACAACTTATATCTGTATGCAGCCATGTGGTTATCCCCCTGTATCTCTTGTTCTTGTCCCGTCCTCTTTCATGCAGGTCTAATCTGTAATCCAGCACTGTTCTCTGTCCTGGAGGTTTGGTTCCCAGTGCCACGAGATGGTGAGCGTGCCAAGGAGCTGACATGGACCAGGTAGACATCACTTGGCAGACATGTGCATGTATGTGGCACTGCCATAAAGAGCTCAGACTTTTGGTTTGAACTGGATAAGAGCGACGTGTAAGGAAGCGCAAAGTTCCTGTTTGCATGGCAGAAATTGTTAATTTGAGCTAGTGGCTTGGGAAGAAAAGAAAGCATGTTTTATTACCTGATCTGTATTAAGTGGGTGCCTAAAAGAGGTCAACATCTGTCATGCAGGATGGAGAAACGCAAGTGCTGAGGCAGCCTGTTCATCCTCAGTCTCTCCATTCTGCCCAAAGTGTATTTGCATTGGCAATGTAGGAAATGGGTGTAAAAGAAAATATGGACTAATATCCTATAATCCCCCTTAACTCATTCACAAAAAGCTAGTATCAGCAATAAGTCAATTACTGGTCATCTCATGCAGTCGGTACGTGTGTGTTCCTTAAAGAAATAAATCGGAGTCTGAAGGCTGATGCTGAGCTTTAAGACAGCAACATATTTAAACATATGGATAAATAAGTACCTTAATCTGTGTTGTGGGCATCAGCAATGACCTGATATCTGAGCTCTGCTTGGCCTGTGTGGTTTTTTATTTCATTTGCTTGCTTGCTGAATTTTCCAGAAATGCCTCTGAAAGCTGATACAAAAGACTGATGGTGGGTCCCTTATGATAGAGCACTCTGTTCTGATGGTGCTGAATCCCTGATTCCAGTTACATGGAACAGTTTGTCTGGTGTCTCCTGTGTTTGGAGGGTAATTATCAGGTGTGGGAAAAAAAAAATAAGGACTATTCCTGTGCAGTTACTGCAGACTGTAACATTTTTTGATGGTGGCTTCACCCAGTCACGTGCTTAGTGTGTCCCCAGAAAGCCAAATTTTCAAAGGTGATATATTTTCCATTAATATCTGTCACGCAGCAATGAGTTTGATTGCAGGTAGGCACATCTTATCAAGCTTGCCTTGTCACAGATTGTGGTGGGAAACACACTCTGTGCAGATGCGACTTACTAAATTATCTATGTGAATCAGTAGGTGATAACTTTGAGCATGCTGCATATCTGACCCAGTTGTGAATGTAGCCAGTTTAAGGACTGATGTGTTTAGTGCAATGGCTAATCTGTCTCATTTAGTAGGCAATGTGTATGAGCTTGTATGTGATATATCTGCCTTCGTGAGTGGCGTGTCTGACTCAGCAGTTGAATAACATTACTCATTCTGGAATATCTCTTCTTCAATGGAGAATGTATATACACACACACACTTATATTTTGTGTTAGCAGATGATTAAGCACATGCTGGAAAGAATCAATCCTTCTAAGTATGCAGAAGGTTTTTTTCCCAGTACATCATTCCTCTCACTTGACCATTATTGTGAATTTCAGCCGCTCAGATGCACTGACTTTAATCCAAGTGCTTTGGATCATGTTCTGTAAGCCAGCTCAGCCACTCAGCAGGCAAGACTGAATGTAGGTAAAATTTGTTGTGTGTCTTCCTGCCCTGTGGTACCATAAGGTGTCCCAAAGCAGCATTTCTCTCTTTGCTTTGCTGGAAAGCTGTGTTGTATTTACCCTTGGATAAGAGGAAATGGGAAACGCATGGCCTTGGGGCTGATAGTTCCTACAGGTTTACTTTTTCCACATTCTGTCATGGTTTGGTGTTTTTTTGTTGTTTTTTTAATGCATTAGTTAGGGATAAAACAAAAGTTCATGCAAGCGTGTGACCTGCAAAAGCGGTTTGTTGGCTTTCTGGGCTCTCAACACAGGGCAGATTTCCTTCAAAGTAATTGTAACTGTTTTCTCATCACCGCATGCTCTACCATTCATGCTGTAACTTAGTCTTCTACCTGGTTGGGGATCAACACACTGTCTTTCAACAACTCACGCTCTGCAGAATCACATATTTTTTCTTAAATGGACAAGATAGTTGGCAAGATTTGGTGTGGTGCTGCAGGCTAGAGAGTGCTCAGTACCACAGGGGCAAGGAGAGTGGGTGTGTTCAGCATCTCCAGGGCAGCATTTGAGACCAAGGAATCACAAGAATATCAAAATGTGGCTCAGAAAGTGATTAGGGCTGCCTCCCAAGTAGAGCTGGCATTCCTGGAGAAATGATAGAAGAGAAAATGCGTATCTGTTGAGTTAGCAGAATGCCTAATGGGAAGGGAAACCGATCATCTGATTAGCATTGGCACGCTATCCTTCAGCAGGAGGTTGCCTCAAGCGATGGGCACAGAGCTGTTCATCCCACATAGGTTTCATGTTGTTCTGCTCCGTTTAGCTACTGCTTTGATTTCCTTCACTTATTTCTCATTTGGTGGAAGATAGAATCAATAAATCTTGAATGGAAGTTGCTCAACAGAGGACTGCACTATTTTTATTTGTTGTGGGCATGCATAGCTTCACGCCTGTCCACCTGTGCTACTAGCATGTTTGCTCTTAATGTTGTGTTGCTTTTGATATCAATGGGAATACTCTCACTGCTGCTGGCTATTTTTTTATTTTTATTTTTTTTAAGAGATGAGTCCCTACTGTGCAAATCTCCAACTGTTGATGAAGCCACACGAGTAACACCACAAGCCCAGAGCCTGCTGGTCAAAATGCTGTGGGTGGCAGAGCCATTAGTAAAACATTGGTTTATGTTACCCAGCCACTGTGCTCCAAGTTCCCTTTTTTCTAATGTGACAAATCTAGAAGGATTTTTTCTGATTACCACACACACAAAAAAAATCCCTTGAAAGGACAAGTGAAATGTAACCTGAAACAGCAGTTTGTCTGTTTGATCTTTCTTGCAAAAACCTTCATTTCAGCTGCTAAGAAATGTTTCAGTTCTGTTTAGTATGCAACCATTCCCAAATAAAAGACACCCATGCTTTCTTAATTAGTTTTGGATTAAACTAGGACTGGGAAACTCACCTCCACCATTCTTGAGTGTCTTGGTCTAGAATCCACTGTGTGGTGAAGAAATAACACAAGTGAGATTGTGCTGGTTGTAGGGGCCTTTTCTCTAAAACCTGTTCCTGAGTATTTGAAGCAAATCAGAGCACTTCCTCACAGGGGAAAGCATGTGTCAGGAAGACTAATGCACAGGCTGCATATCTACCTGTCTTGGACTGTTCACTGTGGGATGTGGATTATTTGTGATACTGTTGTTTCTCCAGCATTTACAGAAGTGGCAACAGAGAGAGCTCTCTTGAGTTCAAAGCCTTCCTAAAATTTGAGCATAATATAGGTTGGAAGGGGTCTCTGGAGGTCTCTGGTCTGATCCTTTGCCCAGAGTAGGTTTAATAAAACCAGATTGCTTGGGTCCAAGAATGAAGTTCCTACAGCCTCTCTGGACCCTTGTGCCAATGTTTGATCACTCTTAACTCAGGATACCTCCTTTGAGTTGCAGGATTAGTAGCAGAGGAAGCAAAAATAGTTACCAGACACTGGCAGCTCTCGGACACTTTCACTGAAAAGGGTCCAAGCTTTTTCAGGATTGAAGGCAAATAAATACACATGCTCATGTCTTCAATGAGATCAGAGATGTCAACACTGGCTATGTTGGAATAAAACATCCTCTACACAATCTGATACATGCATAACTAAAATGCACACCATTTTTTCAAATGGTTGCAAAAGAATTTATGGAGGCTGAGCACACAGGGGAAGCTTGCCCTGTCCGTGTAACTCTCCCCAGAGCTACTGTTGTTGACCACTTTGAATTTGAATGTTTATTTTGAGTTTTATTTGAACTATGAAAAAAATTACTTGAAAATAGTAGTCAGGTACCTTTGGCAGCTCAGTCAAATAGGAACCTACCAGCATGTGTTATGCTAAAACAGTGACTAGCAATAGGGCTCTAGGTTGTTTATTTTCTAGTATCTGCAAACAAACTGTGGATTGCATCATCTTAGGTAGTATTCAAAGAAACCGTAATACTGTTTTAAAAGATTTAATTAATCATGATGATGTGTGTCTTTTAATGTTTCTGTATTGCCCTTTCATGAAAATAATCAGAATTAAACTATGTGCAATTTCAGTCCCTCCGTCCAGCAATAATTGACTTAAGACATAATTTTGAAGACGTTAGTGATGTGTGTTGCCTGGTTTGAGAAATGGAAAATGAGCCTGATTTCCTGAGAATTGTTGATAATAGTGACTTCTGTAAACTGTGTCCATATAAGCTGAAACATTGACTTCTATAACTTTGATTTCCCTTTGCACCAACAAATCTTTTAAATGGGAAATGAATTATTGCTTTTCATCTGACCAAATACTGCAGTTCAGCTACAGCTGTTGTCTACAGAGGTAAGCTGTAGTACTATAGGTATTCATCATGTGAGAGTTTGCTGCAGCACAGAATTAGTGCTGAAAATGTTCATGCCCACCCTCTCTTTCAGTGTTGATGTGAATCAAGCTTATTATAATCAATTTGCATATGGAAAACTTCTTCTCTGCCAAGATATAAAGAAGATTATTTTTAATTACCACATTATGTGATAAAATGTAGTTATCCACAAGCCTGTCTCTACCAAAGTAGATGTCTTTGTAGTGTATATTCAGTGTATGTCCCTTTTGTGGCTTCCACACTATAGCTGCAATAACTGACAGCTGAAAACATCATTGTGAGGCTGTCAAATGTGCCCTCTGCATACGTGGTGATAATCTAACTATTCTTCAGCTTCACGTATCAAGACACTGGGAACTGATACTTCAGTGCTTGTTATTGGCAACAGTAAGTGGAATTGAGTAATGTGGTTTGAGTGTCAAAGGCCTGTGGTGCTGACAGGAATATTAACCATAAATCAAACACAGCACAATAGTGGTGCCAGGCTAGAGCATAAGGCAGGATCAGACCAGGCCTGCTTAGACCTCACTTGTGGGAATATATCCATGGGCTAATAGAAGTAAAGGTTGGTGAGCTGGGGCTCTAGCAATGATCCATTTAACTCATATCTGGGAAGGAGCAGTAGAGACCAAACAAGTGGTGTGCAAGGTGCCTGCCTGCTCTGCTGAGTGTGTCCCCAGTTGTCATTCAGCCCTGCCACACTGCAGAGGCTGGTGAAGAGCAGGGTATATCTCACCCCTGGCTAGGCACCCTTGCTTCTGCTCCCATCCGACTTCTGTTGTAAAATATTTCAGTGATTGCTGGGCTTGTGCTTGCTGTATGAAGTGGAGTTTGCAGGGCTGACATATAAAATGACCTTGATTTAGAGCCATCTTGTGATATTCTTCCTTGCAGCAAATAGTTCCCAGTTGCAGAAAGGGCCCCCCTGTCTGCATTTTGGCTGCTGCTAGAGCCAACAGTGAACTGAGCTGGGGAAGGTGTCCGACTCCAACCTCCACGTTACCAAATGAGCCAGAACACGGGGAACTAACTCTAGCTGGAAAATCTTTGGGGAAGGGTACTGCAAATTTTTTTTGCAGTTATGCAGGATTTCTCAGCAGGGAGTCAGCTAACAATATCCAAATCAGCCCAGCAAGCAAGAAGTATAAATACAGGAGCTAAGCAAAATACAGAGATTTAATTATAAATTATCGTTGGAAATTAGAGCCAGGCTGTAAAATAACCACAATTAAAATTCAGAAAGCAAAGAAGGAAAAGCTTACCTAGTGACCTCTGATTGCCACACAGGGTTAGAGAAGAAGCTGCACTACTTTAGTATTCTAACATGACTGGCACATTACTGAAATTGTTAGGAATTTAAAGGAAAATTAGGGGACTGATTATTAACTGATGAAAATCAGCATAAACCAGTTGATATCAAGGCAACTAAACTATCTACAAGACCTAAACATATGCCTCTAAACCAACAGCTTCCCATTCAGTATACCAGTGGAGACTGAGAAAACGAAGCAGCTTTTTTCTGTCAAGTTTATATGCTGATCCTGAACTATATGGCTGTTCAATGGCTATGAGCTGTTTAAGTATAGAGACAATAATCTTAAAGTTAATTCCAGGAAGAGAGAAATAGATCCATAATAAGTCAGATCAATATAAGGTGATTTTTTTTGGTGACTGTTGAATTGCCTTCAATCAATTTAGTTTACTAATATGAAACCAAATTGTTCCCAATTCAGGTTCCTTATGAACACTAAAATCCTAAAATGCCAAATGAACAAAAAAATTGATACCAGGATTCTAACACAAGAGCTCCCTGGAAACAAATTCAAAGGCAGCCAAATAAAACAAGAGATTAAAATATACAAAATACTGCAATTTAAAAGAAAATCACTGAATTATTTAAACACCACAGAAGAGATGTCACAACGGTGCTTCTGATCAGCCTGATTAAAAAAAAACCCATTCTGTCTTTGCCTTTCACCCCTCCTTTGATGTCAAAAAGTGTATTGTAAACTTAAAATTATATATGTAGTCCAACCAGATTGATCTGGAAATTTCAAAGAAACTGTAATTTTCTGAGCATTTATGCTTTATCCTATGTGGTAGAAAGTGTGTTGCATGTATACACAATGTAATCCTTTTAATACTCTATTGTGGGACAGCAAACAGAAATGCTCCTCTGCAGTGTGAAAAAATAAGCAGCCTCTGTAGAACAGCTCTGTGCTGACCTTCACTGTGCTATGTCCATGCCCAATACAATCAATGCAGTAACTGTCTCACTCGCAGGATCCGTTTGTTTTCCCCAGTTGATTATTTTGTTATAAATTTACATACGGCCTTTGCGAGCTGCCTGATAATTGCAACATCAGCTGGCAGATTGGAGCTCGAGGGCAGCTTCTGGGCTCCTGCTCTCTGGGCGAGGATGACATTCTCGCCGCCAAAGAGGCGAGGACAGGGAACTGCTTGAGAGAGTCCAGAGCAGAGCCACAAAGATGATGGAGGGAGTGGAACATCTCCCTTATGAGGAAAGGCTGAGGGAGCTGGGGCTCTTTAGCTTGGAGAAAAGGAGACTGAGGGGTGACCTCATCCATGGTTACAAATATGTAAAGGGTGAGGGTCAGGACGATGGAGCCAAGCTTTTTACAGTGCTGACCAATGATAGGACAAGGGGCAATGGATGCAAACTGGAGCACAGGCGGTTCCATGTGAATATCAGGAAGAACTTCTTTCCTGTGCGAGTGCCAGAGCACTGGACCAGGCTGCCCAGAGAGGCTGTGGAGTCTCCTTGGCTGGAGACATTCAAACCCCGCCTGGATGTGTTCCTGTGTGATGGACTCTAGGTGACCCTGCTCTGGCAGGGGGGTTGGACTGGATGATCTTTCGAGGTCCCTTCCAGCCCCTAGGATTCTGTGATTCTGTGAGGCACACAGGGCTCGTGATGGCAATGTGGTGAATGATACGCCATCCGGTAGCCTTCACCATGCGAATGTGTTTGGGCAGAGCTGCCTCCACGGGATGCTGATATCATTGTGCTCCTCTGTATGCCAGGGGCCCAAATGAGTGTGAGGGGCAATGCGGTTCATGTGCTGCCAGAGGGGCTCTGTCAATATTGGTTCTTGAAAAGAGAAGCTCATGTTTCAGCAGGCAAAAGGGTTGTTATTTCCTTAATGGGACAGAGACCAAATTTTCCATGCTACATAACATGGAAAGAGATGTTTTTTATCCTGGCAGGGAATTCTCACCCATATTTCTGGCCAGCCAGCTTATTTTAACAATTTCTGCCACTGGTTGTAGGCTGAGTACCTTTTGAAATGACTTCCTTACTGTGAGTGTTAGGGATGCCAGAGTTTGGGACTCCCATCCTAAAAATTCTTCATTTAAGTAAATGAGATGGAATAAGTACCATAATTCCCCTTTTACAGAATAAAAAGCAAGCTGTAGACCAAAGGAGTACTTTAAGGCCCGGTGAAGTAGATGGAAAGGCAGCATTAAGTTGTGGCAGGTTTTAACAAGTTGCTTGGGGATTTTGTGCCTTTGCAAAGGGCTGATCTTGGCACTGCTGAGAAGAGATTCAGAGCCCTGCCTCCAGCACAGACAAACCTGAATTTAAGAACTATTTTAAAGGATTTAAATTTTACAGATTTTCCTCTTCATTATTTCTGATTTTTCAGGCAGAATTTATTTAGATTTTTTTTATTTCCCCAGAAGTGCCCTAGGAAGAAGGAGACACTGTGATTCTGCATCTTTTTATGGAAAGTTTCAGTTTATTTTAGCATTTCTTTAGGGTAGTGGCCTGGTCAACAGACTGCAGAATGGACCTTGCTTGCTCAAGGCCTGTAGCAGGGAATAAACCCAACCAGCATAATTGGAGCTACATCTATTTACACCAGCCAAAAGATGTGAGCCCTGATCTTTGATTACTCTGGTGGAGCAGAGTGCTACGAGGCAGGGAGTTTTCAGTGGTTCTTTATGTACTTGAATTGCCTGGCCACCTACAAGTTACAGAGGCTGTAAACAAGAGGAAATTGAGATGGCAAACAGATCAATTACAGAATATTGAAAAGATCAAGGAAGTGGCAGCAATGCTGCTAAAGCCAATATGGAAAAGCCTTTCTTGTCCAATAACCTCATTCTTGTGACAAAGACTATAACAAGAGGGAAAATGGCACAACATGAATGCATTCTGGTGGCAATGATTGCTGTGAGAATTGGGACTGGTTCGTACTTCACCCACTCTGTCTATCTTTCCTAGATGCTGTATCCCAGGCAACCCAGGCAGAAGGTGTTATATTTATTATGTCCCCCTTGCTTTCCTCTCTTCTAGTGAAACCTGACATTAAATTCTCTCTACAGCTTTCACTCTTTTAAATAAGCAGGAGAACGTGACAACATTAGCTTCACTTAATCTCCTAATTAGTCCAGCAGAACATATTTCTTTCTTCTCTATCTGAGAAGATCTGTGCCATGGGTCTCTGAAGTGGTTGCTGCTAGCACATTTTCTGCCTCATCTTGTACAGGAGGCTGCCCCATGCTTTTGGAGATGGGCTTGCTTTCATTTCCGCTACACAGCATGTAAAAGAGGCAAGGTCTGGAGACCATACATAAAGCCTGAGAGATGGCATGATACCTGTCTGGCAAGGGTAACGCTTACCCTGTCTGTACAGGGTCTGCTATATAGGTAAAGGCCCTGTAGTTAAAAAATTAATATAAATAAAGGAAATTTCAGCACATTGTAATATTCCTACGTTCAGCTCATGAAATCCTTTTTCTTTTTTTCTGTATTGAAAAGGCTTCTTTGAGCCATTGAAAATGCTTTTTATACCCCAGAGGTTGTTATCAGCAGGGGGTGTGGAGGGAGAATCCAGCTTTGGCAGTCATGGGATCAAACTTGCCAGGTCAGATCTGTATTATTTTTGATACTTTAGTGCAATGTTAAGGTCATCTGGGTAAGATCAGAGCTGGTCACTAACAACAAAGAGGTGGCAGCTTCTTACAGCTCCCTTTGAATAGAGCTTGTGGTGCAGCTCTTCTCTCTTTGTATGAAGTTTAACATGTCAGCATAAACCACTGCTATTGTGGTGGCAGTTTCACCTGAAGGTTTTAGAGTTTGCTACCATGCAACTTTCTGCTGCTACCTCTCAGCGCCACAAAAAAACTCAGTTAAGGAATGATGTAGCTTTTGCCTGCTCCTAATGGGCTACTTTTATTGTGCTCAGCTCCAGTGTGAATCATGCATCCTGGCAGGGTTGGCCAGAGGATGAAGTCCTAGCAGGGTCACAGTGAAGGCTTCTCTCTCTTGCAGGCTGTTTCTTGCCCCAGGATATGTTACACCTAGTGAAGTCAAGTTTGATTTATTTCAGCAATCACTGCTGGCTGCGTGATGCTGTTACCTGTAACTGGGAATGTCAAAAAGGGAAAACAAAGTGTTGACAGCAGTCCAAAATGGCTTCATTTTCTCTGAACTGACAGCACTGGCTCCTGGTCTTCAGGGAAGGACTGTGACAACCAGGCAAAGTCACAACCTGTAAGTGTTTACACTAACTTGTGAGCTGGTCGCTGTCTTAAATCTCTGGTCACTGCTCAGTTGCAAGTAGACTGGAGTGGGGAGGAAATGCTCACAGCCTGTGCTCCTGGCCTGGAGGAACTTAGCTGCTGCTGGCTCAGGAACGCATGCAAGCACCAGATATCAGAAGAAAACTGGTGGGGATAGGGATGTGTGTGGAGTGGAATGTGCCATATTCTTGATGTTTCCCTAAAGGAATTGCTGAACAGCCTGTCTGTCAGGTCCTGTCTTGTTGTAAATGCATACCACCACAGCCAGTGAAGGGCATGCACTAGTTAACTTGTCTGCAGATGCAGACTGTAAGTCCCCTGTAAATACAGACTGATTGAAGTGCTGTTGGCTCCAGCTGACCCAATACAACCTGATGCTGTTGACTCCCTGCTTGCCAGCTAAAAATTACAACTCGGTCCTCTTTGGCTCTAATCTTTCTGCTTCTGTGTTCTGATGGCACAGGGCTTTTGCATCTCCCTCTAAGTCAGACAGGCTACTTAAGTTACTGGTTACTGTGCCTCCAGGCAAGGGGGACTCCAGGTCCTCAGTACAGTGCAGCTCTGGGAAGTCAGAAAGTATGTGACTCTGGGATTTTGCGTTTTCCCCTTTTACTTTTTTTGGGGGCAGTGGTGGTGGTTTGCCACTCGTTTGCATTAAGGCTTCCAAGTGCTTTATGCCAACTAACAATATGTATGTCATAAAATTGCCAGCTGATGTGCAAGTCAAACTGCTTTAGTGATATTTGGGTTGTATTTTTGTAACTGACTCGGATCCAAGGTTTGCATATTTTAAATAAACCCACACTGGCAGAGTTTCACACACAGACAAGTTCCTGCCACCGTTCTGCTAAGTGACTGACTCTTCCCCCAGCATCTCTCTTGATCTCCTCTGAGGTAACTCAACTATGGCTTCAGGGCAGAAAATGACAGTCCAAAATGAGCTGAAGGAAACTCTCCGGACTATCTTCCCTCTTCTCCATTACCTTAAAAAAATTAAACTTCTGTTTATTCTGAAGTGCTTCTGTTGCTCTCAAGCTATATCTCCTAACAAGTTTCTTAGAGAAGCATTTTTCTCTATGCAAGTAATTTAAGCCTTACATGCCCTCAAGCTATTTTTTAATTAAAAGAAAAATAGAAAATTCTTGGCCCAAGTAGGGGGCTTATGCTGTTGATTGACTATAGTAAGGAATTTCTTAGGAATTTTGAATTCTGCACTGCCAGATACTAAATCAGCCCTATAAGTATAACCCTGACCTGGGGCTGGGATTTTTAAAATGAGTTTCTTAATAGGAAAGGGAAGAAATAAATTCAACTTTGAATAAGCATAATGCAATTTCCCTTCACACAAATTACTCCTTTATTATAGCACAGATATTCACATTTATCTGTCTAAATACTGAAGTAGTATGCAGCTTCATTTTGCTGGACTCAGCTCAGTCCTGCCTAAGAAGGGACCTATATACTAGAGCAGCTTAATTCATCCATGCTCACCCCATTTATGCTGCTATAACCCACCAAATGCATGTGGCACACCAGCTCCCTTCCTTTCCCTGTGGTTGAATTGGGACTGCCTCTGTAGCAGTGAATATCTGGAGCCATGACAGTGCCATTCAGCTGGATTTGTTAACAATTTGAAATTCTTTGGTTTCCCAAGGCATTATGTTTTCTCAGACAGGAGGGAAACTGAGGATGAAGGAGAAAATCAAATTTTGCAACCAAGAGCAAATCTATCCAAATACATGGAATTTGGTGCATGCAGTACCACACAGCACACTCTTCCCCTGCTGTGTGGTGTCTTCACCTCAGCAATGCCTATAAGGGCAAAGAGTTAGGAACTCTGGTCAGAGCGTTCCTATACATGTGGTTTGTTGGTGGTTCCCATCAGCATGGGGTACATCCTCTGTTCACCATCTCTGGCCTTTTCATTTCAGGGAGAGATGGTTTGGTTTTCTAACAAAATGCTCTCTTTAGGCTTTCTAGGGAAATGAGGGCAAATCTAAAGGGTTGCCATCAAGTAAGGAGTCATAGTCTGGTTGTGTGGCTTTACCTCCCTGCCCTTGCTGCCAGCACATGGATGTATAAATGCCAACCCACTGGTGTGAGCCTGGCTGCTGTGGGCGAGAGGCTGAGAGGAGTAGAGGGGCTTAGTTAGTGCAGCAGGCTGTATCTGGTGGGAGCAGGTAAATAAGTCAGTCAGGAAGCAGTTAAATGTAGAGCTGCCACCTACATGTTTTTGGGAGCTGTTTTCTCAGAATGGGCTGACCTTGCACCAGTGGCTGGGGTAGAAAAAGGCCTGAGATCACCATTGTTTCACTTGGGTTTTTTTTAATTCATTTTTTTTTATTTGTTACAGCTGACTTTCTTAGCTGAGAACAAACTCAGCAGCTGACGAAGATAAAGCCAGGACTGTCAGAAAATGCCAAGCAGAGGTATTTTTACAGGTTGGGAGGATGATTGAGTCACATTTGGACAAAAAAAGGAATTATCCTTGAACCTCTCCCCACAGTCCAATTTAAGCATGAATCTCATTTGAATTAAAAAAAAAAAAAGGCAAACCAAAAATTAATTCACTGAGTTCTTTTATGCAGTATTTGCAGTTTCTGGTTTGGGGAAGCGATGAGCTAAAGACAGCCAAAGTGCAAGAGAGTGGTGCTGAGTACAGACATCACCTGCACAGGGTCAGAAGCAGAGAAGCCATTTTGTGCCAGGTTTGTGCCTTGTCCCCTGTCTGGTGTGCTGGATTGATGATCAGGTGGATAATTGTCCCCTTGAAAATGCTGATAGAGATTATTCTTGCAATAGAAAGAGATACCTGTGACTGCACCAGAGTCAGGCTGGCTTTCTCAGTCAGGCTTTCTCCAGGAGAAATGGCATAAGGTTCAGCCTGCATAGATGACCAAGCAAAGAAAAGTGCAGTAAACTGACTGCAGGTCAGGCAGGAGCACATAAATTAATCCAACTTCAAGGCAGGAATCTATAAAAGAACAAATCTACCACTAGCCCTTTGCCTCTTCATCAGTTTGTTTTCCTGATGCTTGTGTTTTTCCACTGCTCTCCCAGCACTTTTAAGTAACTAGCAAAGGGGTAAGAGAGGAATGAGTTTTGCAGTGAGCTCTGAACATTGTCTAGAATTAAGCTAGTATACATAGGCTGGTCAATCCCCATGTCTGGTTTTGCCTTCCTGAAGTTACACATTTCTCTTTTTCTCTGCTGTGAAGCTTGTCTGAAGTATATTTTCAGTAATTAGTGACTAGTGATTATCCCTTGGAGAGAGGTTACAGCTCTCCTCTGGAGTCCTTGCCCATGGTGTGAGATGCACAGATCAACTGGGATGCTTGGCCAACAGGATAGAATGCGATCTCAGGGGAAGAGAAAGAACTTAATTTTCTTTTGAAGTACTGCAGTAGTAAAGCTCTAGAGAGATTTTCCAGCCAGAGTGCTTGTGGGTTTTTTCAGTGAAAAACTCTGTTTTTTCCTATTTAATCAAAAGCCCAGTTTGCCTCAGTGGTTTTGATGGAAAATGTTCATGTAGGTCTTTGTTGTAAAATACCAACACGTCAGAATTATCCCTTTATCTCAGAAACTGTGCTTCCCAGAAGGGGAACATCTCAGGTGATGAGAAACACAGCAGCTTTGCCACCTTGACTCAGTCAGACAGTTTTTTTGATGACAGAGAATTTTGTCTAAACAGACTTTTTTTTATTAAAACTGAAAAGCTTTGTGGACAGGTTTTGGTTTTGCTCAAGTTTTTACAGCTAATTTTTCATTACATAGTAATGTGCAGTGCTTCATGGTGCCTTCTGTAGTGACAGTATGTGGAGTGGTATGGCATCAGGCCTCTGCTTTGCCCTGATTTAAGCTAGTCTGTCCTGAAATTATTCAGATGGAGCCATGTCATGATATGAATGACTCCTGTTTCCAAGGCTGCCAGAGGTATTATATTGTTTGCATCTCCCATGTTGAATTAGGAAGTGAAGTTTGACCTGGAAAGAGAAATTTTGGCCTGATTCTGATTTTGCAGAATCCTTTGTGAGACTGGTTCTTCCTTCTTGAGAACTAGAGAAGCCTAGAAACTACCTCGGAACACACATGTAATTCTGCCACTGTCCACAGAGGGAAGTCTTGCTTCTTGCCAACACCAGAATGACAGTTTAAAAAATATCTTAAGATATAAAAGCAAAACTCTTAAGGTATGTAAAAATGTCTAAGCTAACATATTTTAAAAGAAATCAAAACCCAAGCAGGCATGGGAGACATGGAGAGCCTTGCCCAGGGTCCTGTGTGCTAGCCAGCTGCCACGCTCCAGTTTCTGAAGGGACACTCTGTGCTCTGCCATGAAGCCTGGTGCAGGGGCAGTCATAGCAGTGCTGATAAGGGACATCAATGGCAGCATGCTGCAGCCTGGCAAGGAACGTTCCCTTGGGTTCCCTGAGCAGCGTGCTCACATCAGTGATGTGCTGTGCTGCAATTAATAAGCTTGGGCTCCCAGCAAATCTAAGCAACATGGCCCAGAATGGTGGTATTGTGCCTTCTCCCACTTTTGGTCCAAGAATTGAGTCTTGCATTTGACATCGTGCTCCCTGTCATGGTTCTAGATGTGTCATAAGTTCTAGCCTAGTCATGTAGCCACTGGACCAGGCAGTTTGTCCTAATGGTATTGAGATGAAATGCCTTTAAAATCTATCCTGCTCCCCCCTCCTCTCTGCTAAAACTACCTGGCGTAGCATTCACTGCCAGAGTTCAAACTGCTCCTGAAGGAAAATGAAGTATTTTTAAAGAAAGTCTTTAAATCTACCTGCTGGCCGGCTGAATTTAGGTTGATTCAAAATCTGTCTTTTTCTAATCTGCTAGGTTGGGCTGGCTGAATGTAGTGACTCTGCACCTGTCAAAATCTTCAGTTGCTACAGCTGGTACATATTAGATGTTCAGCATAGTTTCCATTTTCTTTTGAGGAACTATGGCCAGTTCACCCAAATTTCAGCCATGAAGGGACACATCGGGGTAGTCTGTAGGTGTATCTGCTTGCAGGTTCTGGGAAATGTGCCTGATGTGTCTCCCTGTAATCCTCAGTATTCAGTTGGTACTGGGACTGGTGGCACCTCCTTTGTCAGCGATAGACGCATTTTGCAACATGTTTCTGTCTCACCTGATGGCTTCCAGAAAGCCCCAGGGATGCCATGGAAATGTATATACAGCAATGACTCTTCTTAAAGGATATCTGTGTATTTAGATTGCATCCAGCAATGGACCACATACTAGTGAGCAGTGAGTCACCCTTTTGCAATGGCATATAGTATCGATAAAAATCAGCTTCCTGGGAGCCACTGGAAACATGTTCTCTATTCTTTTCCCCAACCACATTCTCCTACCTCTGCTCTCTGATGTACAAATGGTCTATGCAAAGGAGATTGAAACGAGGTTTTACTTTGATTAGACCAATGCCTTTCCTAGCATTTTCAGTCATAAGTATGCTAGCTTTAATGAGTAGGAGAAGAAGATAAATATGACACAGACTGACAAGAAACTCAATTGGAAGAGAGTAAAAAGTTCTGTTTGGAGCAAAGCTGTAACTTATGTTCCTTTCTAGTGCTCTCTGTGGTAATCTGCTCAGGCTGAAGAAGGTAACTTTCTGCAGATCTCTGAAAAAGGCCAACTGAAGGATTTCAAGGGGATGAAATCAAAGCTTTAATTGCTGGCATTGCCCTGAATCCATATTCCACCCTTTTAAGGCTGGGAGAATTTCCCATCAGATTTTCTCCTTCTTGGTTCACAGCCTTCAATGCTCTCCTGCCAATTCTAAACCAAAACAAAGAGAGGTAGTGAGCTGATCTTTTTAATACAGGGAAATACAGCCAATTTTATAGGTCATAAATAGGTGGGGAAAGAGCGTGGTTTGTTCTGCAGTTTGCCCAATGGAAGTTGTTGATTCATCACTTATTTAGGAACATCACTTATGCCTGTCACCTTCTTACCCAAAGTAAAAGCAGAAAACATATGCAACAGTCATGACAGACACTGGCTGTCCTTCATGAAATATTGATAATTATTATTAATATATACTACCATGTCCTTGATGAAATATGGATTGTTATTATTAATATGTTATTAATTATTAATAATTATAATTGGTGGATGAAAAACTAAATATGAGCTGGCAATGTGCTCTCACAGCCCAGAAAGCCAATCACATCTTGGGCTGCATCAAAAGAAGCAGGTCAAGGGAAGTGATTTTTCCCCTCTACTCGTCTCTCCTGAGACCCTACTTGGAGTGCTGTGTCCAGCTCTGGGGCCCACAACATTAGAAGGACATAGACCTGTTAGAGCAGGTCCAGAGGAGGGACGCAAAGATGATCAGAGGGCTGGAGCACCTCTCCTATGAAGACAGGCTGAGAGAGTTGGGGTTGTTATGCCTGGAGAGCAGAAGGCTTCAGGAAGACCTCATAGCAAACTTCCAGTACCTGAAGGGGGCCTACAGGATAGATGGAGAGGGACTTTTTACGAAGTCATGTAGAGACAGGACAAGAGGGAACAGTTTCAAACTGAAAGAGGGTAGATTTAAGTTAGATATTAGGAAGAAATTATTTCCTGTGAGGATGGTGAGACACTGGAACAGTTTGCCCAGAGAAGTGGCTGCCCCATCCCTGGAAGCGTTCAAGGCTGATGTGTTCAGGTTGGATGAGGTTTTGAGCAACCTGGTCTAGTGGTAGGTGTCCCTGCCCACGGCAGGGGGGCTGGAACTAGATAGTCTTTAAGGTCTCTTCCAACCCAGACTATTCTGTGATAATTCCCCTTAACATTATCTTCCTGCTTGGACAGATAGCCAGCAGCCCCAGCAAAGTCCTTTTGGCTCTCCAAAGCACTTCAAATTTAGATCGAAGAAATAGAAAATGGATGTTTGGAAAGAGTAGCTGTTTGAGCAAAGAGGTAAAGGTCTGGTTTTTATGGAGGATGAATGGCAAAGGCAGTGTTGTTACCTGAGGCCAGCCAGCGGCAGAGCCTGGAGTAATGGATCACTCCAGACTCTCTTGGTTAACAGAAGGGAAATCACTGCTCAGTGTTATTAAGATGTGGTTCAGATAGGAGGTCTCAAAGGCATAATTTAGCTTGTATTTTATGAAGGAGTAGTTATTCCTCATCACAAAAGTTTACATATGTGGGTTTTTAACATAATTGAGAAGTATATGCTAATAAGTTATAGCAACAGATAGCACACAGTCCCCAGAGTTTATTAAAGACCATATATACCTTATGGAATGTATGAACAAGTTTTGTTAAGTTATAAAAAGGGTCCAAAAAAGGCCTTTTCCCCCCAAATTAAATTGTGCATGCTATTCATCTTGTCTCTCTGGTGCTGGGCTGTGAGTTTGTGTCTCTCTGTTGTATGTCGAGTGCTGTATGTAAAATGATGCTTCCTTTAAGGGAACGATCATATTGATATGCATGTAACACAGAGACAGGGCCAAGGAGTGTAAGCTGCAGAGTCACGAGTACTTGTGAAAGTCTTTAAAAAATGTACTGCAGCTTCATAGATGTATCTCCCTGTTGGTTGTGCTTTTGAGGATAGTAGCAGGGACAAGAGAGAGTTGATACAGACCTGTGCTGGAAAAGCCTGTTCAGGCTTTTTGAGATGGGAGTGTGGGGAAGTCAAGGCTTTTTGAGATGGGAGTGTGGGGAAGTCTGGTCTGCTTGTTACAGGATTTTTATGGGATTTGTATTCATAACCTCACAAATCTATGTGCTGCTTTATTTTTCTGGTGCATCTCACTCAGGCTTGGATCATGTTTTCACAGGCAGCTTTTCTTCTGAGTTAAACCTCTAAAGTGTTTAATCTGGAGACAAGATTGTTCATTCAGTTTCAGTTAAGGCTCGGTGCAGAACTGTGCAGTTGAATGGTATTTCATTATCTGTAACAATAATAACTGAGAGTAGAAACCATTGTGGGGACTAGAATTATCACTGCAGCTGACCGAAGCATGACAAAAGATAGTATGTTTAACAAGATAATAAAAGTTGCATGTGCCTTTTTTTCCTCCAAGTGAAGGAAGAGACACTGTGGTGTGTCTGAGGATTTACTCTCCATCCTCTTCAAAAAGTAGTGAGACATAAACACTACTTATTTGCTACACCAGCTGCAAGCATCTTCTCTGGCCATTTCACGCCCTTGAACCCCTGGAGGTGAGGTGCTATTTTGTGACCACAGGACTGCAGTTACAGCATGAAAGTGCAATAGTTTTAGGTTCTGTGGTAGAATAAAATGATGCTGGCAATGAATCCAGCAGCTGTGAAAATAATTCCCATATCCTTCTTTAGGAAAAAGTAGAAGAACATATATTTATTCTGAAGCAAATAGCTTGAGCATTTGATCAGGTTGTAAGAGAAACAGTAAGACCAGACACTACTTATCTTTCATCATTGTTTAAAGACAGGTTTTTGCAAATTGCTGGTCCACTCCCCCATGATATGTAGATAGATAGATAGAAAGAAAATCATTGTGGAAAATATGTACTGCCACAGTAGCATATAATTATGTGACAAAAAATATATCAGCCTGTGCTGCAGGCAAGCCATTGTGTCTCATTAGTGTTTAGTGGACTTGATCACAAATAACATGTTTCAAAACTGTCAGCTCCCTCTGATTCTTCTTCTTTGCTTCTACTCATCAATGATCATGCTCAAAATTAGTCAAATCCTGGAAAGAGACTTCATCTGGCCAGCCCTGTTTGTAATAATTTGCTTGTGAAATTAAAGGGATAGGTCCTTCAGCATCTGTGCTCTAGGGGACTGAATGCAGGCAGACTGTTCTCGGTGAGCGAGCAGTTGATTTTAACCAAGATAATGATACCGAGTTGCCCTGTGAGGTGTGTTAGGATAACTGGCTTAATGCAGTTTTCAAAGATCGGTACTAGGTACTCCTGAGATGTACAGGCCAGAAAGCACTCATGATATCCAGTGTTTTCCTCCAGTGGATGAGACTGAGTGCAATAAGAGCACTGATGGCAGACTCACTTAGAGCTGTGGGTCTATGCCTCGATGCCAATACACTGCAGGCCGTTCATGTGAGAAGTGAGCAATCTGCAGCTGAGGGTGCAATCTCACTTTTTTATTTCGTCCTTGATGACCTCAGCAGCTGATAATTGAGATTAAAATTGCCTACTGAATTTAACGGTTGAACACGGTTTTTTTTGTTTAATTAGGATTTGAGCATGGTGGCAAAGAGACTGCAATGGAATCTTTACTGCTTCTGTTCCTCTCACTTTGCATTTGCAGGATTGCTGAAATACATGCAAGCATCCATCATTTAGTCCCTCTCCAAGATGCCATCAGTTAAGGCAGTAGAGAGGAAACAGAGGTGTGTTTCTTGATATCCACAGGCCTTTGGAGATACACTCAGTCCAATGATTTTTAATAGAGTCGATGCATGATGATTGATTTCTCATACACTTTAGAGATGATTTCTGTTTTCTTCAAAGATCAGTGTATGAATTTTAACATGCCATATAGTCGGTGACAGACAGTAATAAAGCATACTGCTTTGACCTCTGCCATTGCATGCACTTTAATTTACTGGCTATTCTCCTTCCCCTTTGTTTACGGGCCCTCAATATAACTGGCAAGGAGAGGTAGTCTGGACAGCTAGTCAAGATGTAGATTATTTAAAAGGCTAAAGCCTGGCTTTATTGTTGCATTAAAAGTTCATAGTCTTTTGTGGATTATACTGGGCATTAAAATGATTATAGCCCATTCTTAGCTATAGGAACACAAAGTGTCATAAATTCAACTTTATCAGTAGCAGTTTATGGGCCAGCATCGAGTTTCAGCAGTGGTGGTGTAATCTGGATTAAGGTTTGTAAGAGCTAATGGATTTTCTCTGAGTTTCTTGGATGAGCCTTTATAATTTGTTTGAAAGTGTCTGCATGGGTACTCACCTGGCCACCAGTCCAAACTGCTGGCTAGAGGGAAATCAGGGGAAAAATAAACCCATCACTGCTTTTCCCCCTACCAGCTTGATTTGCAATAGCTAATCCTGCTGCAGGCTGTGGCAGATTTCCTCCACCACGTGGTCATGAAGATAGCGACTCGTCTGGCTGATGTAGAGAGGTGAAAAGGGGTAATGGCTGCCTGTGATCTTTCACCATGCACTTGTGAAATACAAGCCACAATCCAAACTACAGCTTGAGAGACTCGCTATGTTTGGTTGTTATCAGCACACCACAAACCTTCTGATCATCCTTCAGTTTGTTGAAAGCTTAGAGGATATTTTCGCAGTGAGAATGATAGAAGGAGGACAAAATGCTCCGTTAAAAGACTTGTTTGTGCAGAGATATCTGAGAGTTTAGTGATGCTGCAAGCAGGAAATAAGAGTGACAGCAGAGCCTGGATTTTCAGGCAGACCTGTGTGTATAATAGATCCTTGAAGTTTTCTGGTGGTTTTGAAAAGCTGCAAGTGAGATCTAAACATTGAAAAGGGGTGAGAAGAAAGGAGAAAAAAAAAAAAAGAAAAAAAAAGTGGCTTGAGTCATTTGGTTTGTTTCATTTGGTCTCCATCTAACTGTTTTGATTTCAGACTTTCTGTTATGTTTTTAATTTTGATGTGTCTGTAGGATTGCAATAAAAAATACAACAAGGCGAATGAGGAAGCATAGCCAAAGGTTGATTACAGTTTGTTGCTCATTGCGTACATTTGTAGATTGTTAAGGTGGAAGGGACAGTGATGATCTTCTAAACATGCATTAAATTTTACCCACTGAGTCCTGAACGAAGACTAACAACCTGTGGTTGAACTGACTTAAAGTTTGTATAATATATATTCAGTCTTGATTTAAACACGTAAATATTTAAAAAGATCTAGAGATTTTCAAGATTTAAGGAGATAGAGAACATCCTCCAGATGTTCTTGGAGAAAATCCTCAAAGACCTCTGGATAATATTCTACCAGTTGGAAACTCAGCTTGAAGAAAAAGCAAATGAAAACACGTATCTCTCCTTTTTTCATTTTTAAGTTCAATTTACAGCCTGTATAGGTAGGAATGATGTGCCTGATAGACTGAAGAGTCTTAGAAGCATTAGAAATCTTCTTTCTGCCTGGATAAATTAAGGCAGTAGTGAATTGCTGACCTTTTCTGTTCCTTCTTAGAAAGCAAAGAGGAAACCAAGAGGCAATCCTACCTCATGGATACACAGAGCCCAACATCACTTGACTGTACTCCCGGGATGACATGGCTCAGGCACCACTGTGGCTACGAAAAAGCTTATGGATGCACCAGTGCAGAACAATTACTAATGGATATTTGCCTACACTCTGAAAAATCCCCTGTGAGGCACCAGAAAGCAGCTTCTTGAGCACAAAGCAGAAAACACAGTGGAAGAAAGCATCTTCCCCCTTCTGAGCTATTTCTGTAAGTCAGGGCACAAATTCAGACTTGTGACTTTCTGTACTTCCATCTCATGCACGTGATGGGGTGTGTGTATCCTTGTACTGTTTAGACTATAATTTGCATGATCAACAACCACTGCTCCTCTCTTATCTTTTCATCTCTTCTGTGAGGACATCTGTTCTTCCAAACTTATTCCTGCTTTTCTGACCTCTGCTCTGAGTAGGTGAGTTCATTTAGGTACATTTCTGGAAAGACTTGGGCTTACCCCTACTTGCAGAATGATGTTGTATGCAAACCCCTGTATAGTAGCTCTCAAACTAGACTGTACTTTTTCTATGAGGGTGCCTTGCTATCCATTGTATTCCTTCGAGAATTTCTTTGGAGGTAATTACTTGTTAAGGTATGCCAGTGCTTCTGGGTTTGGATTTGGTGCATTTTTTTAATGTGTCAGATAATTTAGATTTAAGAATAAAAACACATATTCACTTAAGGGCATAGTTTTTCAAATATAAGAACAATATAAGGATATCCTTCATGAAAGGTCTGCTTGACTGCTTCTGCATCCTTCTCTTCAGTTAAACTGAAATTTCTATTTATTAATACAAATACAATGACATACTGTTATATATATACACACACAATTATATACAATTATATAATACAATACAATTTATTACCTAGATGACAGCTGCTAAAATGTGATTATGTTACACTGTAGTTGTCTTTCTTATTGTACTTGGGCATGGCAATTATTTTGGTACGTTTGGTAAATACTTAAAGACTGAGGAGTCCTTTCCTAGCCCATTCCCGAATAGCAAGAGATTTGCATATAAATTCAAAGAGTCTTATGCTTTTTAAAGAGTTTATCTATCTCTTCATTTTGAACTCAGGGTACACTAGAACATATTTTCATGCTCTTCAGAAAAACAATGACAACAATATTTTTCATATACTTTCCTAATTGTGTGGCTTCAGAAGCTGGGATTATAAGAAGAATATCAACTATCATATTGTGTAATAAAATTACAATAACTTCTTGCCGTAAAGTCACCAAGGCAGATAAGCAGGGTGATGAGCTAAAGTGTTTGTTCTGCTATATTAATATAGTTTGAGATTCATCTTTTTTGATTTATGAGGAGTTTTTTGGTGTAAATTAAAAGGAAAATTATTTTACTAGCAAAGTTTTAGAAAAAACTACTTCTTCCTACTCAGCTGACATTAGTAGACGTGTTTGCCTCACCTAGAATGCTACAATATTCCAAATTTATTGTGACTGTAAACAACAACTCTGCTTGCTTTATAGCTTTCCTGGGCTCCAGTAGTAAAACACAATATCTCTATCTGTTTGGAATTATGTGTTATAACAGTTTTATGGTAGGGGGGTAAAGCTCTGATAAAGATAAAATAGAGTTTTGCTTTTTTGTGTGACCTTGTCATTTGAAAAAGCATTGCACTCTAACGAGATATAATTTAAAAGACCTCTGGGAGCAAATTGAGTTTACTGAGATATTTCTAAGAGTAATTACTTACTGTGAGTTGTCAGTGCGCTCTGTTACAGTTCCTTTCCTAGCAAATGTAGATATCTGGAACTGTGTAGAATGGATTAGAGCTCCTACCATTAATGTTTGATGGGAGACAGTAGTGAAAAAGATGGATGCTTATATAACTGACATTTCCAGCATTTATGGCCATAGACTAAAATGCCAGGCACATAATTTCAAGTAAAATGGCAGACCCAACTCAATAATATTTAATGATGTAGTAGACCTTGGCTGGGAGAATAGCTAACGGAAGTCATTGCACTGCATTTATCGAATTGTTAAAATGAGTTGAATAATAATTGCATTTTGCGGAAGTTTTGTTTTAGAAATTTATTTCTGAGATCTGGTACTCTGAAAATAAATTATTTCTCATTCCAGTAACACAAAATACAGTAAAGACTTCAAGCTAGTTAACTGATGGCAAGATTTTTAAGCTGACTTTGTCCTGATGTTTATAGCACAGAAATATATTCAGTAGCTCAGGACACGGTTTGTGAGATAGGGTGAGATTGATTTGAAAAGGTAGTGAAAGATTTAAATTACCTCCCAGAAGAATCTCCTTTTAGCAGTTTGACTCTGTACGAAGTTGGGCCTTTTTGTCTATCATACTTCTTGGAATGTCAAGATTTAGATTCTGTGGAGTATATTATACCATGGAGATACTTGTGTGCCAGGACTGTGGTATCACTGATGATGTCAACAAACTGAATATTGACTTATTCACTACCCTTCTGCTAGGATTTTAGAGACCCTGGGATAAGTAGTAAGGACTTGAACCTCAAATTGATGGAGGTCTGTAGATGTCTTGATACCAGGTCTGCAGTCACCATCTCCCAGAACTTTGTCCTGGGGGCAGAGTTTCTCCATGTGGAAGGCACAGAACAAAGGTGGACTGGAGGAATAAGTGTGCATACCCTTCCATTTGAGGGGCTGTACAATTTCTATTGGAATACAAATGCAGCAGCCTGTTAATGATGTCTTTCAGCCAGAGACAGATGATTGTGCAGGCTTTCCAGAAGTTTACAAATAAAAAATGGCCAGTATACACATTTGGGTTCAACAACAACAAAATTCCCTCAATTTTTAACTTTATGAAATAGAATTTTGAAAACATTTGATCGCTTCTGAAAGCCAAACATCTTGTTGTATTATGAGTGTTCTACACATAAAAAAGAAAAATCAGGGAAAGAAAACAAAGTGCTTCATATTTCCAATGCGAAGATAGTCTTGAATTTTTCAGGTTAAACCAAAACCAGATATTTTATGTAAATAAACAGAACAGAATTGGAATATACACCTCTCTATCAGTATATAGCAACTCCCCTTAGCTGTATATGGAAAAATCATCAAGTTGCACCTCTTTCACCTTAAGATTTTAGGAGTCACAGCAACTGAGGACATGAAGGAGGTGGTGGGATAGAGATTCCCTAAATAGCCCCCTTCCCTTGACTGCATCCCTGTGCAGCCTGCCTTCACCATGGTGTCCTGTACCCTGAAGATGCCTTTTCAATGGATAAAGTCCCCTCAGACCCCAGGACTTGAAGCACATCCCACTTGATTTGTCTTCAGAATGGGCTTTAGTTTTTTCTTTGGGGACTGTCAGCTTGAGGATCATTTTGAACTCTGTACCACCATTGACTGAGGTTTTTTTTCCCCTTCTGTATTTTTTTTTTCACTAGGGGCATATAATTACCTGTGGTGAATGGAGGAAACTTTTACTTGCTGTATTCCCAGTAGACCTCTATCAGCTTTCTGAGAAGACCAAGCCCTGAATATCCAAGATGCTTTCTTCAAGTGAAAGTTACGCTGAATTTTGTTTTTCTTTCAAAAAGCCATCAAGGCTATTTGTCATAGTCTTACATATAAATTTATCAAAGCTGCACTACTGTCAATAGGCCATTCTCTAGCTCTTAGCACTGCTTAGTAGGTCTTTCTGTTCCTTGCAGGAGTAAAGCTAAATGGGGGAATAGCTATACTTTGCATCTGAGAAATCATCCAGGTTAATGCAAAAATTATGGAGACCTTAGCTTAACTGCAAATTGTTTTAAAATAGTTCGAGCATGGGAGGAATGGAAAGGCTGATGTTAATAGAGCTCATAGGTAAGGACGCTATAAGTCCCCAAGAAACAGCTTGGTGGAAAGTTCCCAGATACTACAGAGTTGTAGGGGTCATATCTAGGCCTTCGGTGCTCATTTTTGGCCTTGCTTGTTTCATACTGCAAGAACCAGTTTGTCAATCTGAGCAGCTTTCTGAGCCTGTAAAACTGCTAGAGTAGAGCAAATAGGAGTCATAAGAGTAAATTTATATCAATGGCAAAATTTTTTCTCACTTTAACAGGGCCAGAATTTTCCTGTTAGTGTGAACTTCTGGAAATTTAAACTAAAATCTCTCTTGTTTCAGAACTGCCTAAAAAACCCCCATCCTCAAAGGAGTTGGAAATTCCCCTCTGGAGAGTGTCAGCAAACACCCGGAAAACATCTCCAGGGTCACTTAATTCTCTGGATCCTACCCAACTTCTACTGAAGTTAATTGAAAAATCTCCCATTGACTCAAAGAGGTTTTGGATCTGGCTCAAACTGCTGGTAGTGGCGGCAGATTGCAAGAAGGAACCCCACTGTGCAATCCCAGCCATCTGCCTATGGGTGAGCATTTGATGATACAAATGTCTTTGCTGGGAACGTGTGGTGAGACACTTCACTTCCAATTAGGCAGTATTTCAGACTGGAAGAGATCTCTCCCTCTCACCTGAGGTCTTTGTTATTGGAGATCTATTCTGAGCTCATGAGCTATAAAGAACTAATACAAGCTTATGCACAGCAATGTCACAGGTTTACAGTGGCTGTTCTGCTTATGTAGCAGGGCTACATAATGATAAGCTAGGGCTAGGTTAAGCTAATGTTTGGATTCCTGTGTCTCTGCTGAATGGATGTAGAGCTGCTTGCATGATACAAGACAAAATATCATAGTTTCCATCTCAAACCCGTGCTCAGTCATACCATTGTCATTATCAATCATTTACTGTATCAACTGTCTGGTTAGATAAGAGAACTGTTTTGGAAACAAAGCAGAGAAGTATGCTGAGTGCAATATATAAGGACTCTCTCAATTAGCACACACAGCTGTGTGTTGCCCTTTTCATCTAAAACGGGTAAAGAAGGGGAATGATGTGTATGGAAAGCATATTTGAAGGATGGTTGTTTTAGTAGTATTGCAACATACCAGAGAATCAAATGAGGTTTGATGTAAAACACAGCCAGAGACTGTGTAAATTGCCCCAGCTGATTAGGAAACAGCGAAGCTGTTAGAGTCCTGGAACATGATGTGTGCAACGAAATTGCTCAATGGTGTGAATTTGGAGGAGAGCAACTGAGCAGCCTTATTGCATGCCAGGCCTCAGCGGGGTCCTGTGCCTGCTTTAATCATCAATTACTGTAATGCTGAGGCAACCCACCAACAACTTAATTACTGTCTGGCGCTCCAGGCCATAGGTGGCTCCCCTAGGCTATGTGGCATGGTAAAGCAAACCAGCTCGTGTGTGGGCTAGAGGAGACTGTGCTGTAGCCTCTGTCTCAGGGCTCAGGCCCTCCTTGAGCTTGTACTGGAAGTGTCTCAAGGTCTTACTCTGTCAGACTCTATGCACATGAGAGACTTTCCCTAGTCAGGGAACCCATGGCAAAAGGATAAAAAGACAGGCAGCGCTATATTTTATAGGCTTTGAGCAGCTGTGTCCTACCACTGCAGGCAGATATGACAGACAGCACTTCTGGTTATTGAAGTCATTTATTTGCCCAGGATGGCAAGACGGAGAGCAGCCTAGATTTTGCACTATGATGAAAATCAGAGCAGGAAGCTTGCAGTGGAGTCTCCCCTAAGCTCACAGAGACTCCCAAGACCCTTTTTATTGCTTTCAGTCAGTTTATCAAGCCCCTGGGCTTTTCTTCAACCACGTGTTTGTCTTCCTCCAGGTGTGGAGTCTGCTACCAATCTTCTTCCCATGCTGGGCTAAATTGTGTCCTTGATAGGAATTTCCAATATGGATAATACGGACCTTTTGTTGCTTGTGAGTTTTTGATTATATTATTCAAAAACATTCAACATCCATGTTTTTGACCAACAGACATTTCAATAAGCATGCAAATCATAAAATCATTGAGGTTGGAAGAGACCTTCAAGATCATCCAGTCCAACCATCTACCTACATCACCACTAAACCAGATCACCCAGCGCCACATCCAGATGCCTCTTGAACACCTCCAAGGATGGTGACTCCACCACCTCCCTGGACAACCTATTCCAATACACAATCACCCTCACAGTGGAAAATTTTTCCCAATCTCCAATCTGAATCTCCCCTGCTGCAATTTAAAGCCGTTTCCTCTTTCCTTTCACAAGCAAGAAGAAACTCTGCACAAGAAAGCCTTAAGCTCAGCTCTGAAAATCTGTTGTGATCATGAAGCCTGAAGCCAGTCATATGATAGTTTCAGTTTTTCTCTGAACTGCAGTTGCCCTACAGTACCAGGACTCATAGGTCATAGGTGGATGTCCTTTAAGGAAATCAGTTTCCAGATGATGTATGCTGCAATACCCTGACGTGGAGTGAAATGTTAGATTTCACCCTGTTTCAGGCTGCTCTTCTCGGCTGGGACAGTGTGCTCCCAGCAAGACCCTTCCCCATTCTTGCAGAAAGTCCATTACTTTACAAAAATCTGTCTACTTTTTTACTTGAAAAGAAAAACCAAACCTTGATGTGCCACGGCACAGGGTATTGACTAAAAGTGCCTTTAGTGAGATGGGCACCAGTGATAGAGTGGTGTTGATACTGCCCTGTATAGGAATGGAGCGAAGCTGACTGAGGTTGAGCCAACCTGTGAAAGAGCTGAGTTTGTGGGATCCAAGCAAGACTGGCCAAGAGGCCTGAATACATTGGGGTGGTGCTAACTGGAAAGAATAGGCTTAACTTGGAGCTAACAAGACTGTACTGCCTCAATAGGGTACTGCTTCTTGACATGTTGTCCTGGTTTCAGCTGGGACAAAGCTGATTTTCTTCTCATAGCTAGAATAGTGCTGGTTTAGATTTAGTATAGGATTTGGTATGAGAAGAATGTTGATAATACTCTGATGGTTTTAGTTGTTGGTAAGAAATCAAGGACTTTTCTACTTCCCATGTTTTGCTACTCTGTAGATGCACAGGAAGCTGGCGGGGAGCGTAGCCAGAGCAATGGATCCAAACTGGCCAGTGGGATATTCTATCCCACGCAATGTCATGCTCAGTGTATAGATGGGGGTTAGCCACGAAGTTCTCTCTCTTCAGAATTGCAGTTTCAGGATTTTCTCTCCTCTGGGATCATTAGCCTGGGACAGGCTGAGCATTGGTCAGCAGGTTGTGAACAGTCACACTGTGCATCACTTGTATATTATTATTATTATTATTATTATTATTATTATTATTATTATTATTATTATACAATGCATTTCTTTACCTTCCCAATTCTCTCCCCCATTCCCTGGGGGAGAGGGGGAGTGAGTGAGCAGCTGCGTGGTATTTAGCATTCTGTCGGATTAAAACCATGACACATGTATCAAATAGGGACATGCACATCCTGAAATGTGACAGGACTTAATGACCTGTTTGACTGTTCTTTCTTCCTTAAAACATCTCAGATCTCATCTTTCATCTCCGTGTTCAGTTGTAGGATATTTTTCCTTCTGTATACAAGCTCCCCACTTGTGGAAGCAAAAGGAAATGGCTGCTCTTTTGTGGATCCCCTCGAACACTCTGGGTATACAAGAACATTAAAGCAGCTTTAGAAGAATCATGTTTTCTCACATAGTGGAAAAATGAGGATGCAACAGACTCACCTTTTGCCCTCTGCTCCTTTGAAATCCCTGTATAAGTCTTAATTCTTCTGTTTCTTATCTGTGAACAGGGGGGCAATGTCATTAACCTCACTATTCTGGGTGGTTGGATAATAAAATATCAAATCAAATTCACTGTAGAAAAAAAACCCGAAGTGGTGCATGTTGGGAAAAAAATCAATCCTATCTGTACACTCAGCAGTGGATCACCAGCTACCTGTTAGCCTTTCAAGGGGAAGATATTGGGGTTAAAAATGATAGTTCTGCTACAACTTTGGCTTAATGATAAGTAGCAGTCCTAAAAGCAGGTGTAAGGTTACGAGTTATTACAAAGGAATAGACAACAGAGTAGAAGTCATTATTATAGCACTGTATAAATTCATGACTCCCACCTCTTGAGCACTATGGCAACCTTACATTTGAATAATGTTACTGGAAAAGATCCAAAGGATGTATCAGGGAAAATCAAAATATTGGAAGCATACTGGTCAAGCAACTTAGGACTTTTCAAGCTGGAAAAACAATGGCTGGAGGACTATGAAATGAGTTCATAGTAGAGAATGGTTGTTCAGTGTTTCTTCCAGGACTTCAAGTACTAGAGTTCAGTGAGGAAAAACTATCACACAAAGGTTTAAAGCAATTCAAGGAAGCATTTCTTTACAAATCATATCATTCAGCCATGGAAACTCTTGATGCAGAATGTTGTAACGCTGAAAGTTTACAAGCATTCAAAAACAAACCCTCAAAACCAAAGCAAAGCACTGGGAAAATTCACATGAGAGATGTGAAAAGGTAACTGTTCAAATAATGACAACACTTCTGCATATGAGGTCTCCTGAGCTTCAGGTACTGGTGCAGGGAGGGAATATTATTAAGGAGTGCTTTTTCTTCTCCCTATCAGCATTACGGAGAGGTAACTCATCTTTTCCCTCTGGCAGGGTCAAGGTCTGTGAGTACTACCTCACAGAGAATGACCATGATCTTCTGTTTGCAGGGTGAACTGCATTTTCTTTACTTTGTGAAGGACTTTCTCTCTTGAAGCCTTGCCTACAGTTCATAACATGTGAAATTGATCTTTTCTGAAGGTGTGTTTTTTCTTATGGTTCTTGTATCTTTGAAAGGAAATTTGAGAAGGAAAAGACAAGAGATCACAAAACACTTACTACTTACAGTGTGATTCAGCAGGAAGCAGAAGGAAAAGGAAAGTAAGTTCTCTTGAGAAGGGGCTGAGGAGAGAAGACAGGAAAGAAGCCAGAATCGCTTGTTTATGAATCTTATTATAATCTGAGAAGAGAAACTGTGAAGTTGGAAGTAGCAAATGCCCAAGGACTCTTTGCAAGCTTATCAAGTTCATCCCATCTTATTCAACTTGGCCCCGAATTAAATCTCTTCCAGACTAAAGGAGTTGCAGATCACTCACTGGCAACAGTGGCTGATCTTCACCAAGTTTTCTTCAAGTGATCTTCACCTCAGATTATGGTTTCCTTCCCTCTTCTCTTTCAGATGAGTTTTGTCAGATACTTCCTAGCCACAATGTGGTGTACCTAGGTTTCTGGCTGCTTTTTAGCCTGGTTTGGTTAATAAAACCCTGGGCTAAGACTCAAGGGAACTGGTTTATATGCTGCGTTCTGCCAGGTCAACAAGTTCCTTATCACTGTGTCCCAGTTTCTCCAGCTGCTAAACAGAAAAGAAAACACAGATGGTTTAGAAGTGCTCTGAGATCATCAGTGAGAGCAAAGAAGTGCAGGATAGCCTTTAAGCTAGCCCGTTGCACAACTCTGTGCTGTTGTTTTAGGGCCTAGACTGCATGATCCTGTGGGCCTGCCAGGAGTTGCTGAAGTTGTTGTACCACTATCTGCTCTATATTTTTGCTTTCTCATCCTTCCAGGAGCGATGTCTATCCTCACGGTTGTGGTGTCTCCCAAACCTGTGCAAGATTTCTGATCTGCATCAGTGTTGGGAATGTTTTAAATGAATTTGTGTAACTTTGCACTGAAATGACTGAGGAGTGCTTGCATGAGCCGCTCAGGTGTGTTAGCTGTGATGTGTCATGGCCAGTCAGATCTTAAACTACTCCAATGAGGTCTGCCAGAGAACATTTACCTCAGCCTTTTTTTTTTTCCATATATCTGTGCCATTAATTGTTTGACAGACTTCTCAGCTGACGCTGGAATAGGCTTCAGCTCTCACAGCTTTAACCCTTTACACTCAGCCATGTATCTTCAATTATAGTCTTTCTGGGTGCCTCTAGCTAAGTCTTTTTGAGTTTGCATGTGTTCTATCTATGGCAAAATTCATATTCATCCTACATATTTGTCCTGCTTCCTATTTGGAAGCAAGCTCTGAGGGGAAACAGTCAAGGAGCTGCTTAGCAGTGTAGGAAGCTTTGTGAAAAACCACCATGTGAAATAATTCAGAGGAGAAGAGCTGGCAAAACACAAACCTGAAATTTGCTGATGCATCTGAGAAGCTGTGGAAGCTCAGAGTTGAGTTCTCTCAGAGTGAGGGTGCTGGGGCCATGGTTCAACCATGAGGTGCCAGAGCTGACTTGAATTGTTTTGGCCTGGAGATCTAGCAGCAAAACAGCACAGATCTTTGTCCAAGCTACTGCATGAGCCTGGAAACACAGGCTGCTTCTCCCTCCTCCATGTCAGAGCAGCAGAGAAGGCTGAGCTTCTTGGGTCTGTTGCTCCATCATTCGAAACTACAAATGTCAGGGGGCAGTGGTAGTGCAGCTTCTTGGCTGTGAAGGCAGAACTGGACTTTGCTGCTCCCCAGAAGGAGAGCAATGGCAGGGCTCACCTATAACAGACCTTTTTCTCTGCAAGAACTCAAAGACCTGTCTGATTCATTATGTGCCTGCAGCCTTGGCTCAAGATAAATGCCCATGATAGGCAGAGTAGATCCCTTCTGTAGCTCCCTGGAGTGTTTTCTCAGGTTTTTTTTAAAAAAAAGATTATTCTATCATTTGTAGACATCTACTGAAATCAGATACTGAAGAAAAGTTGAAGCTTAGTGATGAGAGCAGAAGTCTGGGATTAAGGTTCCAAATGTGTTCCTGAAGATATCAGGGTCCAGTTACTGTTCAGACCTGGGAGACGTCTTGCACAACTTTTTCATGTTGACAGGTATGCATATTATTTCTTCAACTATGGTATGTTCAGTGAATGATTATTGTGCCTGTGGCATTTATATAACTTCTTTTTTTGACATTGGAGCTTCCTTAAACTTTTTTTCTACACAATTACCTTGTATCTCCCTGTGTTATAGCTCCTATTATTTAGAACATAACTGAGACAGAGAGGCTAAGCAGTTTAGTATTATTCGGTACAACATACAGCTTTCAAACATATTCTTCTGAAGCCCTATACAGACAAACACCCACCAAGCTGTCTCCATTTTCCTCTGCGAAAGAAAGAAATTCCTGCTGAGAAGTGATGAGAAGAGATCCTTGCAAAGAGACAGGCTGAGTAAAATGCAGCAGGACATGGGAGTGTGCTCATTGCTCCTCATTAGCGGAGGAATCTACACGACACATCACAGCACACACAGCTTCATGTGACAGCTAGTGCAGCTCCACACTATAATACAGTCAAGCTAGGAGGACACAAAAGCAAGAAATTTGCCTTTATTCTCCTAATATTGTTTTCAGCAGGTTTTAACTCGCAGTCTCTGAGAATATACTGACAACTGCCTTCAATGATGGAATTTTAAGTGAGATCAAATTGCTTTGTGCAGGAAGATTTTATGGCTACGTTTTCAAGTCAGAATTTTAAAAACCTGAAAAGCATTTCTTTAAAGTTTTCTAAAAAAAAGTCCCAACCTCACCCACAAACAACCCCAAGCCTGGTTTCCCTTTTCTACCAAATGTAATAGATACTCAGTTTGAGCTAGTATTTTATTTTTTCTGAGATTCAGCAGTGATTTATTTATATACAGGAAAGTATAAAGTATAAAGCTGCTGTTATTTACAAAAAAAGCAAAACAAATGTTCGTAGTAAAATCATAGATTTTAGTGCTTGGAAACGTGTCCAGTATACAATGTAAAGCATTGATACATAAGCCAAAGCAAGAAAAGAATATGGGCTTACAGAGTGTATGGGATACCTGCTAAAAAGCCAAAAGGTGTTGCATAGTATACGTTTGACCTTAATAAATGCATGAATAAAAATGCCATAAGAAAACCTAGGAAGAATAAAATATCTACATCTTGTCTGCTATGTTACCATAGACCTTTATCAGAAAAAAAATGTGTGTTTATCACAGATTCCAATTTCTAATGGCTTCCTTGGTACAAAGGGCCAGCAATACCATCCTTCAAAACAGTTTTCATCTTTCCAGTGAAATCCATAGGGAATTTACCTTTGCAAGACAGATAAGCCAATAATTAGTATCACTGGAGTCTGCATAAGCTGTGTATCATGAGCCAGTGAAGTAAGAGAAATGTAGGCTGAAGTGTACTGCACTATGTTTCTCTTAAAATCAGTAAGATTGGCCTCAAGTGGTATATTTGTGGCTGTACTGAATGCCATAAAAAGTGAAATTTCTTTACCTGAATTGGGTACTTTGGTTAGTGGGAGAAACACAGGTTTTCAGTATTTTTATTGGTAAGTATTAACCTTCAAATAGGCTCTCTAGTGCTATTTTCCCCCAAAACACAGGTACAGCAGGATGTAAAGATGCAAAAGTCTTGGGCTAGTCAGGTGTCTTGTCAAATTTAGGGTCTCAGTTGGTTTTGGTTTGTTTTGTTTGGCTTAATTGTAGGTATCTTTTTTGTGAAAGAGAGTTTTGAAAGGACACAGTCCACTGAAGTCAAGGAATTAGTTGCCACTGACTTTACTCTAAGGGGTGAAGGATGCCCCCATGGTCCAAAGGGCTTCAGCCTGAAAATTGCTACTCAGTCAAACTCTTGCCTGGAGAAATGCACTAATCAAAAAATACTTGGAGCTCTGTCTCACTAATGCTTCTTTGTGAGTACCAAGTCAGAAAGCACTACTGATCTTCATCATTAAAGCTCACCTCAGATCAGGAGGTGACAGCTCTGCTGTCAGAGAGCCAAGAAGCATTGATGCCATACATATTTATCTTCCCACAAATGGAAGAAACTACAGTAGAGTCAGGTTTTTCCATCCATAGGTGGGTGTCAAGGTTTCCAAGGTACACCAGAGAGTAAAGGTGATATATTTAAGTTACGTTTAAATTACAGAGCTGAAGGTTAGTCAAGACTAGTGAGACAACAGCTTAGGCAGGAACAGAAGAGTAAGCATATTCCCAAGCAGAAAAAAGAATCCCAGCATCAATAGGCTGCTGGTGGCCTTTTTGTGTGCGAGTCTCAGGGTACATTAAATGGGAGTCCAAGCTCATATAATTAAAACAAAAACAAAAGCAAACTAAAAAAAAAACCAACACCAAAACCTCATGATATTTTCATGCTGTAACTCAAATGTTTTCCCCCTTGCTGTTTTTTATTTTCATGTGAAGCATGAAATGGAAATCTGTTTTCTAATACTCACCTGCAAAAAAGACACTAACATGGAAAACTCCCAAACAGACCAAAAAAAATCGCTCTGTCTTCCAGAAAAGTATTTCACTTTGTTTTCTCTTGGGGTTACTGCCTGGATTGGACCTGATTCAGTGCCCTGGATTATAACAACAAAATGTCCTGCCAATTGTTTCAATAGTTTTAGGATCAGGCTCCCAGATGAAGAATTTCAAACTGTTTTCGCTGCTGGAGCTTAACTGTTACACGTTCAGAAACTTCACTGCACTATTAGCTGTGAGACAAGTATCCTTGATCTGACTGTACAATTATGGAGACAAATCAGTCAGTTGAGATCTATGCTTGAGAAAAAAAGGAAATTGGTGATTTGGTGATGACCTGCCAGTTCCAGAATAGGATGGGGGGGCAGGAGGAAAAAATGCTTAAAGAAACAAATATTCAGATATTTTCTATCTCCCTTCTACCTGACACGTAGGTTTTGCTAAAGCCCATATTGAACTACTGCAAGATTTTTGAAATATTTAAAAAGAAGAAAAATTTAAAGGGTATTTCCAAATGAGTAACTGTTGCAAAACAAAAAATTGAAATGTTTTGTCACAGATTCTTAGATTCAGGGCAAGCAGTCTGGCTTAGAATAAGGACTTGTGACATGCTTGCTGATACTGTGAATTCCGTAATCTCGTGGTTGGAAAAAACCCTTTGCTTGGCCTGGCTGGAAACAGAAGCACCCTGATTTCTTGTCACTAATAATAGGAATATTTTATTTTGCTCGCACTGTCATCTCTGCATCTCAGCAGCCTTATTCTTCATAGAGTACTTACGTTACTTCTACATAGAGCTAGACACATGCATGCTAATATCTCAGCAAACTTGTAGGTCAATGCCAGACTAATCTATTATTAGTTAATAATTAGTGTTGGGTATATTCCTGCCAGAAGGGTTTAGAATCATACACTGGTTCAACTGCAGTCTCACTGTATCCCAGGTTGGGATGTGGCCAGGCATAATAGCATATTTTTCAGCTTTCATTAATGAACAAAATCTATACAAATGAAGCTCCTGTTAATACATGTGTTCCCCTTAGGTATGCTATATGAATGTGTTTGAGGAGTTGGGGAGTAGGGATGTATCTTCTGCAAACAAGTAATTCTGTTAGGTTTTTTTTTTTTAATTTTAATTACATTTTTGCCTTAAGCTCAAGTTCTGAAAATCAGCACTGGCAGATGTAGCAGTAGATGTGAAGAGTACATCAAGGTCTCTTGCCATTGCTCAAGTTTCAAAGTTGTTTGATTTATTGGCAGGAATGTCTAGAAGGTAAAGTATTTGATAAATTTACAGCGCACTATTATGGCATTGAACCTGCCACATGAAAACACAAATTAGAAATGAGATTGTAAAGACAGCATAGGTGCACAAAATTGAGGAATTAAATTTCATTTGACTTAGTAGATATTGGAGTATCTCCTGAAGATGACAATTATTTTTAGCTGAGGTGTTTGGACTGAGTTGGTTTAATTACAGGGTTTTGTAGTAATCAAATTTAATAGATTTAGGCCTAACATCTGCATTAGGCTTTGGCCCTTGAGCTCATTCCCCCTAATTCTTGGCTCTGTTGCAGTACTGACATCTGGGGAGAAGTCTCTCCTTCGCAGAGGCACAGAGGAACAACAGTGCTGGTATGAGTTTCAATTTGCCTATTTCCATACTGGTACTAAACTAGCCCCCATTAAACTGATTAAGTTTTTAACAAATTATTCAGCATGCTGAAAGGTTACCCAGTGTAGCTACTTATTAGTCACATTTCAAATCATTAACAAGCTATTCATGACACCCTCATGTGCAGGTACAAAGCTTTCTGGAGGATTTCTCCGATTTAATTTCTCTAGCTTGAAACCAAATGGAGAGAACAAAGGCAGAGCTCACAGTCACTAATTAAGAGGATGAAGGAAGGCAGAGGGGATGCTGACAGGGGGTGACAGGCTCATTGAAAAGAAAAAGCTACATCCTGAGAATAAGGAGATATTATAGACAATTCTTGGAGGCTTTCTGAAATGCAAAACTAAACCTCTTTTTGTTTAAAACTGCTTTGTCCTTAACTATTTATTTAATAGTGCACAAAAGCAGCTTAAAATTTCATATCTGAAATAATACTGAGTACAGATTCTGTTTTTCTTTGCCAAAGAACTTTGGTAGGACATGTAGTCCCTTGATTACCAAATGCTTCATGAGAAGATGTTAAATGAGCCAGGCTGGGAAACAGGATTTCCCCTGTCCCATGAGCATGCTGCCTGAGGTTGACATACCATGCATGTCAAAGTCTCAGCAAACCTTGCTGTCCACGTGGCCTGAGTGTCCTGACCAAGTCCTCTAGTAGAGAGAGATTTCACTAGAGCAGAGTTGGCCATGAGAGAGCTTTACTTTGTGGGGCAAAGATGGGCTTTTCTGTCGGTGGCCAGGGGCTCTCTAGTGTCAGGGGCAGGAAGATGGGAAGAATTTCTATGGTTTTGGCAAAACCTCTTGCCATTGTTGTCACAGGAAGTGACAGATCAGGGAGAGGCACAGATCATTCACTTTGCCATAAACTCATTGCCAGCCTTTCTACTTCCCACACTTGCTGTTCATCTGTGGTTGCTTGGCCTTTTCGTTCCCTGGTTCCACCCTTCTTTTCACTTCTCCCTTACTCCCCTATTTTTTTTAAAAATATGAAGTTCCTGGGATTTATGCAGCTGTGATATTCACCAAAATCATTTTCTTGGCTATAGTAAAGGGAGTGATTCCCACCTCTGGAACTGCATTTCTTCAGGCACTCACCAGGGACTTTGCAGCCCTGATGCAAATACATGTTCTTCAATTTCATTTTTCCCTCATTGTCTTAGCTGACCTATGGCCAGGATGACTTTGGTGTCAACACAAACACAAATTGCTTGAAGCACTCAATTCCTGCTTGGGAGACTGAAACAAACAGTATCCCAACCTATGACATTTGGTGGCAATTATTGCCTTCCTAAAAGTGTTGACAGAACAGAATACATATTGACTACTTGGCAGCTGCTTTTCTCATCCCCACTTGTAAATGAAAATGATATTTTGTCAAGTTACAAAAAGCATGAGGATGGATGCCCATCAGGCAACTGGGAGGTAGGTAACCCTAAATCTCCAGAGCTGGCTTGGATGGGCTCTGAGAGACCCTGTTTGATCTGGCTGCCCTCCATCCTGGCATGGAGTTCTCCATTGTCAGCACCCTGACACACAGGTGAGTCTCCATAAAGCATGGACTGTCAATGTCAGAAGTGGGGACCCTTCCTTGTGTGTTCATGCAGTCCATGACATTGCGGCCTCAGTACTCAGCTGGGGCTTGTATTCTTCAGGTGTGACTTTGTTATAGTAATAACCATAGGACTGACTTGGTAGTTCTTGGCAAATTCCTGTAACACTTCTAATTGGTTCATGATCCTGGGATAAAGAAATCAACAGTTGGAGTAGTAAAGCTTAAGCACTGCTGAAGTGCTGTTTTGTGGCACTCGAGTTGAGTGGGAGCCCTAGCTGAAGAGGAGGGCTCATTTGGAAAGCTGCCTTTTTCTTTGCCAGTTTCTAAAAATTTTTATTAACAGAACAACTGTTTCATTAGTGCACTGATTAGCTGCTGAATTTCGCTGCTGTCGAAGATGTGTGAAGGATAAGCTCTTAACACAAAAGGAGCAATCAAGGGGAAACAACTGGTTGAAGCATGCATAGCTGATTACTAAATGCTCTTACACCATCCTATTGTATTTAATCATGTACAGAGATCCTGGTCTTCACTGTACAGGGACAGGAGACGGGGCAAATTATACAAACAGCTGAGCAAAGAAGCAGAGAGCTCTGTGAGTCACACCTGCTTCTGAGTATCGCCAGGCTGAGGAGGTAAATGCAACAGGGAGAACAGGAGATGATGTACACTGAAAGATCCTCATCACATGAGCCACAGAGATGGACGGGAAATGGACTGCAAGGAGATACAAAGTTTGGTGGTGCTCGGGCTGGCGAAGGAGACAGACTTCAATAAGTATTTTTGCCTTTGCGGGTAAAGCATCCAGTCTTTAACGAAGGAAGCTCCAGGTCCTTATTTCCAGAGAGCTACAGACTCTGACCACTATCAACTCAGACCATCCATGCTGGTACCATGTATAATGCCAGACATACCTGAGCTAGTTTTTATCTTGCTTATTTAAGTGACAAGCATTGATGAGCAGCTCGGGGTCCTGCAGGACAAGATGTACATACCCACCAAGAACAGTGGGTATAAGCCTCGGCTGGCATATCTCAGGGTATCGGGCCAGGTGTCCATGTGCAAGCTGCAGACAGGATAGGCAAATGCTAGTTTATGCATTTGACAAAAAAATAATGTGTGTGCTGCGGATATTGAGAAGCTGACAATATGACAGAGACAGTATCTTTTCTTATCTATAAGACTTAATGTAGAAGGGTGGTCCCAAAAGGTGTGATTTAACACTCATTAAATTCAACGGGATTTTTTTGGTTCAACATGAATTTGTTACAGCTTTTGAGTAATCAAAAGGGACATTTTCAATTTTATTTTTTTTGCAACAGCAACTACTGCCTAGCTTTAATGTTACACAGGCACTTTTTTTTTTTAAAGTCCTTTGAATTTTCTCAGGAAAATCAACTTTGAAAAGTTATTCATTTCAAATTAGTTTAATCTTTATTTTCCAAAACTGAAATTAGATAAAAATTTTGCCCAGAGGCTATACTACACTAATTTCAATTGTTCCTAGTAAAATATCATTCTCTAAAACGATACTGCTTGTTTCTGTTACAGAATGAAGGTCAGATTCTCCATCCACTTATGTCTGTGGTGTCTTGGCATTATCTATCCAATCTTTTTTTTAACACAATAACTGACTTTTCTAGTGTGTGATTAATGTCCTCAAACAGGTACAGCTATCAACTGGCATGTATAGGGCTAGAGGTATTACATGAATTATGCAGACTGCTGGATGAAGTTGGCACTTGAATACAATTCCCTTTATAAAAATTGATCTCTCGTTTTCTCCCCTAATCAGTCATTTGTACTCATTTTTTTTTACTCTGATCTTTCTTTTCTAATTAACTCTTTCATCCTCCTCTGAGAACTTTTGCAATTTGGCTAGAAGCAGATCTGCTGAGAAAGCTTCTCTACTTCTGTCATTAATAATACCTCCAAAAAAGAAATCTGTATTAAGAATATGATAAATGGGAGAGTTTGTTTCAATTAACACTCACAAGGAATGGTCCATTTTGCAGGTCATAGTTTTAAAAGGAATCATAAATGAAGAAAAGGACCATTCCAGGAAATTTTCATTGCCAGTTTACAGAGTCCTCTGCTTTTGAGCTATGCAAAGTGAGTTGTAAAGGGATATACAATACTACATGTTGTCCTGGAGAGGAGATAGTCCTGGTCCTAGTCCCCCAAATTAAATAAGCTGTGCACTGTGAGTAGAAGGGCTGTCATTTGGCAGGACAGGGGGCAGATGAGGGGGAGCCTAACTCTTTCTCACCCATTTTTCACTGGTATAAAATGACCCCAAGGCAGTGACCAACATAATCAGAAGACAGCTGGAAAGATTGCAGATGTTGTTTAATGATGAAAGAACACTTTGTGTTTGCAATAAAGAAGTATTTCATGCAATGTACTTAATATCAGTGAAAAAAACTGGTTGTTTTAGCAGCTGCAGTATTCTCTATGCCAAAGAAATGACGGAAGTTTGTTTTCTGTGGTAGTGGTGGTAGGTGTGTGCCACATTTGTTTGAAAGCTGTCCAAAACAAATTAAATATATGTCTATGCTCGTATTTAAGACTAAAGTGATCATTATACTTGCAGTGTAATTACGTTTAGCTACAAGATAACCACCTAATTACACTTTTTCATATTTGTAATTTACTGTTAATAATATAACCATTTGTTTTCACACATGATTTATAACAATCATAGAGTAAATATACTTAGCTATTAGGAATACATCTCTTAGTGCATCAAAAGGGTAATATATACAATGTTGTTATTACCTCCAGCTTCATGTATATCATCTTTAATTACATGATGAAAAGTACAAATTTACAATAGAGCAATTAGATATCAGGAAAAGGTTTTTTACCCAGAGGGTGACTGAGCACTGGCACAGGCTCCCCAGGGCAGTGGTCGCAGCACCAAGCCTGACTGAGTTCAAGAAGCCTTTGGATGATGCTCTCAGGCACATGGAGTGACTCCTGGGGTGTCCTGCACAGGGACAGGAGTTGGACTCAATGATCCTGGAGGGTCCCTTCCAACTCGGCATGTTCTATGATTCTATGATAAGTCTGTAGTTACATAAATCTTACTGAAAAATATGATTGTATATCTATTAATATCCATAGCTAATCCTTACTTTCAGCTGATATAAACTCTGGAATATATCTAGTGACTGCTCTGGAGTGTGGGTGTAAGGTAATAAGCTCCTTTGCACTAAACGATAATCACTCTGAGGTCCTGCCCTAAATTGCCTCTCAGCACTAGCAGATTATGAAATGTTAAATATACGCATATAATGGGAGGAGAAGTAGACCCCGGGGTTTAAATGAGACATGCTTATAGCAAATGAATAGTTACGTGGTGTTCAAAGCAGATTAAAAAAAACATTTTAATGGATTTCATTCTTCTTATAGTCTTCTCTGCATACAGTTGTATTTATTTGTAAGTAGGGTATGCACTGCAAGTCTGTGGGCATACAGAAATAACTCGTACGCTTAGTGCTGTGCCATCTTCTCTACTGGAGACTCTCCATTTTTCCTTTTCCACAGTCTACTGTTCTTCCACCTGTTCCCATATTTGCAGGAGCAGAAAGAGGTGAGGATCTGCTCTGGCATTTCATCTCTCTCTTCCCTAGCTCTGAAGAGGGAATACTAACCTCATGCCAACATTTTTGTGTGAAGATAAACTTGTGGCAGTTTGTGAGGCTCTTATCTATTATGATAATGAAGGCTGCAATACTTGCAGTAAGTGGAAGATGAGGGGACACATCTGTAGGGAATTGTCTTGCATCACAGAGGAGCTCTGATTAGAAGTTTTGGATGAAGGAATGAATTTCATCATAATGGTATTCTGACCCTGCTAATATTACTGATGTATGTTATTTAACAACCCTACACCAGATAATTGGATATAATTGAAGTGGGCAGACTTCTCAAGTAAGTCAAGATCCACTTTTCAAAGGGTGAATCTAGCTGAGTAATCATTGTTGTTTAGTGCTCTTAGAAGTTAAATAGAAATGTAGTGCTATAAAACTTGCACTTCTGTTTTTTGCCCTAAACTCAGTAGAAGAGAAAAGCTGTGGGCAGAACAGAACTGGTTGATCAGATTTGGGAGAAACTGTGCTAAGAAAAACTATAAAATAACATCCAGCATCTCTGTGTAGACCTTTTTATTAGCCTTGCCTAAGCTGGTCTCAGTTCTGTACATGGCAATCCCACATGCATAAACTTGGAAGACATTGTGAAAAGCACTTCTGCAACTCTAAATATTGCATTTTCTTGTGGTTCAGTTTCAGAATGGTTGATGGAGCTTTTCTTTCCTTCTTTCTTTGACCCTGTATGGGAGTGAACTGACTTTGTCCACACTGGATTTGGGAGGTCAGTAACTATAAAGTGCAAGTGAGCTCTAGAAGCCTTTTTTCATGGTTGAAGACACCTAAGGTCCTTAAATCTGCCTGTTGATTTTGGAAAAATTTCTCCTTTCTGGAACTGGAGGGACACACCAATGTTAACCTGCATGGGTTTTTCCCAGACTCCCACTTCTCCTGCTTCACAGACCTGCTCTACCTCTATTCCTGGCTCAGCTTTATCTAGTTTGTATCCTCATTGTAGTGACATGCTTCTTTCCTGCTTAACATGAAGGTCACATACAAATTATGGCATTCAGCAAGGTCTGATTTTGTAGAGAAATCAGGATGTCTGTGTGTGTTTGAGCATGGGAACGGGCAAATGCATTTTACATGTGTATATAAGAGATGGAGAAAGAACAGCAGCTGATTAATGAAATGATTCTTCAAGTCTGTTGTACCCTTTTAAGCTCAGGTTTTCAAATGTGGTCTAATTTAAAGAGGTTATGTACTTACTCTGTATTTTGATATCAGACTCCTTTACAACTCCATTTGGAGGACAAAAAGAAACTAAGAGCTGAAATCACAAGTCAGTGCTGAACTGCCAGTCCATTTATTATGGTTAATTTTTAACAATGACACGTTATGCCCTTTAGAGAGGCAGGATGCTCTTGGTTCTCATGAAAACATCAGTGCTTAGCTTTTGTTTGCTTGGGTATAATTATGCCAGCTCTGGAGGTATGTTTTCATACCTCCCTTCACAGTGCTTGATGATCATCTGGTATCTGTCAGTAAACCACTTCTTTTTGAAAACCTCACAGTTAATTTCCAAAGTGTTCTTTCATTGACATGGCATAAATGTGATTAAATATACTATAGTTAATTTACAGAATCCCTGAGCTTTTAATCGCAGTAAACCTGAAAAGTTAAACACCTCATATTGCTTTCAGAGCTTTATTCCATCCAGAAGAAACCATCTGCTTTTCACCAAAAATCACTCTGTTTCCTTGATCTCTTCAAATTAATCCTACTGTGATTAACTTCAATCCAATTAAAAAGAACATGTAGGCAGCTGCACAGGTCTGATTACATGTGGACATGATAGTAGGTCTCCTCATAGGGGAACCAGAATAAGGGCCAATATGTTAGGTTAGATGAGGCTGGTAGCAATACTTCAAACTCTGGTATCCTGGCACGACGTGCAGTATATAATAATGCCACACTTGCTAGTTGAAAAGCTCCTTGCAGTCCAGGAAATCAGAGGTTTTCATGTGTATATATATCATTGCACATCCCTCTAAAGATGCTATAAGTCTGAGTATTTATGTTCATAGCCAGATCTTGCAATATGACTTTATTTAGTGCAAAGGGCTAAAGCATGCCACAGGAGACAGACATTCTCCTGCTGCTTTTCCATGAGCCTGTGGCAAATTGAGTCTTGTTTATTCTCAATGAAACTGCCAAAACCAGGGGGATTTGGGAGCCTAAGAGTTGCTGGAGTTTGGGGGGTTTTTTTTGTTGTTTTTATACAAAAGCCTGCAGAGAAGGGGCAGATTTTAGGCACAAATTCAGAGAAAGAATCCTGCACTTCAGCCTCTGGGCTTCTTCTTCTCACTAGCTGCCTCTGGGTCTCACTGCAAGAAACATGAGGCGTGGAGTTTGACGTGGAAATTTTTCTGTCTAAGCTTGAGTGTTCCGCTGCACAGCACTTAGCAGACTCCCAGCATTGCAAAAGCTTGTTCCACATCATGGAGTTTTGATAATTTAATGAGAAGCACTTTAGAAACGTTTATTGTTATGAATCATATTGCTATGAATAGCTCTGCAGTTGGTGGTGGGCCAGGCTTGGAAATGGTTCAGCACCCAGTGTGTCTGCCTTCAGATACCCAAGTGGGGACTTAGTGGCTGGGATTTGATTGTTCCCAGGTGGGACTGCTGAGGACTATCCAGACTTGAAAAAGAAGTAAAAGCAAGCCCAATTTGGGAAAATTTTTAATGTGTGTAAAGAAAGGAGAAAAAATGCCACTCTCAATTTTATCTTTGAGACATCTTTGAAGGATCTGACCATGGTGTGACCAAATCTGAAAACTATGCCAGAAACACAATTAGAAGACAATAAGAAGAGCAAAGCACTTTTGAGTAATGAGTCCAGCATTACAAATTAAGGCTGAAAGGTTTTATGATTGAATTGGTAGCATTGCAACCTGCTACCAATTGGCTGCTTTTCTGTGATTGGAATAGGCCTTTTTTATTAAGGCTGTTTATATACATATACATAGCTTGTCATTACTGTTTAGACACAGATTTGTGGCAGCACAAATTATTCCATTGAACATCACCGCAGATCCTATTTTTTGCAACTTCTTTCTTTTCTTCCTTCCCTCCCTCTCTCTCTTCTTAACTAAAAAAAAGGCAGACAAGACCATTACCACACTGATTTACATAAATACAGCCTTAATTCAGACTAGTGTTCCAACAGTCACGTAAAAATGATTCAGTGCCAAGATCTTTAATAGCTTCTGGGATGAAAGGAATCTTCTTCCCAGTAAGGCTACCTCTGAAGAACTGGAAAAGTTGCAGATTTTTCAGCAGAGCCACTCTGAATACTAGAATGATGAATCAGTGACTGCAGGAGCATCTAATTCAATTAAAGCTCTGCATCAAAGAACTGTGGCTGTCAACATTAGCAACCAGGTAAGGAGCCTGTTAACCTGAGTATTTAAGATGAACTTCAGAGATTTTGAGAACAGATGGCCAATATGCATCTACTATTGATCCAATATTATGCTAGGTAGAAAATATGGAGCTAACTGTTACCTGATTAAATCTGATGATCAACAAGAAAGCCAGAATATGCTATTTATTAGTCTGGCATATTTTTGTCTCTTTCCCACTACACTTTTCTGTGGCTTTCTTATATGTGTCGTAACCTCTGTTCTCTGTGTCACTTCTGTGTACAAAGGGACTGTAAACAGGATTATGCAAAAATGAAAAATTTAAAGCATTACTTATAAACTAATGAACCAAATAAAATGAGTCAGCCAACAGGCTGAGCATTAACCCACTCACTACTCCAATGAAACACTCAAACAGTCTTTACTGGCCAAGCCAGTTAGGGCAGGAACATCTTCCATTGTTCTTTGAATCAGGGCTTGTCCTTGGTGTTCGGAAGTTTTCATCTCCTGAGTCTTCCTGTTTTCCCACTATCACCATCTTTCCCTGACAGTATTTTTCATGTTCACACTCTGGACTGCTCACTGTTTGCAACTCAAAAATTACACTCTATGTTTTCACTTTTCTGACCTTGCATGGTTTTAGGGTCCCATGAACTTTCCTACACCATAATATTTTGCCCGGTAAAATGCACATAAATTAAAACAAGTGCAGGTGCTGAAATACAGACTTGCCATTAATATTTCCTCCACCTCTTCCAACTTTCCTCAAACATTGATTGCATATTGATTCAAACCATTTCTGGTTGCTCATAAGAGAAAGAAATGGATGGTCCCCCCTCAGTCCCTTCTGCCTTGGAGTTTGCAAGTCCTCTGCCTGGGCACTGGGCTGCCCAGTGAGCTCTGCCTCCCTCAGTTTCAAATATAACTGTATAATTGTGTTGCCCTGTATGTACTGTTAGCCTAGAGACATTTCTGTTCTATCAGAACAAGGGATAATAGCATTTCTCTGTGGAAATCAACCTTTATCTCCACCATCAGTGTCTTTATAGGGATATATTTCAGCATGGGGAAGTCACATATAGAGGATTAAATATCCAAATTTCCTAAAGTACTGAGCAATAATATCAGTTGAGATCCCGTAAGTAAAAATTATAAACAGACAGAGAGAATGTAGTATTTTGGGGCTGGTTTTGGAGTTTATTTTTTGTGGGGTTTTTTGTTTGTTTGTTTTGGTTTTTTGTTTTGTTTTTACCCTCAGCTAGTTTAATTGGGAGATACTGGTTGGTTAACATTTGTAATTGGAACTTGCTTCTGAGTCTTATTCAGGCTGTCTAAAATAGCCTGGTTACAGACACCAGCTTTTGCAGTATCTGGCTTCAAAAGTCATTTATCATCTGTGACATTAGGTAACAAGACTTGCAACACCTAAATACACTGCGTGGTCTGACTCCCCTGTTCCACACATGGGAATAAAGTAGTGGTAATGCCACAGAAGGCTAGAAAGTTACAGTGACCTAAAACTGGTGTTGAAAATAATGTTTATGTGGATCAGTGTTTTTCCCTGCACAGACAATAAAGTGAACAAGGATCTTTAACCTTGTGCAGAGTCTTTGCCAAGTAGGTTCAAGAGAAGATTTGCTATTTTTGAGAGGTGCAGAAGGGTATTTTGCAAGTATCATGTATGAAACTCCTTCAGCAGCTGTCTGGCAGTACTGGTTTTAATAGCTGTCTGAGTTATTAGCAGGTTATCAACAAGAAGGTCATTCCCAGTGGTGTTCTTTTCAGGGCCTGAATGATCCCAAACAAGGGCAGATGAAATAAAGCGGTAGTGAGGGTTTGTTAGCTAAGGAAAACCTTCTTTTCTGATGCTGTCAATCACATGCACAGAAAGAGAGATTCAATCATAGTGAAGGCATTAGACATTCAGCTCAGCTTGATTTTTCAATCTTATAAACAGTAGGAGGCTCAGGAAGAAACAATGAGGAAAAACAGGGCTATAGAATCAGCAAATAGAGTCAACTTGTGATTCCTATACCATTTAAATCCAAATTATAGTCATTTACTCAGTCCAGAGAGCCTGAATTTTCATGGTTTTCCCATTTAGGCAGCTGTGACAGCAGACTCCGTGAAAAAGTCCTGCTTCAAATTTAATTGATAAATTCACACCTCCTTTTATTTCCCCCTTCATTCTGCTGTGACAAATGTAAACTCCTGTAGTTGTTTGTGTTAGAAACAATACATACTGTGTGATCACCTTTTGAAGGATAGCCCCAGATTCCCATCCTGCTGGACCTCACATATCAACATTATAGGGACACGGCCTTTGCTTGAAGTCCTGGTTCCCACCCTCCTCCTACAGAAGCTGGATGGACAGCTGAGGTTCTGTCTTTCTTGCTGAAGAATAATTTTTAAAGTCAATGAGTATAATAATGGTAATTATTTCTGATCGGATATTTCAATCTGAAAAGAAATCATTTTTGTCTATTTTAAAAACTTCTTACAAGAAAATATCATTTCCTATACTTAAGAAACGCTGCCTTATATGTCAAATATGGAAGCCCATAGTTTTATTCCAATTAACATCAAACTAGAACAATATATTCAGAATTGGAAAAAAAAGCAGTGAAAAACGTTGCTTGACCAAAATCCTTGAGCAGTTCAGTACTTTCAGAGTTAGGACATAGCAGTTTTTCTAAATGAGTTAAACATGAATCCAACTAATTCAGATTCCTCAAGATCCTAATGCTTGATGTTTTCTGTGGACTGACTGGAGCCCTTCATACTCTTTGCTGGTAGAACACATGAACATGGGGATTTGGGTGGAATTTTATCTGTTTATGCCTAAAGTCTGGCAGGCAAATCTCCACATTTTAAAAATCTTATCCTGTGGACTTCCCTATATTCAAACATGTTTTTTAAAGAGCTAGATTAAAATACCCTTGGAAATGTTGAAATACAAATTGAGAAATGCTCTCTTCTTCATGTAGGTTCTAGCAGTTCCATGTAAATGGCTGTGAGCAAGCATCACTGTTGCCAGGGCTTTATCAGTATGCAGGACCTCTTCTAGTTATTGTTGAGCACCCTCTCCTGGCTCTCAGCTATTTGCACATAAGTCAGCTCATGAATTGAGTGCTCTGGGATAAACTGCAGTGTCCAGTTGAGTTTAGGAGGATGTCTTTTCAGATGGTAAGAACTGCGGCTCTCCTTTAAGTCTACCGGATTTTTGAACAGTCTAGCTGATTCACAGCCAAGAATTCCTTCTAGTGGTGAAATTCCTCAGTAAGGATTTTTTTCGTTCCTCTAAGGCTGCTTCTAATAGAATCCAGAAAAGCACTTGCAGACTAGAGAATACAATGCATCAGGCATAATCTGTTAAAGGGATTATGCTCAGTTGGTTAAATGTTGTTTATTGTGTGACTAAACCAACATTCACGTCTCTTGATGGATCTTATCTTTCTGTTAATACCTCAGGAGGCCTAAGGCTGAGCCTGGGGATGAATTTGGTGTGTCATAAAGCAAATTTATTTGCAGGGATTATGGCAATATCGGCAGCTACAATGAAAATATGAGGTGAAGTTGGGGGATTACCACTCAGTTAAGAGTTATGATGTGAGAAGCAGTCATCTAATTTTTGGATCTCATAATAAATAGAGTAGGGGCACACAGAAGTTTTCTTGCACTATGTGACTGCCTGCCATGACTAATACAGTCCGAAATTCTTTGCACATGTCATAATGAAAAGGGCAAAAATCCTCACTCTTTATTGCTCTCCTGTCACTCCACAGTTCTGTAGCCAGGCAGCATCATTGTTAGATTTAATGGTTCCCAGGCACCTAGTCTGGATTCATCCAGTAGCTTCAGGTATCTAATGAAGGTACCTACCTTTATTCTTTACCCATCATCATCTTTGTAGTTTGTAGATTTAGGCATCCCTAGAGGGCCAGATTCATGCTCTGGGACAATCTTCCTCTGTTGAATACAGCAGCAGCCCAGGGAGATGAAGTTCTTAATTTTGTCCTCTGATGGATAGATGAGGGTGCTCTGCTGTTCTTATCTGATGGCTTCCAAGAGTTGTTTGCTCTTGGTACATACTGTACCTTCAGGCAATCATCACTGCATAGCATACAGAGTGCAAGAACCAGGCTCTACCTAAAGGTGCTAACAAGAGCTTCAAAATGGCATCGTAGTCAGTCCCCTAAGTACTGACAATTTTAAACACACCTTTTAAGTACTGCCAGGCTGTCTTAAAGTTGTAACATCATCCAAAGTCTCTGAGATATTTGTTCTAATTATCATGTTAAATAAAACATTGATTTAGCAAGGAGTTTCTAACATGACAGGATCATTAAGGTTGGAAGGGACCACAGCGGGTCACCTGGTCCAACCTCCCTGCCCACACAAGGTCATCCTAGAGCACATGGCACAGGTCTGCATCCAAACAGTTCTTGAGTATCTCCAGTGAGGGAGACAATCCCTCTCATGTTACTCTCAGGCACTGTTCTTTTCTTGCACAACCCAAGGCATTGTCAGAGGAAAAGGACATTTCTGAGCACTGGGAACATCATCACAGTGTGCACCATGCAGTAGGAAGCTAATTTGCAGTAGCCAAGAATTACACTACATCACCTTTTATTGTGATGTGCTCTGTGGTTTCATATTCCTATACAGAGTGTATCCTGGTTTTACGGATGAAAGCCATCACCCTCTCCTAGATGCTATCATGGGACTGTATAGTGTAAGTAAGTATATCCTATTCAACTCTTTGATTTCAGCCTTCTAGCCAGCTTTCATTTTGGATTACCCTCAATTAGAAGGTACTTTGAATTTTTCTACTGTTTAATTGGAGAATGAGAATAAAGAAGCAGGTAGAAACAAAGAGAATATAGAAGCATTTTCAGGTCATTTCAAAATCAGAGCAGCAGTGTGACTGAATTTGAGAGGATGTGAGCAGGAGCTGTTTCAATTTATGTGTGACTTTGATACCAGCAAAGAGACCAGAGTCTTACAGTTTTTAAGTCAAGAGGCTCACAGAATAAATTGACTGTAGTTGAGATCTGAAGTAAAATACTTTGTTTATTTCCTTTATATGCATGAGAATACACCTTTTAAACTGCCAGACAAACTCCCTAATTTGCAATAATGAGATTAACTAAAAAAGAAAGAACAGCACAAGAAGAGACATCATATCACAAAGTATTCATGATTATTCATTCCACATTGAAAACAATCATCCTGGCTTTCTTTTGTCTGATTCCTAAATCACCAGGCCAGAGTTTCATCAGGAATAAATGCAGGTAGTCCCACTGATTGCAGAGGGCTGCGTTCATCAAACTAGCCCTGTTTCATGCCAGCTCAAGTAAGCAAAGAATTCATAATATGGGGCCTCACTGTACATGTGGCTTTGCTAGACAATATTTATTGCTGTTATCATTTCTGTCAGATAATACAGGGTGTTTCAAAAAGACGGACCCAATTTCAATTGGGTCTATATTTTTGAAACACCCTGTAGAAGCAAGAGGATGCCATAAGAGGCATAGATCAAAGATGGCAAAATGGGAGGCTTTTGGGGTCAAGGTCAGTGTGGGAGCAGGCAAGTTGCAAGGATAGTGTTGATGATGCTGTGATTTAATTATTTATTTTTTTTTACCAGGGCTGCAGCATTCCTGGCCAGGGCTCCCTGTGTACACACACGATATCCAGCACAAGTGGCATGGCACCCACTGCTGTCAGGTCTGGCCAGGTCCATTGTGTGATGTGTCTTCAGACCATTTCTAATGACCCAAGTCAGTGGTGATGCAGGTTTTTTGCCAGCACTAGGCTTTGAAGCAAGCATAGGAACTTTGCTACTTGCACCAAATCTACTCCCTGTGTCTTTCCCATCCCTGTTTTCTGGGCTAGCTAGATTAATACTGCTGAATAGGCCTGTGTGGGACAGCATCCTATTTTCTCTTTTTACTGTAGACCTAATGGACTGCACCAGTACCCTCCGTAAGCAGAGAACGGTTGCAAAGTGAGAAGAGAGCATTATACTTTCCAGTACACCTGTAATTATTTGGAAGATCATGCTGTGGAGCAAGGCTTTCCCAGCTTCCTTAACATCTGCAAGCCAGACCCTTGTCTGGAGTAACTTGGCAGTACTCCACCGAGTCAACGGAGCACAGCCAAACTGCAGCAGCTGCAAGCTAGGCCCTGCATCTTGAAGAAAGTGAACTTGCTTGGCTAATTGCATGCAAGTGCTCCCTCTGAGCCCCTGTAAATTGTTGAGTTTAATAGGGTGGCAGCTGTTGCCATCTGCCTGGGTTCTTGCTGCCTTGGAAGTAGCTGGGAGATGAGAGCAGCAACTTGCAGCGTGATTATCTTTTTCTTCAGTTGCCCTCAATTTCTTTGTCATCTTCTTCTCTCTTAAGAGCGCTTAAAACCATTTGTTGCTCCTTATAACACCCACAGGAGTTGCTGTGGAGTGCACTTTTTGTGCTTAAGGTTTCAAAGCCTAAAATATCTGACCTTAAGAGGTTTGGAGAGTGCCTTAGTTTGAAGGCTGCTGCTGTACAGACACCTGTACAACACTGAACTAAAGCTGGCACAGTTGGAGGGAGGGTTTATAATGATGGGTATTTATATTGCTGCCTTTCAGTGCCCTCCTTCTCCTGCAGGATTGCTGCTGACTGAGTGGGAAGTAAGTGCCTGAATATTTGGATGGGTATGGCCTTTGGATTTGAGAGCTTGATGCCTATAGCGGGGTGATCTCTTTTGGAAACCATAGTAGAAGGGACATAGAGCCACTAGCAACGAATGAGAGATTTTTTATTTGCACAAGATGATAAGTTCAGGGGCAAAGTCAGAGCTTTCTGTGTAAGTTGTTGCAAATGACCCGTCTGTGCAGTGGAAGGAATTTGGTGTGTCTGCCTATGGGATTTACCTGGCTGGAGCAACCTTCAATCTGCAGATGGCAGAAGGAGCTGAAGCTCTTAATGCAGGTACTTCCATCAGTTCTTGAAGTGTGCTGGGGGAAATGTTCCTTGTGATGTATTACAGACAACCGAGAAGGCCTCTGGCAGGAGGTGTATTGCTTTGAAGTCTAGTTGGTCTTATCACAACCCCTCCAGTGCCCCTAAAGCAGGTGAGGATTGTTGGCTCTGCAGTTATAATGGTTGAGTGCAGACACCTGCCTCAGTTAAGAGTTAGGATGCTATGGACTTCTTAGTCTTTCTGTTCTTTCAGGATAGAAACCTGTGTGTGTGCCTGGAGTCCTCCAGCAAGCATTGCCTTCATGTGTAGCTTTGTGCTTTGTGTCTTTTCTATCGTAGCTACTATAGATCTCACCCCCAAGCTGATACCAAAATAAGATGGCAACCAAAGGAAAAATCTAGGAATGTGAGATTTTGAAAACCTGGCCACTGGTTTTGGAATTGGATTTCTTTTTTTTCCCCCTCCTTTTTTTATTTTTATACTTGCCGAGTGACCAGAGACTCCTCTCTGTTCCTGACCACAGATTGCCTTTCTTTGGCTTCAAAGAGGGACTAAGTTTAACCGGTACATTAATAAAAGGACAAGGGCTGTCATGATTAATAGTCACATGAAACCATGTGTGAAGAACATTCAGTTATAGCTGTCCTCAGGAGAGAGTTTCCCAAATATCTTAACAACAGGAGGGAAAAGGGAAAATTTGTCTTTCTCCCCAGCTGTTGTCTGGATCAGCTGAACTGTGCTTGGTTATTTAAAGAAAATTGGGCAGCCCAGGTTAAGGGTGCATCAGTTACAAACCCACTAGCCCACCAGTTAAGACCTCCCAGGACTAAGCTCTCAGTTGTTGTAGATCTAAGAAAGCCAACTTGTCTCCACTACAAATCTGTCCCCATTGCTGTCTTTCACTTTTTTTACTTCAAATGTGGAGTTAGCTTTAGCATCTATTAGCCAAAACAAGAGGCATAACTTAAAGCAGACCCAAGAGACCAGAGTAATTTTGCACACAGGCAAACAGCACCTGGTAAGGAATATTGCTTACCACAGAGAGAGTTTTGGGGGGAATTGGCAGGGAAAGGGTAAAAAGGAAGTTTATGAAACCATTAGGAAAAAGTTTAGATTTTGCTACACTTGGACTGATGCTCCACTGGGAGCTCTTCTAGCCCAGGGGCTGTTTGCTGTTTGAGATCATTAATAGCCAACTCAATTGCCTCCAGTGTGATTGGCTGAGCCAATATATTCCTATTAATTTGACTGAGCTTGGAGACAGAAAGGAAATATAAAAACCTCTTCAAGTTGCTGGTACCTTCTGGGATCTCAGGCATATAGAGGTCTTGAGAAATCTTGACAAATTCAGACTTGGGGGTACATTTTCTAAGTGGTTCACAGGGGTTTAGCTGCATGTTAATGGACAGTGCTCAGGTATAACGTTGCAGAATGTTTTCAGCATAAACCCTGCAGTGTCTGGTCCTGCTTTTTAGAGGGAGTGATGCTATCTCCAGGAATATTTTAGCCTTTTATTTGGGCTTCCAGAGAGTTTGCTGATAGTCTGCCCAATTTTTACGGCATAAATAAAACTGATTTGGATGTTTATAGCCCAGATCAGCAGCTGCTGTAAGATATATAGCTCAAATAATAGTAGTGAGATCTATTGAAATGCCACTGGGCTATAACCCACAAGTTGCTGCCTCAGCCTGCTCCCTTTCCCTGTGTTTCATTGAGTGGTTAGGAGCCCTTGTCCATTGACTAAGGTCTTTCCTTTCCCTGAGATCATTTAAACCCACCCTGAAAAAAAAACGTGAATTAACAGAGCAAGAAGCTGAAAAATGACCCTTCTGTTTTCCAAATCATTGTGAGGTTGGGCACCTGGATCTTGCTGCTCCCTGGAGCAAAGTGAGACTTTTGAATTGCCGAATGAAAAAAACCAAATTTCCTCACTTTATCTGTCTCTGTGTTTAACCTGGAATTCTGTCCTAGTTGGACTTCACAGTGATGTTCCTGTCCATTTCCACAAAGCCTTGAACATATCAACTTATAAGCAATTTGTATCTATCATTCATCCAGGAACCTTCATGCTTGGCTATAAAGTGTAGAAACCTCCGAAACACGGTTCTTGCCCAAAGAGCTGCTCTCCATGCCTAAAAAGCCAGGCAAGGAGTGGATTCAGATGCAGACACATAAACAGTCAAAAGAGAGGTAATACCAGGAGGCAATTGGCAGAGCAGCCTCACTCAACACATGGGCTACTTCACTATTGTCAAGCATGTCCTGAAATGATGTATTTGCAAGAAACCAGTGTATCAGGATAGAAAACAGTTCAAGTATGGACGATACAGCATTTATATTGCACATGGAAGAGCTGAGATGTACAGGGTTTAGCTGTCCACCATGAGGAACTAGCTCTGGAGAGGACAATGCTTCACTGATAGAAGATAGTGGTATAGTTTGTGTGTGTATGTGTGTGTGTGTGTGTGATTCAGTTAATCAGCAAAGTGTGCAACAATCTGCCTTAATGTTAAACATGTACCTTGATCAGCAAATTATCTGCTTGCACATTAAATTACGCACTGTGATCTCTGAGGTGTACTAAATATTGAAATCAAAAATTTTATCATTAATAGAAACTTAATGAACAACAACGACTTTATGTGCTGTGGTTGATTTTTGTCAGAAGCAACCCATTGTAGCTGGAAGGTGACCTCTGAGTCTCTGGTGGTAATATGCCAGTTATTTCAGTTATCAACACTGCTGAAGGCTCCAAATGCCTACCATGGATGTTTTACATCAGGCTGTGTATGGGGTAGGATTTCTCAGTATGTAGATAAAAGCTAATTTGAATGGACTGGAGGAAAGAGAGACCAGTTTTTACCAAGCAGATTTATAGCTAAAGGCATTTGACCAGCTTCTGTATGTCAGCTTCTTTCATTCTAGGAGGTGGCTTTTAGGATGTGCAGTTTCTTTGGACTTTGGGTGATAAAAGCGCAAGGTTGTGCCCTCACCTACAGTTAATGTGTAGGTGCCTAAATTAGAATATATACATATGCAATGCAAAAAAGTGCCTGAGGATGACTCTAGGTAATTCCATCTCTGAGATGTTTATTATTTGCATTATTGTGCCATCAGAAATCCCAGTCCAGATCAAGGTCCCATTATAGCAGACTGCCTCTCCCGTCCTTGCTCTACAATTTAAATGGAGGAGAAGGAAAACAGTGTGACTTTTTCAAGGTCACTCAACTTGTCAGTGACAAACCTGAAGCTAAATGGGAATTTTCTGCTGTTTGGTTTACATTGCAGTACAGATGTTAGATTACCAGTCATATATATTTATGTCCAAGTTAACTTTTAGCCAGTAGTATGGGCTTCATCTACTATAAAGGGTGTCTGGGTGGGCTTGTTGAAGTCCATGTCACTGCTACACCTACCCATACAGTCCTTTCAAAGTGTATCAGCATGTCCACATCATCTCCATTTGTACCATGAAGCCTTACACAAATAAAGCTGGAGGCTTTACAAAATGTCCTCGCTAATCATAGAATCATAAAGGTTGGAAGAGACCAGGAGGATGATGAGTGCTGTAACAAACAGTGTCAGCTACCAGGTGCCTGCCTGCTGGGTGAAGTTGGGTATTGATTTTCATGGGAGGCTGTATGCATGCACTAACCCTGCCTGCAAACACAAAGTCCAGCCTCCTGCAGGACTTGGAAATGTCTCACTTTTACACACTTCTTCATTGATGCACACTATTAGACTCCTTTGCCTTTTATGAAGGTCCCAAATTGCTATAGAAAACAGTATTGTTTTCTGCTGGCTTAACTATAGCATTCCTTAAGGCTTGTTTTTCAACACTACACTTTACTGCCTGTTAACTGGATTTTTATGTGCTCTGCCTCTGACTGTCTTCTGTAAAAGCCCATAGTAAGCCACAGCTTGCCCAGAGGAATATTCCAGGAGAGGAAAGGAAGAATTCAGGAACAATAATAATGCAGCCCTGGCACTACTATTGCAAAATAACACTACAAAAACATTTAAGCATTAAAGAGTTGTTCCCCCCCATTGATATCTACTTACAGTACAAAATAAATAGCTCTCCAGGGACGTGCTAATACTTGGAAGAAATTGCAGGTTTAGTTTATCCTCTGCAGAGACATGTGCAGCTTATAGGTATCAGAGGCTGAGTTGGGGTTGTTCAGCTTGGAGAAGAGAAGCCTTCAGGGAGACCTTATAGCAGCCTTCCAGTATCTGAAGGGGCTACAGGAAAGCTGGAGAAGGACTATTTTCAAGGACATGTAGTGACAGGACAAGGGGGAATGGCTTCAAACTGGTGGTGAGACACTGGCCCAGGTTGCTCAGAGTAGTTGTGCCCCCTCCCTGGCAGTGTTCAAGGCCAGATTGGATGGGGCTTTGAGCAACCTGGTCTAGCGGGAGATGTCCCTGCCCATGGCAGGGGGGTTGGAACTGGATGATATTTAAGGTTCTTTCCAACCCAAACTATTCAATGATTCTATGATGATCTTTGAGATGTGCATTAATGGAGGTAGTATCTTCTCTTCTTCATCGTTTCTGACCCCTTTATCCCCAAATATTGGAGGAGAAATGGTTTGTATTTCATTATATTCCCTCTAGTGTGGTAATTGCCCTTGCCTGTGTTGAGGTAGGAATCTGCCCTCTCTCTCTCTGAGTCCTTTGTTCATGTGGGAACAGAACAGAGATGCATGAATGCAGAGTCAGCTCAACAGCATCAAGCAACATGGGCGTGCAGGGGTCAAACATTGTTCCTCACACCCTGTCTTGTAGAGGACAGAGCTGAAATGCAAAGTAAGCATTTGGTGCCCTAGCCTAGTGTTTTATCCCCCACAGTTCAAAGATACTGAGCTGTGCTCCTCCCTTCTTGGCTATAGTTTGCCTAAAGGCTTTGCTAACTTTACCCTGAAATATGTTCCTACAGACTGTTTATGGTATTCTGAGCCAATTAAATAAAAGCACTGTTAAAATGTTTGCATTTCCTTGTGTAGCAGCCACTGGGCTCTTTATCCCACAGCACTAGCAAGGGGTCTTCTGTGCCACGTGGGCCAAGGGTACTTCCTGTGCCCACACAGAGCTGATCCTGCCAGAGCCCACCCCAAGACACAGAGCAGGCGTAGAGACAGACTACTTTTTACAAGGCTTACTGAACCACAAGCAGGGATTTTGAGAGATGAATCTATATAGATTGTCAGGGTCTTGTAATTATTTGAACTGTTCAGAGTAGTGAGTGCTGGACGAAGGTATCCTGGCCACTGCAGTGATAGCTGGAGTTTGCTGTGATGAAGCTAAGGGCAGTGGAGAGCTATTTGTGTCATCTATCCATCTATCCATCTATCTATCCATCTATCTATCCATCTATCTATCCATTTATCTATCCATCTATCTATCTATCTATCTATCTCATATGTATCTATCTATATCTTCTATGGATAAACATGGCAGCAGATTTTAGTTTTCTTTAATCAGAAGTTACTCATGAGCTGATGTTGAGGACTGAGCCAAGCAGGAGGCATCTCACAGAGAGGTGATGATGACACACGACTGTTGGTTGCTCTACAGTGTGTGTTTGGTGGAGTCATATGAAGAGGAATAAAAGGTGGATTCTGGTACCATAACATTTAGAAAATAGAAGCATTACTGAGGCTCTTGTCTTATTGCTACAGGAATGTCAAGGGCTCATTACTTTGCAGAGCAAACAATGTATTGTTTCACACAACAAGTAATAAAAGATGAGGACAGAGAGAAAGATCTTTAAATATCAGTGAACTGTGTTCATGGTCAAATTACATCATGTGGAAGAAGAGACAGAAATCAGTGCAGGAGTTTCAGGAACATTGAGGCAAACAAAAACTCAGTGAAGGGGTACAATCAATGGTGGTCTTAAAACAAGGCCTGATCTCAAATTAATATTCCTAGCAATGTAGGGGGGCTGTTGTGATATTTTATTCTATTCTGCTTCTGATAGAAGACCAAAAATTGCCGCTGGAAGGAAAGGACAGGACAATTTATACTGTCAAAGGAAATCTCTCAAGTATCAGGAGTGAGACCTAAATCTTAAGATTTCTTCTTTGATTTTGTATATTTGATAACTTTTAATCCTTTAGCAGTGGCTTGCTTTGTGCTTCAGTTTTTAATTGTAGCTTTCTGAGTTAGTTACAAAAAAAATTTAAAAAGAAAAGTGAAATTATTTGATAAACATGAAAGTTAAGGGTTCATAGAAAAAATGTTGTGAATCTTGCAACAAAATGGTGATACTTGCTCATTGAGAGGGTGCTGTTTTAGAAATAGTGAGAAGGAGGGCACTGTGGCTGTGTGCACACTATTGAAACCTTGCTCATAAAAGACTTTCCTGTACTTGGTATACAGGGTCAGAAAAGTGCCTTTCCACCACATAAAGGAATTGTAATAGCATTTAAGCAGGTTAAAATATTTATTCAGCAGGTATGTTCCTTCAGATACCAAACTGCTTTCTGGGTAGGAGCAATCAATAGCTGACAATATTCCAAACAGTTATTTTTGAATGCCATCTCTGGCTACTCAAGAGCCAGATAGGCATTAGTTTAGCAATACCCTGACAGTTCTAGGTGCTTTTTTACTCATCGAGTGTGGGTGGTAACAGATGGTGTCCAGTTAAGTTGAGTTGTCCATTTCTGTCCTGTCATCTCCAAATTGGTAAGTGTGATAATAAGATACTTTCTAATTTTAAATAGCCTGGGACTTCGTAGCTCATCATGACTTTCCTGCCATTCAGCCTGCTCTTGGATGAAGTATTCTGCATCTTTAATGCTGGAGAAATCTTACTCCTATTATGTCTTGAAGCTATCAACAAAAAATATTAGTGTGAGACTTTTCTAATGATTCCAGATGTTTTGTTGTAAAGATGCCTTATTTCTTCAATAAAAGAAAAAAACATTACTAGGTGACTAGCAAAATATTCAGGTGACAGGTGACACCTGTTTTTAGGTGACAGACCTGTGTTTAATTCACTGTTCTCATTTTTGTGCAAAGATCTGAATGCTGGGATTAGGGGAATGCTATGATGCCTCAGGAAATAAATGCTACTTTTCTCTGTCTAGAGCAAACTCATTCACCAGCTAGCTGGGAGAAGGCACTCTGCCCTTGGACTTACTGCCATATGAAGGACATCAAGCTGGCCAGACTCCAGCTAGGACAAAAATTGTTGGTTTGAGAGCTGTTTTCCAAAGCACCTTGTAAGATATGGGATGCTATGCCTTCCCCTGACACTGAGGCTTGTAAGTCAATTTGGTGTTTTGAAAATTGTGCTGATTCATCATAATACAAGTGTAGCCACAATCTGAGGATGTGGGATGCCTCTGTCTCGTTTCTCCATTGACTTTAGAGGGACCCTGGGCAGGTGTCTGAGGCTCAGCATCTTATTTTTAGATGTAAGAACCTAGATCATTTTGAAAACTCCCCTGCATGTCCACTTGCACCACCAAAAAACCTTCTGAATCCCTTCCCTGTCTCCGTCCTATCATACAAACATATTACTAAGGTCCACAGAGTTGGCACTCATTCGGCAGTTGGGGCACTTGGTTTGGATGGCTCTGCTTCCCTCTGAGCTGCCATTTGCACTCAGGCCTTGTTCTACTAAACATCACCTCAGTTTCCCAATGTTCAGTGACCATGTTTCTACTTCACATCCAACAGGTGCTTCCTGGTTGGCCTTCTCCCAACAGGATAAAGGTTACTTTCGGCCAGCCTGCCCTTTTATGCCCCTAAGCAGACTATTTTGAGAGAAGGAAGAGTCACCTATTTCAATAGAAACTCCCCTGTTGTCCATGGTGTGTAATTCAAGGCAAGCCTGTAATGTTGTCTCCATGAAGAAATGCATCACATTCTTTGTGTGTGAAACAGTATCTGGAGCTGTCCGTGCAGCTGCCACTTGCAGTGGTGTGTGGTGTGGACAGGGCATACATAACATGGCCTTTCTAGGAAATGCTACAACCAATTATAAAACTGATGGAAGCAAGGATTTTATTCTTTTTCCTAGGCTACAGAATACACAGAAATAAATATTCGGGCTCTGTATCTGCAACTAAGCCCTAGGGCAAGGTCAAACGCAAACATTTTGGTACTTTTTGGGTAATCTTTAATGGCCTTTTCTGCCTTCTAGCATGTAAGAGTCATCAGGATTCTGGTCAGAATCTTGGGTTTTGTTAGAGCTCATGCTATTTCTTCCCTTAGGCTAGATACGGTACTTCATGGTTATTCTACTAGAAAGGTCAAGCTGCTGAGGCATTAAGTGCATTCCTCCTTTTCCTGTATTAGCAGTTTTCTCTCTTCGGTGTACTTCCTCAATTGGGTGTTTGTGCCTTACGGTTTGTGTAACTGTGCAGTTACAACGCGTACACATCAAAAGCAGTTGAAACACCTTTATGCACTCTAATTCTGTCTATGTTCTTCCTCTGGTTTCACAAACTGTTTCCTATGTTGCACATTGATATCCTCAGTAAGACATTATTTGTCAGGAAATAAATTGACTGGCAATGCTTGACATCAAGTTTATGGGTAATTGGTGATTAAGTTACCTCTGAGAAGCATTTGACTCCCAAAGAGAGAATTGGTATATTCTAATTATGCTTTAGTCTACTTCATGGTTTTCTGATTTTGGGGGAGAGTTGTAGGATCATAGTTAATATCTTATGGTTAGCTCGAAGTTTGTCTTTCAAAGAACAACATCCCAGCAGGAGCAGAGGCAATCTTTCTTTTTTTTATCTCCTATGTGGGATATGGTGATGTTGGGATCTTGGAGTGACTTTGGCAGTAAGACCCAAAGTAAGACCAAGGCATAGTCAAGAACTGTCAGCCAGACTGTGGTCATTAACCACGTACGGCCAGCAAGTCCCTTTGTGAGGGGAGCTTCATTTTCTTGTAACATGGGAAGGTTCAAAATTAAACAGGTAATGAGGTTTTATTAGGGGCTTTATGTTTCCTTATGTGCTGTGAAGATTATATGTAGAGATCATCCTTGTCTTTTCCTGCAGTCTGGCCAGGGTAAAAGGAGAAAAGCTATTAAACTATTTCCTGTATAGATTTTCTGGCTCATCAAGGCAGAATCATGTGTACAGGGCTGATCTTCCAACATTTAATCTCACGATTAACCATAGCAGGATTGCTTGTACCTCCATTTACTATTCAAAGGTTCACAATTTTAGCAGTGAACAGCTGAATTTCTTCTGTCTTGAGTCCTGATTTTGCAAACAGTTCTTCTCAAAGGGGATTTTTTGCAGGTCAGGCACTTGATTTGCTTTTCTGTCTTTTAGTATAACCCTGAAAGCAGCCTTGATGATTATGGCCTTCTGGTACAACAAAGCACAGCAAGTGGGATGGTTTTTTAGGTTGGTTGTCTCTTTGGTTTTTAGCTTGGCTCATTTTCTAGAAAATACTAGACCAAATTGGCTTGAGAATTGTCAAAAACATTGCTTTAGTGCTCTAAGTACCAAAATCTCAGTCTAGCAAAACTCCTATGCATAGGTTTAACTTTGAACGTGTGCTTCAGTTCCCTTCAGGCAAAATGGACTTTTGAGAACCCCTGAGGGTTTTATTCAGCTCCAGACACGTTTTGGGGCCAGTAACACACCTGGAAACACATATTTTCTTTCCCTGAAGATGGGGACTGGGACACAATTTTAGTTACAAGGTGTGTTATTCTTACACACTGTCTACAGTACTTAGGATTGAAGAATGCTCTTCCCCTAACTGTGCTGTTTATTGGCAATGATCCTAATACAGCTGTATTGCCAGCTCACCAGTGGATGAATGAGGGGAGCTTGGAAGTGGTTTATGTCCACTCAGACAGCATCTCTGAGATGAGAAAGAAAGAAAGGAAACACGCAGCTGCAGAGCAGTTTCTTTGCACAGGGATGAAGAAGCTGCTGCAGACTGTTCTGCTCAGGATGGGAAAGGACAATCTGAAAAAAACAGAAATAAAAGTAGTTTGAGACTCGGTGCTAAAGTCAGTGTTGGGATGTGAATGAGAGAAAACAGGTCTTATATTCCTGCAGAAGGCATTGGGGTGAGAGATTTGGAAACACACTCATCATACTTTGCTTAATAGTAAAAATCAAGGCACAGTATCTCTCTGTGCCTCAGTTTCTCATAAAATAAAGGGCAGACAATACTATTTATTGCATTAATTGGGTCTTTTGAGTAGAATTTACCCCTCATAACACAGGAGTTAATCATGTGGCAGTCTCTCTGTAGATAATAGAGACAGAAGACCCTCTAGAGAGCAAATGAGCCCAGTTGAGACCTGAATTTCTCTCTGGAGTTTCATCTCTGTCCAGTGGCTAGAGACGATAGTTAAGACAACTGTGTATTCCTTTTAGACTTCTTGATTAAATGCCTCCAGGACAGTGGAATGGATCAAGATCTTGAGAGCTACATGTTACCAAATTTACACTGCCTGAAATATTTTCAGTGGCTATGCAGGAATTTTGCAAGTGTTATACACAAAAGATCTTTTTCTTGGAGGCACCCGCAGAGAGTGCCATCCACATGGTTAATCTCTCCTAGTATCCTGTCACTTCTGGAGGCTTATGCTAAAATCACCATAAAGAAACAAATTTTTTCTATTGATATGCAAGCAGCATTGCATTTCCAAATGCTAGGTGTCATTTGAGGTCATTTGACTGCTCTTTTGCCGCAGACTTGGGGAAAATTGTGACTGACTTCATGCAAAAAAGGGGTTGGGATATTAGAAATCATAATTCATAATTAAGCAGTGTCCTGAGCACTGCAGTTAATTAAAAGGTGTTTTTATTGGAGGGGAGTTTGTTATTGTTGTTTTGGCTTTTTGTTTAAAGAGTCTGAAGTCTATTTCTTTTTGAAAGGCTTGCCTAAGCACTTTCTAACCATTATAATGTCATTATATATGGGATTCATTACATTAGACACATTAGCGGAGATTAAAAAGGATCTATTGGAGATATTGGCTGGAAAAGAAAGGCTAAGGACTAGTTGCAGTTTGAGCTTTTATTACATGGCTTGAAACAAATGCTGAAATATTGTATTTAAGTTGTGTGTTTGTTGGAGGGAGCATTAGGAGGGAAAGCAAAGCAGCAAATACCATTCTCACCATTAAAGAAAGAAATCACAATGGCTGGGAACAGTGTGTTAATTAGCAAACTAATTCCCTTGTACTTTAAGTGCATAACAAGCTTTAAATGCCTTCCGAATGGCTTGATATCAATTGTGTTTTGTTCTTTGAATGTAATTGTTTCCATGGCAATGCTGAGTTCTGCTGTACATGGATTATGTCCATAAAGCCTTCCAGTCACTTATGGGAAGTCTGTATTAGCTTAGCAGCTGACCTGTATTCAGGTTATATTTTCCTTTTGTTGTAGTTGTTTTACAAGGAAATGAAGAAAAAAAAATGTCACTGGAAATGGGCCAGATCATCCCGTTTGGCTTCATTTCACTGATTTTAGTGGAGCTGTGCTGTATTATACCAGCCCCTGTTCTTTCAATATCTTCTTTATATATGCAGGAAAAAGGTCCACGAATGTCATTTCCCTGCTATTATAGGCCATCGTTCAGGTCACTTTTAATTTGCTGCCTAGTGAGATGCTATCAAGTAAGCTCTTATTCCTCAGGGAGAGCAGGTAAGACCAGGGCATTGCTGGAAGGCAGCCAGCAGTTGCTGGGCAGCTGGAAAGGACCAAGAGGGGACTGTTGCCTTTGTGGGGCAGTTTGCAGGGTGACCTCAATGTTCTTGTTAGTGGAAGGGAAAAAGTTGTACAGGAAAAAGGCCAACCCACCAACTTCTCTTTTCTCTTTTTGCACAAAGAAGCAGCACAACCCATTTTCTCTGCCAGTTATGCCTTTCCTCCTTGACCTTTACACAAGGTGCTGTAATTACACCTTGCTCAGAATCTCTTTACATTTTCCCAAGCTCATTTGATTATCTTTTTTCCTTCTGGTATCAGAAAAAATAGTCTGTGTTCAAGAATTCACTAGAAGCCTGTGCTTTTCAGCTTGGCATTTGTTGGATTTCCCCTCACCCCATTTTCTAATGGTCATGAAGTTCAGTGCTACAAAATATACTGCCTACTTCAGGAAGAAGTGCTAATTACCCACATTAAGATATTGAAGGGCTGAGCTCAAGTCCTAGCTCTGACACAAACTACTTCTCTAGACTTGGGTAGATTAAATAGTCTCTTAGCTTTGATTCCCATTGTGTAAACCATTAATTTTTCATTTCCATCACCATTTATCAGTCATTTCTAATCCAACAGGACAATGATTTTCCACTCTGTTGATGCAGCACACAACAGAAAGGAGCTGGAGATCTTAAAGTTGTGGCTCTCACTAGGAAAAGAGTATTCTGTATTGGCATTTCATTTACTCACTTAATAATTTACAGGCTTCATGTAAGATTCAGTCTCACAGAATTGGCACCAACTGGACACTGTATTTTCTACCATATTTTAGCTTTCTCTTTTTCATTTAGAAATGTGAGGAGGTTGGATTTATTGGTTTGTTTGATTAGTTATAAAAGATTAAATAGGGAAAACACATAGCCAATTCAGGGAGCAAGTGGAAATGTTTATAGAGAAGGCTCAGCCGTTTCTAGGTTAGCGCGTGTTTTCTCTTTCCCATTTACTTTTGTTTGTCCAAGACAAAGATATCAAACAAAATCCTGACCTTGGAGAAAGACTGATATGTGTGATGCAGCATTCCGGAGAAATGCATCCTCTGAAAAAAGTGTTACACAAATGCTTGTCTCAGAGAGGTATTAAACTCTATTTGGGAACGGAGGAAAAATTTAAAGAGACTGTTTCCCCTTGGCACCCTGTAGCTCCTGCACTGCTGTGCCTACTTTCATCAATACTCTTTAATCTTTATTTGCATTCAGTTATTCTTTGTGTAGTGCGTTTTATTTGTCTTTTATTTAGACCCAAGTGTCCATGTTTGTGACTCAATTCTACATGAGGTGAGGTATAAAGGTATAGTAAGGACAAGCCTTGCCCTCAAGCATCTGCAAATGACGAGACAAAATAAAGGGTGACCAAAGTAAAAGTTATCTTTATTTTACGTGTAGGAAACTAAGTTCTGGAGAGATTGAGTAATTTGCCCCAAATCCCGTAGGAAAATAGTATAAAGTTGAGAAGGAAGAATTCATGCACTGCGTAGACTGCATCATCATTATTTGTAGCTAAATATTCAGCATACTGGAGAGTTGAGATGGGCAGGCAGTGGTGTCCAGGCTCTAAACTAGTAGAAAGGTACTTATGCTTCAGTGACATAAATGTGAGGGAGAGCCAGAGGGCCTTTTTCACCTTCTGCTTAGTATTGTCCAGGCACTGAGTTTGAAGTCAGTCACAAGAGCTCCTGCCATGCCTGAACAGACAGCACTCAGTAATAAAGCAGGTGAGAGATTTGCCGCCAGCAAGAAATCTAGCAAACAGCCCTTTCTTTCCTACTTGGGTAAAATATTGGTCATCTCTAAAATATGAGATAGCACCCAGATATTCTCCAAAGAATGTTCCCTGGGGGTATTTCAGGGTATTTCTCCCTGCCTCTGGAATTCTCCCTAAAAGTGCTAATCCTAGAATCAAAACAGGCTCAAATCTGGGAATAGACCTGACTTTCATAATTTCTGCTACCTGGCAGTGTAAAGAAGTATTATAAGCAGAGAAATTGAAGAAACCCTTGGTTTAGGAGCTGTTTATGTGGCCAGACTCTAGTTAACTATGCTTATTGTAAGACAAATGAGAGCTGGCATTGTCTAAGACGAACACATTGGTCCCTCTAACCCAACACTAGGCAGGTTATATTATCTCTTACAATAACTAGCCCTGGGAAGTGTTCATGGACTGACAGACAGTGAAGAGCTGTTGGGAAAATTGATTTTTAGTTCAGCAGTCAAAATGGTTGACCCAGACAATTTGTTTTGTTCTTTTAGGTGAATGGAAAGAAAAAAAAATAAAATAATTTTACATTGACTTAACATTTAATTTGTTCTATTTTTTAATGCTTTTGCTTTTAATCATTTCAATTTTAAAAAGAAATTTTGCTCCAAAATGAGAAGTTGAATACCTTTATCTAAAAATAAAAGTAGGACAATATTTCACATGTGGAATTCCTATCTTCTCTCTTCTCCTCCCCATACTGTTTTTTGGCCATAACTACCTGCTCTGTTTGATCCAAACAGTTTCAGTTACATAAAACTGGATTTTTAACATCATATGGCTTGGAGAAATTCTTTCAGCACCATCCTTGGCCACACTTTAGCTTGAGAAAAGCCAAGCACCCTCTTTCCATCAGACTCTTCCTCTCTCCATGTGGTCAGCCCGATGCCCCATTCTTCCCTGGAGCTGCCTCCATCTGTCACCAGTACAGTACAGTGAGTTTAGGCTCATTTAACTGTTACCATGACTCAGAGCCAAGAGCAGGCAGAGTAAAACTCTAGGATAAAAAACTTCAGGCACTGCATTTTCCTCAATAGCTTATCCCAATGAGACCGTGACTTGCTCTTGCTTGGTCTTCCTCTTCAGTTGAGCCAGGTACAAGTCTTTTCATGCCTCACTCCACCTTGGACTCATTCAGTTAAGAGACATTACCTCTTGCTGCTCCAGATATGTCCCTGAGGCTATAGCCCTGTTGTGGAGTGAGTTAGTCTGTGTCGCATCTGATTTCATGTACTAGCCTGTGGTGTTTCATTCACCGTAGACCTTTCTTTCTCATCTTTCCTGCAGGTATGAACAAGAAGTCCCAGTGTTTCCTGCTCCATTGCTCTCTGTGGGGTTCACCTATTCAGCCTTCTCTCTACTGATGGCAACAAGGAGCTGTCAGGTAATCTAATGATGTGTAAGTCATTACGACATCTACACCTCACCTCCAGTAGATTAAAGAAGCCTTAAAGTTTAAGACACCGTTCTCCTGAGTTAGTACATTAAGACTTCTGCCTGGTTGTGTCAAAGCCCTCTGGCTCTCCAGCATCCAGCAGAACAAGCACATTAGCACGGGGGGATGCTGGCATCATTTTTAAGTACTTAGACGTAGGAAAGGTATGGAGAAATCAGTTCCTAGATCTTTCTGCTCACTGCAAGGATGTTTCCTTCCATTCCTTCACCCCCCTCAGTACATCTTGCTTGGGCAGAAGAACAGTTACATTCACTCACTGGGCTGCAGTCTCACTCCTGTGCCCAGTCACACACATACAGTCACGTCCTACCCAGCCATTCTCATGTGTACTGTGCAGGCACACGTGCTTGCACACACATACTGCCTCACGTGCACAGCTGGTGTACATTTCATGTTGGGGTGTTTTCCTGGATTTTGAGGTTCTTCAGATATTTATCTCTAGGTGTGACTTGGAGCCTGTTAAGGTGCTGAAGAAGTAACACAATTTTTTCACTAAAATGGGTGCTAACCATATCATCCAGTCCTGTGTTGCACCTGTGGTCTAGCAAAGCTGGAGGAACCAAATCCCCTACAGGCTTCTTTACTAATGCCCTGCTGATGAATCCCACTCTTTAAGAACATGGTTTCTTTCAGGAGACTTGAGGATCTCTGTTCTCAGCAGGATATTTTGAGCTTTGCAATTGAGAAATTTTAGATTTGCAAGGAGAAACAGAGTAAATATATTTAGAAATTCAAGAGAAGAAAAATTGAAGTTAAACTTGTACCGCATGGAACATTTCAAACTCCTGATAGTGATCACCTGAGGTATTTATGAGGGACTGTGATGAGTTGGGAGCATCTATTCTAAATCCCTTCGAGTTTTTGTCTGGGGCGGATGAGAAGAAGGAAAAAAAAAAAAAAAGAAGATTTAAAAATAGCTGTGTGCCTTCTGCCATCAGTTCAGTCTGCAGGAAATCTGAACAATATTCAGGAAATACTATAACTCCCCAAAAAGCCTGTTGTTTCTAAGCAGAGCCAGTCTGGTCTTATCCATGCTGAGGAGCAAATGGGATTGACAAGCATGTAACAGAATTGAGACAGAAAGTGTGAAACTGTGTTTGAAAGCAGAGAGAAGCTTAGAGAAAACCTTAGTTTCAAAGTGATTGAGAAAATAGAGTGGAAAAAAAAAAAGGGGGTTCCTTAAAGAAATTCGGTCTGCACTTGGAAAAGGCAGTGGGCACCTGAGGGCACCTAAAGAAAACCAGACTACAGGCTAGGCTTTTGTGCCAAATAACAAAAAGTTACAACATATTATTAAACCAAGCATGGCTGGCTTGGTGGAACTGAGCAAAAGCCACCAGCATGGTAGCAAGTGACACCCACTTTGAATGCTTTATCAGAGTGGTTACATGAGGCCTGGTGGTCAGAGCAGAGCCACATGAGCAGTGGGAGGGAAGTCCTGCCAGCTGAACACAACCCTTATGAAATAACTGTGTGGCTCAACAGTTAAATTCATCCCTGACTCGAGGCAGGATACCCACTCAACTGAAAAGCGAAGGTTTAGTTTCCAAAACTGCTCTGCATGGCAGTGAGACCTTGTCCATGCACATGCGTTTCACTACAATAGCAATGACATTTCTGGCTTTGGTTTTGTCTCCTGGGTTTGGAGCAGTTTTTGTGGCCTTTTTTGTTTAGTTGCTTTTTTTAAAAGCTGGAAAAAAATTTTTATGTTTACTTGTCCTGTAGGGTGGGATCTTTTTCAGTCTGAGGCAAAACTGTGCATAAATTTAGGAGGTTTTTGTGATTTCTAGAAAAGGAAAAAGCCAGCTTTGTTATGGAGCTCTCTCTTCTTCTCTCAGCAAAGGGGAAGAGATTTGTCTCTCAGGGAAATTTCAGGTACGTAAATATCACTCAAAGAAAGTTTCACAGAAAGAGATAGAAATATTTGAGAGTTTTTGTCAGTAACTTGGTGCCTTTCAAGCAGCTCTGCTTGCACTTAAGAGTGTTTATGTGGTAACACAAGGATGTGCCTGCTGAGCTGGTCATGCCTGAGTTATGGCCAGAGCTGCAGCATCTGCTCAGGCCCAACAAGTCCTGTGGGGTTTTTTTTTAGAGTTGAAAGATGAATTTTCAAGGCTATGACTGCTCCTTCACTCCTTCTATCATCTCCAAGACTAAAAAAACCACCCATGGTCTGGCATCCCAAAACTAGTCCTATTCTTCCTGCTGAGCATCTCTTTCTGTTCAAGATTTAATAGCCAGTATTGGGAAGCAGGAAGAAAATTGGCTAAACAGAAAGGATTTGCATGCAGAACAGCTGCTTTAATGAATGAGATGAGCACATGTAAAATTCTGTCATGTGAGTGTGTAACCTGCTCCCTACTCACAGTTATTTGTGAAAATCCTGCTAAGTGTGTCATCGGTCTTCCTTCAGCTAAAGAAAAAAAAGTTTGTTGTTTTTCAGCTTGGCTTTTCTCTTGATTGAAGTGCATTCAGCCATCAGTCGAGGGCACATAAAGACAGAAGACTGTAATTAAGCAGACCAATTGCAATCCACAAATAACAAATAATAGAAATGAAGTGTTTAGAGAAAGTTTGTAGCTAAAAGGAATTTTTCATGACTAGTGAGTGCTTGCTCACTTGTGGGAGAGAGGGATAGCTCATGAATAATATGCAAACCAGAAATAAGGTATCAAATCTGGAAAAGGAATTTTTGGGACCTTTCTCACCTTGCTGTGTTGGTCTAAAAGTCTAACTAGACCTGTAGGCACTCCAGTAGTAAGCAGAGAGGTCCGTACACTTATTAAATGAGTTGCCTCTCACTTTGGTGATGCTGCCGTTTCACATTGCTCCTGGAAGAAGCACAGACTCCAGGGTTATTCAAGACATCTTATGTTAAACTGGGTAAAGTCAGGGGAAAAGTGCAGCTCACAGAGTGAATTGCCAGCTCCGTTACAAAGGCAATTTTGTCTTTGTTTGGTATTTTCTGAACAAGATTCTTCCCATTTAGGAGGCAATGTCCCCCAAAACTTAGAGTAAACATACAAAATTATAGGGTAGTTTGAGTGCTAAACCTTGTTTAGAAACAAGCAAAATCTGACAGCAGATAGTCAATATTTTTGTGCCTTCCCCAAAGCCTCTTTTTTTCCCCCCCCATATTATTGGAACTGACATAATCCACAACCCAGAACAGACTTTTAAAGGAAGTGGTTGAAATCAAAAGTTATCTAGGATTTTATATATTTATATTTAAATAGTAAACCATAACATCATCCAGTTTGGCCAGAATGGATATTAAATATTATGGTATTTGAAGTGGGCCTCTACATAGTAGCACTGTCGTGAGCTTGTCTAGAATGTCCAAGTAACACTGGATGCCAATTTTTTACTTCTTTCTTAGCAAATTTACCCGTTCTTAGGTTCCTGGCAGTTGGTAATATCCTCCCCATTCACTGTACAAGAGGGGCATGGCAGCAGTTTGTGGAAGAGTAACAAACCAGTGCCACATTGGGAAGTACCATAACCTGATTTAGTTGTCTTTATTTATGATGTGTTCTCATACCACTTTGGGAGCTGCTGGTGGGAGAAAGACACTCCTCACTGAACTGTTGCCAAAACTGTTCTCCAAGAGTAAGCATCCCCCACCTTGGTTTGGGTGTAATCTGGTCCAGCAGTTCTTGTGGAGCTACGTGTAAGTTTGCAGTATATCAGACATCATCAACTGACGAGCAGAATGACTTATCAACATGACAGTGGTTGTACTTTGACAGGTATTCAAACTGAAAGATCAATTTACATTTTCTGAAAGAAAAGAATATGCAGCAGATTAGTTTTCAAATGGTTTTTAGTACAAGGAATGAAACTACTTTCATCAGTGATTTTCTAAGGTTACATTTGTTTTTGCTGTATTTTTTTTCCTCCTCTTCTAGATGCAATTCCTATTTGCTAAGGATTCTGAACGTTACATTAGAATAAGGAAGACTTGGAGGGCAATTTTAGAAAAATAGATATCCAAATCACTACCATAATCCTTCTGGCTCTTTGAAAATGAAAAATAGAGTGTTTCAGAGAGCTGTTTATTGGAAAGATTAGTTTTATCATGAAATTATTACTTCAGCACATGGTTTGAGATTGGTCATTACCTTAGAAAATTCACAGATGAAAACACAGGGAGACTTGCCAATGAAAAAGGCCTAATGACTGAAAGAGTCTTTTCCTTGTGTGGTTCACTTTTCCCCTATAGTTATGTATTGGCTTCACCTGGGAGAAGTAAACAACCTGTTAAAAAAGCCAAGAATAGAAAAAATAAGTTGAAGCTCTACTGCAAATTCTGTAAGTTGACTGATTTTGTGGGAGAAAGCCATTTTACTTATTTATCAATAGCACTAGGTAAATGTTGAAAAAACTCAAAATATTTATACACAAGTGATTTTTAAAAATAAACTTTTTTGTTCTTTCTTCAGGAACAATCTGTCTGCAAGTGCTTATATGGAAGCCTGAAAAAGAGCTCTCAGTCCTTTTGAATGTACCTGTGGATATAAGAACACACAATGATATAACTGCCCCATTAAAGGAGAGGCTTGACATGAAAAAGGCAAAGACAATTCCTTTGAAGTTTGGTAATGCATTGACAACCTTAACCTAGCTGCTCTATTAGAAGTAACCCCTTGGGGAAAACCTCATCAACATCACCTAAAACCAGAAATCAGCTGTCAATTGAGTTAGTTCTCTAAATAGGAGAGGACCCTGTTTGCACCTTGCAGCACCACTTCATCATCTGCCTAGTTCAGTTGTGGAAGGACTCCAGGACCAAACTGTTTTTCATTGCTTAATACTCAGACTTGTTGTTACAGAAGCTCTGCATGCATAGTCCTGCCACATATGGAAAACTCTGATGCCCATAGTGATAGGCCTTGAATAAATACATGGATGGACATGTACTCATGTCTATTCCTGATATGGATACACATTTTAGAAGAAGACTTCTACTGTTGTAGTTGTTCATTGTATTTTCTCGCTTGCTCTTGTTCCATTTTAATTTGATTTTGGCCAGTGCAGGAATTCTCTTGAGAAAAACCTAAGTACCTCCATCAGCAATCAGTCTCCCTGTGTTAAAAAATGGAAGTTAAAGGAAAGGAGGTTTTGAAATTCGGAGTCATATGGTGATATAGTGAATTTTCATGATAAGAAGAAGGGATATTATTGAAACTTCAGCAGAGAGGGGCAAAAGGAGAATGAGGTGAGCATCCCTTTAAATGTCTCACATAGGTTGCATGAAATCAGGATTACATCAGTCTCAGGATGCCAAGGTTTTATTTATAAAAATAAATTCTTCTAGAAAATGTCCTAAACTGGTGTCACGTAGTCGAGTGCTAATGGCTACATTAGCAGTTAGCTGTGCTTGTTCATACGTCCACCCATCTGCTTTATGACTTTGTAGCTGAGGAAGGTGCTGTGCATTAGTTACTTTATGTAAAAGTCTGCTTTTAATGTTTGTAAATAAAAGGATGGTAGGCAGTGGTGATACACTGGGCTAAAAATACTCATTAATAAGCAGATTAAGCCCCTTGCTGTAGTCACACTTCCCTGGGTAGAAGGAACCAGAGTTAAGATCAGGCCATAAAGGACATGTCTTCTTCAATTCTTTTTTTCTTAGCCAATCCTGCATTTTTAATTTATAACTAGAACACCTTTTAAATTGGCAAAAGAACTCTTTTTTTCTAGCAGGTTGGTCTGTTTGTCTCGCAGGAGGCACTGGAGTATTCTTCCTGGAGGGTGTTAAATGCTGCAAAATGGCATTTGCATATTCTCATTGCAGTTCAATTGCAGTTCATTTTACCCACACCTGGGGCTGCTTTTTACTTGCCACAGGTAAAAATTTCCCTTTTGGCAGGCAGCCAGCATGAGAAGCTGCAGATTCAAATCTTAGTGGGACTTTGTGCCAAGTCTTCACGTGAGGCTAGAATTTATAATAGAAGACATACTGTTGGGATGAGAATTATGGGCTTGATAAGAAGGGGTTACTGTCATGGGAACACATTGTTTATTCATTTCTTACTACTTTCTGTTTACAAAGTTTCAGTCTTCCAGTTGGAGAGAAGAGATGCAGACATGTAAGACAGATGCAACTTCAATTTAACACATTGTGAATAGCAAATGACTGCTTTGAAAATGTCTCAACTTCTACATTATGTGAAAAATCTTCCTTATAGCCATCTGACGAGCATGCATGGAACTGGGCTTGAAAATATATTCTGATTTCCAATGGTCTATGTAAGAAAAGAGAGAAATTTACAGCTAATTATCTTCCATTATAGCTGTTATTTTCCATTAATAATTCAAGCTATATACTAGTCGGTATATACTGACTAGTCTTTGTTCCAACAGCCTGAGAAGCCACAAACATGAGACAATCTGCTCTGTGTGGTGGCTTATTTCTGCAAAGATTCTGTACATATGTCTCTGATTCAGCTTCCGTTCTGTAGTCCTTTTCAGGAGCACATCAGAGCTGGAGCTGGAGTCATTACTGTCCAAGAAAAACTGCTTTTTTCCAAAGATTTCCCCTCATGCTCCATGATTTTTGGAAACAGAGCTTCTAAGGACAGTGAAAATACCTTGTATTCACTCTTTCAGCAGTTTCTGTTTGTTCAATTGTAAACTGATTTTGCAGTGGTGGGGAAGAGAAACCTGTGGAAAGCATCACTGCCAGTGGTTATTTTGCCTGCATCCTTCATGGTCTGGCACAAGTCTTTCTCTTTGTTTCCCTTAACAGGATGTTTTTCACCCTCACCTCCTATTTCCAACATTAGCAGATGGCATGGTTCTTTAGTTGTTTATAAAATCTGCTTATTGTCTGGTGGTATCTAGCTGGCTGGCTGGCTGATCCAGTTGTTTGTAAGCTTCTCTGTAAAGTGGAGTTTATCTTGCTTTAGGAAATAAAATAGATAAATTCTCCCTTTTTGCAGAAATACAGGTCACTAACTTGTCTTCATGGCAGCCTAATGCAAGTCTGTCCATTCAGGAAGACGTTTCCTTGTTGTTAATCATATTTTATGTGATGTGTGGCTTTTCCCTTTGAAAACTAAACAAAACAAAAGAAAAACCACAAAAAGAAGCAAAAGCTAAACCAAAATGGCTTGCTTTTTCCCCCTCTTATTCTTTCTTAATTGTTCCTTCCAATCTCTTGCAAAAAAAAAAGGAAGACAATTTCCTGTGATTGAATGGATTTTGCTAAATATAATCTTAAATTTAGTATAGGTACAACATATACCGATGCCTCCCGGTGAAAACCTGTGTATCTCTTGATGGAAACAGACATTTCCTGACTCTGGACACAATAAGATGTTTACTACTTGTAACACTGCAGTGTTACAGTGCTCTCCTCCATCAGTTCAATTCAAAATCAATTATACGAATCTAAGGCAAACCCAATCTAACAGGCAAGCTGCAGTTAAAATGTGAAATGAGCATGCAGGGTTGCCAGCTGTAGCACTTAATATCACAAATATGTTCACTTTTCCACTCGCTCATTCCCACAAGGAAATATTTGGCTGCAATATTGTAAGAATAGATGCCCTCCTCCCAATCCTAAATGTATCAGTTGTGTTTTGTTTTGTTTTCATTTACCAGCAGTTTGAACTAGTTTAAGCTCTTCTAATTGCAGCTGTGATGCTTCATGCTGTCATTGATTCCTGTAAAAAAGATGTTTTGGTTGGTCTTTGCTTCCTGTGATTGACCACGGCTTCACCTGGTCATAAAGGAAAGTCTCGATGGAAAGCAATAAAGAGCTGGCTTGGGGCCACAGCTTTGTTAACTGGCAAAGTTAAAGTAGATGTGGTGCCTCCACGGGCAACTGTAACAGTGAAATTTGTGCATATTTGTTTTGCATTTGTTTGAATTAAGTTGGAAAATCAATGCATTCAGTAGCTGAAATGGTAAAAGTGTAAAAAAATTGGGTAAAAGCATGTGTTGTAAGGCTTGAGGCATGACAGCCCTGCCCAGGTAGCCATGAGCCTGAAGCCCTAAAGCATGTCCCTATGTGAGTGCAGGCATCACTGATTTGTGCCCAGTGCAGCAGCGTGGTTGCAATGAACTGTGACTAAACTTGTAGGCTCTCCTTACCAAGAAGGACTTTCCCAATCCCCAGTACAGTAGGTACGTTTGGGTGGATTTCTGCTCTTCTCGCTCATTTTCAAAGTAGCAGCTTTGAAAGGTGTCTCTCCTACTTTTCAGAGGACCTTTTTAAAAAGTGTTTCACATGGCACAGACCAGGAAGGAAAAACTGCAAAAAATGTCAAAAACTCCCAAACCAGGATGATTGTTTCCTGTTCAGCACTAATTAGGCTAAAGAATAATAATAGTAACAGTGGTAATTTAAAATTAATTTCTGTGTGTGCTCATGCATGTAAGTTGGAATCTATTTTCTGCCAATGCTTCTGGTAAGATTTCAGAACTTGTATCTTTAGAGAGAAAAAACATATTCAAAGTGAATTGATTTAAACATTCGGATGTACGATTGTAACAGCGTTTCTGCATTATTTGCCATTAATGAGAACAAACTGTCATTGGCACTGTTTCCAGGCAACTACTAAGGAATGCTTAACCTTACATGGGAGTCTCACAAACCACACATTATGCCAGGTAAAGGATGTGTTTGCAATGAAACTAGCTCAAGAGATCACATAGAAAATGTTTATTTAATTTTATTTTTAATTAATATTTTGCCTGTTTTTCTGGGCAATGATTTTTCTGTCAAAGACATGCTTTCCTTAACTAGTAGAATAAAATAAAACATTAAATTTTTCACATTCTGGATATAATATTTAATAAAAAAAAAAGTAGTCTAGGCTACAGTGGTTACTGTGGGGTCATTTGGAAAGATTTTGACAGTTTGAGAGTGTTTCCTCATAATGAAAATGGGAAGAACCAGTAACAAAAGTATGATGGACAATATTAGACACTTCCATAGAGACTGAAGCCGTGTTATACATCACGTGTACTGCAGGTGACCATCTCTTTTAACAGAGTACAGCTGGAATAAACAAGAGATTGACAGAGATATGCATGTACAGTGATGAGCGACACAACCTGCAACAGGCTACTCTCCTCCCAAGTCCCAAACAGCATCTCATGAACTGAGGGAGGCTTCAAAAATTAATCCAGGATGGCAATGACTAAAATGACTTTTTAATTATTTAAGAAAAAAAACATGTATTTGGTATTGGACGTTACTGTGCTTCATGTTTGGCAGCATCTTAAATCAATTTTTGTGGTTATATTATTTTCTGTCCATGCTTCCAAACGGTGCTTGATGACTGAGTTGGCAAATAACTTGAACCTTTCTTTGGCAATTCACTGAGGTTTACATTTTCTCGTCATAGCACTTGTTCACTTTGAAAGCTCTTATGACATGGTGTAAAGAGCGGATAAAGTGATAAAATAGCATGCAGACAACAAAACCTGCCTAGTTTTTACAACCACAATCTGAGGATGGCTCACCCAACTCTGCCCAGGTTGCTTTGAGCCCTGATGCAAACCCATTGGAGAGTCAGGAGAGAGGTACCCACACTGGCTTTCACCAGCAGCAAGTATCACATCACTAAGCCAAGAAGGTGCTGTTTCTCTTGGTGGGTACTTGGTTTGAAAGCAGGGCACACAGGAATGGGAAAGCTTTGTGGAGCATGGCCACAACACCCCTTCTTTTGCCAGTGGATCCCAAAGTTAAAAATTCAGTGAAATACCTTCCATTCTTCGTGATCAAAGTGAGTCTGAATGTGACCCTGTTTTCGTGCTGGTAGTCGGAATGTGGATAGCTTTCTCATGCAAGGTGGCACCCTTTCTGTCTGCCAGGGAACATCTGGTTCCCCAAACCCTGGCTGAGGTAAGCCATTGGTAGCTTGGAGTAACACCTGTTTACATGAAATTGCCGCTGGGCTTGTTGTCTCTTTCCCTGTTGTAAGGGCTGTCTACTCTGGGAAGGCAAGCAGGGTAACTGCTGGGATATTTAATATTCCAAAGTATAAATCACCAACAGTACCAGTAGAAGCTCCAGTATATTTTCTTGCCCACTTGCCTCAGCTTCCAGGGAATATGGAGGAGAAATGGATAAAGGTTCAAGAGAAGCTATTCTTGTTGACAATCGTGGTTAGGTTATATTAGTTGACGTGCATTTCTAGCAAGAGAAAATTTTCTGATGGCAACAAGTCCCCCAAAACCTGAAACCAGAGCAGCCCTGCTCTCCTGGTCTCTGCAGAGATGGGCTTTGCTGTCTTATCTATGCCAATACACAGACGTGATGTGTTTTTTCTCTAGCAAAAGAAATTCATGGAAGGCCTGCACAGTGTAGCCTAAAGTGAGAAAGAGATTTGTCATTTTTTTTTTTGACAATAATTCACATAGACTCCAAAACAAATGTACTTCTGAGCAGTGACTCTGTGAACAATAAAGCAAACACTCTCGACTACCTACCAGCCCATCCATCTTTTTAAATCATGCCAGCAGACTTCAAATTGTTCACAAAGTTTTTATTGTTTCATAGAGAAGGAAATAATTTTTGGTGAAATACACTGAGCCATTGAACTTCGCAGTTGTTTATTACTTGTTGGTCTTGATTTCTTGCACGTTGCCGCTTCATCATTTACCTGCAATTTGTTTTGGATGGCGTGGTTTATCCTCTCTTCATAGCTATCTAGATGGCATAGGTGAATTTGTGAGTTTAGTTTGTAAGCTTTAATTCCACTTCTGCACAGAAAAGGGAGCTAG
>VZRW01008252.1:34716-67901 GCA_013398125.1 Aegotheles bennettii | reverse complement strand
GAATTTTTCCCCTGCAGTGGGTATCAGCACCTCTGCAATAGAATCTTCCACCACCTGGCCTAGTTTCCAATGGGCATACACCTTCCTTCTCTGCCTAATCTGCAAGAGCAGATCCCTGTTCAGCCAAACTGGCTTTCTGCCTTGTCTGCTTGACTTCTGACATTTTGGAATCACCTGTGCCCTTAGGAGGTGATGTTTCAAGAGTGACCAACACTCATGAACACCAGCACCAGCAAATGTATTTTCCCAGGGGACTTGACTCAGTAGTTCCCTGAGCAGCCCAAAATCTGCTCTCCCCATGTCCAGCTTTGAAGTTTTGCTGGCACTTTTCCTCCTGTCATTTGAGTTATTAATTCAAATCTTCATTAAAATATTTATTTTACCCCATTACAATAGCTTCTTATGTGCTGCCCCTTAGAAACAACAAAATTCAGACTTCTGCTGTAATTTTAGTCTTATTTTGTTCACCTTTATAATGGTGTAACAAGCTTCAGTGCTTGCCTTTAATAAATAAATAAATAAATTATGTGGTCATTGGTTTCCACAGGAATAAACCAAATAAAATTAGAGAAAGCCAAAAGAAAGGAAGAAATGAAAAAACACCAACACTCAAACATGCAGAACAAATATCTTTAAAAAAAAAAAGAAAATTAGGCTCGACATTTAGCATAGGTTGGATTACAATAAAAGCCCACTTTCTGCCCCCAAGGATATGCATAGAGTTGCTGATTTTGAGAGTTCTCATGGGTCCCCAAACATTCAGCTCCAGAAGAAACTATACAGATGTACACATACCATACACTGTGGTAGTCATTGAATAGATACACCAGCAAGAACTGCCACAACTTCTGCCTGTAACCTACAGGGAGACCAAGACATACTTTCTGTACTGGAAACCTGCTCCTGTGCACTAGGCTGCCTTTTGTCAGGCCTTATTATGTTTCAGCAGTGCACAATATTTTCATGTCATACAAATATGAATAATTGAAACAAATGTGATTATTCTCTCCCTTTCTTTCTTGCACCGTGTATATAATGACTTATTAATGTTTTTCTTATTATAAAAATACAATTTAGCCTGAACTATTTCTTGTTGTGAGAATTGTTGCAGGCTGGCTCAGTGTGACTGATACATGAAGTGGAGGTATGATATGCAAATTTTTGAATGTCCTGTTGAAAGATAGTTTAGAATAAGCACGGCAATGACACTGAGGGTAGGAAGGGAACCTGTATAACTAACCTGTCAACTACTTCCAAGTCCTGATGCAGCCACAAATCTGATAGAGCCAAAAAACTACCACACTACACTTCTCTGTCATCATTGATACAGAGCTCACCAAACAATATTAATAGTGGAAGTTGGCCTCCAGTAAATGTACCTCTGAGGTTAGGATTTGTCCAACCTGTCATTTCAGATTGTCAAGACAACCCATAATCTGCAGATTTTTGATTTGTGTTTTTCTTTCTTAAAACAGAACCACAACAACATAATTTTGGGGAGAGAGAAAAATTAACATTAATAAACATTCAGTGCATGGAAAAAAACACTATAGAGAGTTACTAAATTGAAAATACCTAGGACACAAGCAGAACTCCCTATTTCCAATTCTGCCTCAGACCTTCAGGCAATTCATATACCTCTATTTTATCTGACACTTGATGCCAATCTTCTCTTTGAAAAAGAGATTGGTTTTTTTGAGAATGCTTGCACTGTGCCAAGCACAGTCAAGCTGTGAGTTCAGCCCCAGTTTCCAAGTGCTGCATGAATAATAATAATAGGATCACATTAATAATTTGGAATATAGCTTCATCAGAAGAGGTCCATTTAGAGATCCTTTTAGAAGACAGAGAATAAAGTAGATTTCTACAGAACAACACTTATAACACTCAATTATAAATTGTGAACTTGGGACAGAAATTATTGAACACAGTTCTGTGTCCTGTGATGTTAGTACGAATGATTGGAATGGTATCTTCAAGCATTACAATCAATGAATCAATGAATAATAACGTGACGGGCTTCCTTCCTTATGTTTCCAATTCAAATTGCATTAGATTTGTTTTAATATAAATGCAATCTTAACATATGATGTTGTTTTCAATATGACCAAGCTAATACCTGAGGAGAAGCCTCTTTCTTTAAATGCCCGTTTACCTCAGAGAGCTCAATTTTGCAGGTTTAACATTAAATTAATTTGAGATTTTGTGCTATTTTTCCTGTTCTTAAACCAATCAACATTAATCTGCATAACCATTCCAGAATAACTCTAATATCTAAGTAGGCCATTATTTAGTATATTGAGAATGTTAAACTAATTCCAGTTGGAAAGTGAAATGGTTAAGTAATGCCACCAACTGGTGATGCAGGTAAATCAATGACATTTATTTCCCTAGACTTCTGTACCTGTATTCTGAGTTTTTGTAGAACAATGCACATCTTCAATTTACCATCCCGTGGAGTCTATTAAGAACATTCTGGTGAATATGTATTTTCTCCTTTCTCATTTTTTAAACTTCTGATCTAAAAGAATCAGAGTTTTCCCATAACTTCTATCTGGCATAAAACTCAAATGCTTTGTGTTTTTCTGGGTACATCTATGTTTATATTGTCATGCATCATGGCAGAGATGTGTGGAAATAGCTCCATATTTCATTTTGTTATATCAGTGCAGTAGTAATGGGAACATCTTTGACTCAATTCCCTACTTTAATGGAATTGTGGTTACCCTCTATCACAAGGTTTCAAAACTCACTTCATGCTCACAATAACTCTCAGGATTGATGATGCCAGCCACTTTTTATTGCTCTATTCAGAATAAAATATATCTACAAATGTTGTGCTTTTAATGCTGTGCGTACCACCTGTAGTCTGGTAATTTCAGCACTGGAGTCCTTTCTCATCTTTATACATTTGAGATGCTCCTGTGTTGAAACGCCAAGGGAAATTTGTATTTTCAAGGCAAGTAATTTACTTAGAAGTATATGAATTACATATTGGGATTTAACAGTAATTTAGAAAGTATCAGAGTAATAAGATTAAAATAGGAGTGCATGTGAAATATCAGCCTAGAAAAAAAATTATCCAGAGTCAAAAATAGAAGTTATTTTTAAGATGTGAGGCAAGAAGATGAAAAAGTTGCTAAATTGGCTACAATTAGAAACTGGTAAAAGCTTTTGCAAACTCAGTGTGTAAACTCAGTGAACATCCAGTAATTTTAAGTACTCTAAAGGTGTTTTTTGGTCATGTGCTTTGAAAGGATACCATTAACCTGAAAAGGATGAATTATTTTATTTTATCATACTGTATCAATATTTCTTGGAATAAACACAATGTTACTTATCTGTTGCCACTCTGTACTGAGTCCCTTTACTGAAGAGATTCTATTCTTCTGTGGAGGGACAGAAGACACCTCTAGGGGAACACTTTAGGAACTTATCAGTGATTATCTATGCAAACATCAGGGAAGCTTGTAAAACAGAAAGGTAGTGTAAAATTCCTTGACCAGAAGAGATCCGCTTGCTGTAAAGGTCTTGCTCCTGGGTCTTCTGAAGTACTCAACAAATTACAAGTGTTGTGTGGTATCACCTGGCACTTGATCATCCTATGATTTTTTTATCAGGCTTTAAACAGACATCTCCTAGTGTAAAGAGGCTCCTAAATTAGCTGCAACCTAATCAGAAATCCATCTGGCACAAGATCACAATAAGTTGCTAGATGTGATTCATAAAAAACACATTATGTGTTTCTGCAGGGCATTATTAGTACTTTTCTTGCATGCTTTCAGAAATGAAACACAGTTCATTCTTATTCCAAAGTACTGGGCCAGCCCCATTATGCTAATAGTGATGATATTTAGATGACCCAGGAAAAGGCATACTTTCACCAGATGAGTATGTTCTATCACCTGACTGTACACTGAGGAAGGGAAATGGGAAAAAAAAACAAAACACAGACTCCAGCCCTTTATAATGCAGACTGACAATGTCCTATTGCATGAGTTGTAACCAGACATATCATCATTATCTAATCATGAAAAGACTTGCCAGGGAAGTAACTGACTAATATTTTACTAGGAAAAACAAGCTGTAAATGTTAATGTTTAGAATAACCATAAGCATGTTTAATATTTAGATCAGAATGCTTTTATGAATAATTTTTCATGTAAAATCCTGGCCTTTTGGAAGCCAATAACATTAACTTGAACTAGGCCAGAATTTGAGGAAAAAAGTTTTAATCGGCCTGTTGTAAAACATTTTTTTTTAAAAAAAGAATCAGTGGAAATTTAATACATACTAAGTTGTTGAAGACATTTTTCTGTGGCTTTTCTTTTACTTCATAAAGTACATTTTACTTCATGAAGTTCATTTGATTCATAATGTCAGTGGAACCACAAGATGATATTTCTCCTTTCTGTTACTGTAGTATTGCTGCTACTGTATTACTGCTATTATAATGCTATTGTTATAGTAATAATAAGTTATTTTAACAGGAATAAGGTCTACATAATTAATATTTAGTTAATATTTATTCTTAAGACTTTTTCTAAATATTCATACTAGTTCTAAATTTCAACATACGGAAAATTCCAGAGATATAGAAAACGTTAATCTATTTAACCTTTTGGACCTTAAAGATTCATTCAAAGAAATATTATAGTTCTCTACGTAGAGATGAGGAAAGCACTCTGAAGAATAAGCCAAAATCTACTAAATACTTCAGGATATCCCTCCACATTTCTGCTATATAGTTAAAAAGAGAAAAAGCAGGAAAGAGGAGTAAACATGTCAGAAATCCAGACTGTATGCTTTGCATGTAGTCTTTTCTGTCTGAATCCTTAATCGGTAGTAGCGAGCATAACATAAAGAAAATACAATTTTCATCACGTTAAGATCTTAGATTTATTTAAGAAGGAATCATGTTGAATAAAAACTATCAAATTTCTTGGCTTTTTTTGCTGTTGCTGTTTTTCTTAAACATTTTTAGTTAACAAACTAATCACAGTTTATGAAGAATTATTTTTTATGCAGCTGGAAAGGAAAAGCATAATGTTCTTTATTTCAAACAGATGTGACTGAAGACTGCACTTGAAAGCACTAAAAATGAGGACTTTGCTTGGATTAGTACAATAAAACCTGCTGGCTTAAGGTAGAGCAGCTCTCTGAGGCTTCTTTCAGAACACCTTCCCTTCAGGCCATGTAGTCTTATATGTCAGTAATGGCATATCTTCTCCAATCATTATTTTTATTTATCACTTCTATTTACTCTTCCAGCAGTGTTTTAAATGCTTGAATTTATATTAAAATATATGGAGATTCAGGTAAGTCCAGCCAGGTTGAACACCACAGGAACCAGCTAAGCTTTAAAGCTAGTCACACCATTCCTTTCATCAGACTTCACCTGCTCCAAATCTGTTTCACTGCTCCGGCTGCAAGTAGCTTTATGGTCACCAGGGTGACTGCTGTATTTCATGCTGAACGTAAATGCACAGAAGGGCTGAGAGTGAGCCAAGGGATCGGTCCAGCATGGAGAATGGCTCAGTGTCCATTTTTTCTTCTACTGTCATTCATACATCCTTTAAAGACTTGCAGCACCAGACATATTCCCTTCAACACTTTGCCGGCTTAGGCAGCACTGCTAATTGCAAACCCTGTAAAAATCATGAATAAATCATCACTTCTCTTCTTTCCCCTAGTTGGAAAAGGAAGCTTATGGAAATTTCAATAGTTTTCATATTTAACAATATATTTGGAGAAGCTTCATTTTTCTTCTGGATTGTAAATCATGGTTTGAAGCTTTTTGTAGCAACATTTTTTAAAAGAAATAGCTGATATTTTGAATAATTTTCCTGCTGAAGGACCGGGAGAGGTGACCAATCTGTAAGAAGTTTATAACTAGAAGGTAGAAAGTGCTCAGAATTTCCACATGCTTTACCTTGTGATTTCATGTGGTTAATTTTGTATCTCCCAACAAGGCTCATGTGCCTGATGACATTTCTATTATCTTAGAGTATGTTAGTGGGGATTTTTTTATTGTTTCTTTTATACTGGATCTGCAGAGGATCTTGAACACTTCAATAATTCGTTTTGATGTGTAAAGCCTTTCTTCAGCCTGTTTGGTGGTATTACTGATTCTTTAAGGCTTATGTGTAATTGTTTGTCCATAATTATATTCATATTCAAGTATTCTTTTCATTTATTGTCATTAAGCACAAAAACAGGTTGGAAGGAGACTGAATTGAGAACAACCCTGAGGAGAAGGACTTGAGTCTGCTGGTTGATGAAAAGATCAACAAGAGTCAGCAAAGTGCACTTGCAGCCCAGAAAGCCAACTGTATCCTGTGCTGCATCAAAAGAAGCATTACCAGAAGGTTGAAGGAGGTGATTTCCTTCCTCTACTCTGCTCTTGTGAGACCCCACCTGGAGCACTGTGTCCAGTTCTGGAGTCCCAGACATAAGAAGGACATGGAGCTGTTGAAGAGAGTTCAGAGGATGGCCACAAAGATGATCAGGGGGCTGGAGCACCTGGCCTATGAAGACAGGCTGAGAAAGTCAGGATTGTTGATCATGGAGAAGAGAGGGCTGTGGGCAGTCCTTTTAGCAGCCTTCCAGTACCTGAAGAGGCCTACAGGAAAGCTGGAGAGGGAGATTTTACAAGGGCATGTAGTAATAGGATGAGGGAAAATGGTTTCAACTGAAGGAGGGAAGATTTAGATTGAATATTCAGAGAAATTCTTTCCTGTGAGTGTCGTAACACACTGGCACAGGTTCTCCAGAGAAGCTGTGGCTGCCCCCTCCCTGACAGTGTTCAAGGCCAGGTTGGATGGGGCTTTGAGCAAACTGGCTCCTTTCCCATGGCAGGGGGGTTAGAACTGGATGATCTTTAAGGTCCCTGCCAACCCAAATAATTCTATGATTCTATGTCGCATGACTTCTCAATATTAAAATCAGGAGCCCACTAGAGAAATGTTCAATTGAGTTAGTCACTTCTGTTTTAGTAAGAAGAGAAAAATAACTTATTTTGCTCATTTAAATTCTAATATTCTTATGATGCAGAAAGCTGATTAGAGAACAGACTCAAAAGTGTAACAGGTCTTTCCTGACTTTCTGAGGCAGGTGAGAATCAGTTGTCAGCATAATTTACACTGTCTTAAAAATTCCCAGTTCCCATGGAGAGACATAGTGCAAAAGGGTATCAACTATGAACTCACATTCCCTCCAAGGCTGAAGTGGAGATGTCAGGCTGTTTCTGAGGGTCCTCTTCTACTCCCGTGGTCTCCTACTTAATTTGCTGAAGGTGAGGATCAGGTGGTATAAAACTTAAAGCTGTGTGTAATTTAGGGATTGAGTCACCTGGTGTAAATCTTCAATAGCTTCAGTTGACAAGTAAGTGCTCTTTTTTTTACGTGTTCAGCAGCACAAAGGCTTTTAGTCCATCTACTCTCTACTTCATGGATTCCCAGGGATGTACATTCATTTACACTACATAGGATAAAACATTTTCCTGTATTTGACTTCACACAGTGCTAAACTACCACATAAGTTACTGGTAGATCCTTTCAGCTCCTCACATGCTTATCAGTTTGAAGAATCAGGTCCCACTTAAGCTGTTCAGGTGTCCTAGCACTATGGAAACACAGACTCTTTCTTCCAAAGGGGGCAAGTGCAAGAAGAGGACAGAGTCACAGCTTACAAACAAACCAACAACTTCCAACAAAATTCAGAGCTGCAGACAGAAAATCTGGGGGCCTTTCTGCATTTCCATATTTGTGCAAAGCCATCACACAAAATTTCTTGTGTGGGAAGTGTAACAACTAGATTAAAATTAATTGAATTAACATTACCTCCCCACAATTAATAAGAATAACATTTTTTGAATGTTTGATTGGAGGCTATTTTAACTCGGTTGCTTCTCTTCCTTGTGCAGTTATGATTGCTGATTTCCCTCATGTTCCTACCCCTGTCTTCAGAATGTCTTATTTCACATGAGTCAGTCAGCAAGGAAGGAAGTCTACCATGCATGCATATTTTTTAACAGCAACACTTCTGGCAAAAGCTAAATGTCGAGATGTGCTGCAGTGTATAGCCAGTTGTGTGACATTCTCACAGCTAACAAATACATTGATAATTAATTCTGCTTTAAGGGATTTGAGTCAGACTTTCAAGTCATGAAAATCAATGCATTTCTACCACAACTGAAGGAGCTATGGCTATTTACCTCCTTTGCAGGCCCTAAACCTCTGTAATAAATTTAACATTTACATTTTAAACACCATAAATCCACAAAAGTGTCCTTAACTTTGCCAGAATGTTTCAGTACCATGTAGGGTCACAATGTTCATTCCCTAAATCAGGAAAACAATTAACCACTAGACTCTTTGAGGTCATTCATGAGCAAGAAAGTAATTAGGTCTAGATCCTCACAGATAAAAAATTAGCTGCCAAAATGCACAGATGGAATTTTCAAATAATGCTTAATAAGGTAAGATACTTAACTCATATTGATTCCTTTGAAAATGTCACCTTTAGAGCTTAATTTTATGCTTCCCCTTTATGGTTTAAGAGTGTGTGTATGCCTCGAATGCATTTATTGTAGGAAGATTCTTCCATAGACAAAACCTGAAACATGGTAAACTTAGGCCAAGAGATGGCAAAATCAGCAGTCATCCTGAATCAAGAGGGATTTTATTGGTGTGTTTTTAGCAGCAGCAGGCTGAACAGTACCCTTATCCAACTGAGATTAGTTCAGGGGGAACAGCTTTCAAATGAGTTATTTCAAGCACATACACGTCATTCCAAAAGAAAAATTTCTACCTCTGGATGTGGTCTGTGAAGCAAGATGGATTGCTAGTCCCTCGATAAAGCTCTGTGCTTCTGTTTAACTCAGTTCCTTACTTCTTTGCTATGCTTATCTTCCTCTGCTCTTATGACCTGTGACCCCCTGCAGTGGGGTTTCTAAATATCCATGATGAGGTAAAAAAAGGAGGATATAAAGGTTGAGTGTAAATTCTCAGAAACTCAGCATAAATTAACTTGGCTATGTAGAGAAGGAAATTAATTGTTTAATGAACTGTTATCTTGGATTATTGTGGCCTAGGACAAATCGAAATTGCTACATTGTTCTCTAAACTGACCAACATGGGGTAAAACATGGCTTTTTGCTAGTATAAGAGTTTTGACCTTAAAAGTCCACCATGTTCTTCTGAGTTGACTCTGGAGATCCAAAGTTCATTTCTTTTTTATACTCTAGGTTTTCCAGCTCTCATTTTGGAAAACCCACCCAGGAATAATAATATATGATTGTTCAAACACAAAGGAAAACTTTCCTTGGTGGTAGGAATATGAATGAGACACAGTTTACCATGTACTACCTATTATGCATATAAATATATCTCCTGGAAATGTCTAACCTCTTACCAAGGCACTTTATAATTTTAAAAGATTGTTTTTAACATGCACACATTTGAACTCTGACTCTGCCTTTTTGATCATCTTTCAGTTCTCCTTACAGCCATCTGAATCTATCTGTATGTCGGTATATAGAATTAGTCGTTTAGAACTTGTGTCAGGTATATCTTACATGATGACCAACAGAGGGATGTTAGCTTGGCAATTTTGCTATGCAATTGGGCCACCACAGGCAAAAAGTTAGCTATAGCCTAGAGAAAATCATCTTCCTTGGATAGGGTGGCCCTAGAGGAAAACTCATGGCAGAAGATGTGAACTAAGCAACTGGGGGTTAGGGCTGACTTTCAAAACTGGTTTCCTAGGTGAAGTACAGTGAGGAATGTTCTCTCAAACCACAGACCTCTAAGCAGCAGTCTGCCTTCCATGGCACAACAGAGAGAGTCTGAGGACTGAGAAGGAATGGCCATCTGAAAGGACTGAGGAAAACACCAAGAGTTCTGAAACTGTTAGAGTCACTGGAGGGAAGCTGACATTGTTTTTGCATGTATGTTTTACTGTCTTTGGAATTTGGGCAGTTTAATACTAATCACTCAGTCTGGGACTTATGGTCAGTAAGGTCACTGCTTCTGAGAAATTATGTAAGACGGGGGGCTGTGTTCATCATTTTCAGTTAAGGAAAAGTAAAAGAAATTAAGGGAAAAAAAGGGGGTTGGGGAATTTTTGGTTAGTTTGGTTTGGGTTTTTTTTAACAATGTAAAGCATATGAGGTTCCATTTCTGTCTACCTACCTAGATCCAGTTCAAGGATTCATTTTACTCAGGTAAAGACCTCATAGTAATAAATTATATTTTTTTAATAAATTGAAGACAGCTGAAGAATAAAAATTTACAATTTGAAATTTACCAGATAAACTTCAATCTTATGCAATAGGTGAATTTCCTCTCATTTCTTTCTCTAGAGAGATGAAAATTGTCTATGCTTGTACATAGTCTCTATTACATTTAATGAAAAAAAACCTGTTTATTCATAGGTGTTGGAAGTTTACCTTGAATATCTGTAAAATAACACACAATTAAGTTTCTAAAAAGGTGTATGAGAGAGTTAGCTTCTAAATCTTGCCAAAAGGGGTCTGAAATTTGTTCAAGTTGATCCTTTAAACTACAAACAAGATAGGATCCATACAGTGTGAAGTTTGTTTTTGTATTTCATTACTTTTTTACAGTCATGGAAAGTATCGAGATTTGCACTTTTTACAAGCCTGACAAGAAAGTGATTAAGACGTTACTGATTTTACAAACACAATACTAAAGGTGCTAAAACATCTTGGAAGTATATTTGCATTATATTATCCACGTTTCCGCTCTGCCTGCAAAGAGTGCAAAAGTATTTAATTACTATGGAAATGAAAAAAAAAAAAAACCACAACAATGCCATTCATGTTAAATCTAGTTCTGATTTGTAAAGCTTAGATAGAATTATTTTTTTATGACTTTAAGAAGTTTTGAAAGTTATGAATTTTCTGTCCAATACAGTATACCCCATTCTTTTTTATGGATTGAAAGATTTGTATTTTGCTAGCCCAACATGTTCCTTAGAAAAGAAACCCAATTCATTGGTTTGACTGGTTCTTGCATATATTTGAAATGTTCCCATGGTATCGCAGATTACTTTGTGAAAGACCCTTTCACATGTTGCACATTCTTATTAACTGTATTGTCCCTGTGAAATGTGAGGAGAAACTCTGTATCAAAAATTCATTTCAAAAGAATGTTAAGTGAAAGACGAGAAATTAGAAAATAATGTAAGCTCTGGTACCTTTACTGCTCATAGTGAAACATATACGTGGCATTTTTGATGGAATTTTAATGCAGATTTATTACTGGTATCTGCAGCTTGCTGTAAAATGCAGTCAAAAGAACAAATAAAGAGCAATGTATGGGAAGTAAAGATGTCAGATAGTAAAATGTCTCTTTCTAAAAGCCTGCCTTTTTCAGAAACCTTTCATCAACTTTTTATGAAGCTTCTAGAGTAGACCAAAATAATTAGAGAAAAATGACCTTGAGGTTTATACTGTGTGCAGAACAGTAACTTGTCCAATCATTGTAGGGAAGGGTGGCAGATTGTGATTGATGTTTTAAGAAGAACTACAAAGTGAAGTGTATGAATGGTACCTTAGCTTTCTAACCATGTATGACAAATGCGAACACTGTGAGAAGCTCTTTATCCCCAGATGCTGTGAAAGCACATAGCAAATTTCATATGGATGAGCCTATGAGAAGACTACCTAAAGAGCTAATCTAAAATCTCATTTTCAGAGTTGATTCTGGTGTTTCAAAAGAGAACATATCCCTGAATATAGATCTTATATCAGGAGGATTAGGACGTCAGTGATTAATATGAATTTCATTTTTAGACATGTCGTGGGATTTCTATGGCATATATAAAACACTGAACTTTTTAAACAGCATATTCCTTTTCAATTACAGTTTTAATGAAGAAATGACTTCTACAAGAAAAAAACTCTCATGAGCTTAATATTATAAAAAGTTGATTTTTCCATCCACCCCTGTCCCTTAAATCACGTACATAAGTTTTTTCTTGATGAAACAATAATATTTTCATTATCTGGCTACACTGTAATTTACAATGAAGCGAACCAACTCTTGTCTCTTCTACCTCTACTTACCCCACTGTAACTTCACTGGCATCTAGGTAAAGGGAATTGTTTGAGAGATCTAGTGACAGGCTTTAGAAACAAAACTATTGGTAGTTTGTTATCTAACTCCCATTCAGCATCAAAAGGATTTGAGTATCTTCTCAGTCTTTTAACTGACATTTAAGTTTAGAGGGATTAGTGTATACGACAGTCCACTTCAAATCTTTCAGAGTGAAGTTGGGGCTGGTGAAAGGTTGCTATGGTGATAAACTTGGTGATCTACTGAATGGCAAGAAGACAGATGCAGGGCACCACTCAGCTTGCCAGCATCACCACCCAAACCCCTTGATTTTCTCTCAGAGATATGTTATGATACTTCACCCTCATCAGCTTTAAAAATGCTCACTGTTGTCTGAGACTCCTGAAGGAGACTTTCCAGAACAGTATTAATTTGTGCATGCTCTTTATGCAGGCTGCAGGTACTCCTCAAAGGAAGAGCGTGGAACCACCAGTCAAGCTTATTCATGCTGTCAAATAACTTTCAGAAATAAAAAGATTTCATCCCATTGAAGGTAACCCAAATTACTGTTACATGGGTTGTTTTTTTCTGTTGTGTGGTATTTTATCAAGATCATTGGATATACATGTGATTCACACCTATGAAACTTCTAGATTGACTTCTAAATCAGTCTGGAAATTATTCGACTGAGAAAGGCATTACTAAACATATTAAGCAATTTCCCTCAGCTATTACCTTTATGTGTGCAGTGTGTAAACTGATGTGAAATGCAAAACATAAATTCCCATTTTGTTGTTTTCCATTCATTGTAATTCCATACATAAATGCTCTTCATTCATTTCTGGAGGCCCCCTTTTCTTAGCCTATCTGTACTTGAATCCTCCATTTTTTCAATTAATATGTAAGTGAAAATGAAGGACGTTTTCAGCTATGAGAAACGTTATCGCAAGGAAAGGTCATCAGTTTTCTTCCTGATGAATTGTTCACTGAATTGTGTAAATACAGCAAAATGGATGTTTGTGGTCAAATGAGTAAATATTTTAATCTTCATTTCACTGTCTGAAATTTTGAACACGCATCTTCCTTCAAAATCAGAATGAATATGTTTGAATGAAAAATCCCTCTCTGTGAAATATTAATGGTAAGGATGTAGTATGAAAGTGATAAAGGCCAGGTTCCTGTTGTCAAAAAAATATTGAAACTTACAGTCATCATTTCACAAATGGTGCTCGTGTTTGAATGTCAATCACCAGGGAGTTATGATTCACATCTCTTTTCAATACATTTTGCTCTGTTCACAATGTAGGAAACGAATCTACAGGAATTCTTTTCCACATAATGCACTGAAATTGCCTTTGAAAATACATGCATAAAGTGCACATGAATGGTGTTTTATTTTACAGTTGCTCAGATGTAAATTCAGAATGGATAACACATATACAGAAAAGAATCTATGCATGTCCATGACGTTCTTTTAAATATCAGTAGTAATTTGATTTTTATGTAATAAATAAATAACATAGAAAAATATATGCTCAGTTCAAAATGACCATTTACAATTTTTGACTATGTAAGAGTTTCTCTATACAGAGAATTTTTCTGTGTTCTCTCAACAGGAGAGCTATCTGGATATATAATCTTTATGTGGGTATAGAATGATTTTTTCTTCCAGAACAGTTATGAAGTTGTGTTTTCATTCAACCCTGTTTTTATTCTGGACTACACTGACCAGATTCTGCTCTGATCTCTGTCCATGGCTTCCCCCAGTGCATTGTCGGAACCTCAAAAACCCACTGTGAGATTGCAGTGACTGTCAGGCTCAAGGTGCCTGACACATCAGATGCCTGTCTCTTCCAGGGCTCTCTTTTTCAGGCTCTGGTACTCATTTTTATTGGGCTGAGAAGGGATTAAGAATGGGCTCACAGTAAATTACGGAGTTAAAACAGCAAATGGGTCTTTAATGTAACTTCAGTACCACATATCACATGGTATTATTGAAACTTAACACAGTTTGCTCAGCTCATTCATGACATGGGAAATACTTTTATAACTAGCATTTTCTGTGGTCACTGTGTCTCTCAACAGTGTATTCAAATGGTCCCAAAAGCTTTTTATTTTCTTCCTTCTTCCTTCTTAAATATTATCCAAAGCTTCTGGGTGCTTCTGGGCCTGACATGTAGAGAAATATCACTGTGTGTACTTCAGGTGTTTTTTCAACAGTCCCTGCAGTGCTGAGAAAAATTTCCATGCTGCCTTAATGGATGAGATTTCTCTGTAAGGTTTCCTTGAAAATAACCTGCAGAAAATATTGCTCCATTCTTGGTCTGATACAACTTCTGACAATGTGTAAATGTTGGAAAAGCAATTAGTAGTCAAGTTTGGCAGGAGGGAAGGGAATAGAGCTCTCTGTTGACTACATAAACAGAGAAAGTCAACTGTTCGAATTTGCTGAAGATTATGGAAGCATCTATTCTCACAACAGACATGCTTAGACTTGTATTAGATGTTAACACAGACATTCATTGTTATTCCTCCTTGTAGAAGCATTAAATTGGTCTTGCAAATTGTCAGAAAAAATTATTGACCCTAGCCTGAAGAGTCAGGATGGATGATTTTGACTATGAAAGTACATTTCATATCAACACTTAATATGATATTATAATTTTAATATCTTTCTATTCACTGAGTTCTTGGAAAAATCTTTTAATTATAACTCCTCCATCAAAGGGCTTAACACTGAAAAAAATGTTGAATCAAAAGAATCTGAAGAACATATCTGCTAAAATAACATGCTTTTAATATGATAGATTTAAAATCAATCTTATGACATAATGTGCCTTACTTTTTCAAATTTTGCCACTGATAGTTCTCAACATCGTTCGCTCTACCTACTTCATATTCTGAACAAAAATATATACACACTTTTTTAAAGCAATTATACACATAGTTTTGTGTATAAAAAGATGCTTACTGACACATCTTAAGGGCGATCGGAATAAACATTGTTAAAAATATAAACTGGACAATAATAAAATATAAATTTTAATCTGGATTTGATGGCTAATGTGTTGAATGGAAGCTATTGCCTTATCAGAAGTAGTGTAATAGTTAAGGTGTTTAGAAATAATCCAGATGAAAAGCGTTTCTATAAAGAACAACAGGTAGTGTTGAGGTTTTCAGAATGGATTATTGTCAGATGGCAAGAAATCCTGGAGTTCTGCTGGGTTTCTTGAGATTCTTTAGTTAAAGACAGAAGTTCTTTAAAATCTGCAATAAGATTTGAACCATATACTTGCTGCATGCGTTTGTGAAGTAGCATACTTACATCCTCAGTTTGGACAGCCATCAAATTCCACACACAACCCTACACTATTATTTTTGTAAACTTTTTTGCTTATTCCCTGCATGGGCAGCCTGTGGTCTGCCTGACTATCTTCCTGAGATAACACAAGACAAAATTCCAATGGCTCTGTAACTTTTGGTTATGAACTCTAGCTCTTCTCAGAACTGCTTTGTTTTTCTGGTCGTGTCCTTTTACTGTTTTTTTTTGTGACATAAACAATTCTGGCCTGCTTCCTTTTTTTCCTAAAATGAAAGGATATAGACAGTTTGTTGACCAAATATCTTTCTACTCCCATGTGTTCATTTTTCTGTTCTCTCTCTCTTTCCTAAACTATAATCCCAATGATATGAATCATTGGGGGTAAATTTGGTTTTTTTTCATCTCTATCCTCTGCTCTTTCAGGAATCTTTCATTCTTCTGGAAGAGATGCCCTAACATTTTCATAAGTCTTTCAGTGTAGTGTCCTGCCTGATGAGTCCAGAGACCTGGCACATTTTGATTCATATGTGCTTTCTCCATCCTTCTAATATACTTGAAAGTTATTTCTCGTTTTACTTTCCTTTCCCCTTCCCAATTCATTAACTACTGGAACATTTGGCTGATGTGTTTGGTTTTGAGACAGAAGCTCACTATTTGTAACCCATTCTTCTATCCATGTACCTTAAATATTGCCCATCACCGTTCTACCAGTTCTAATCATGGTTTTGACTACCATACTTTCCACTGCATCTGTTTCCTACTTAATAAATACTCCATTTGTTTCCAGAGTAGTAGCCCATCCGTCTTCTGCTGCAAATCTTTCCACTGATACCATGAAAAATTTCTCTGTGCTAATTGTACTGTTATTAGCCCTTTCTTCATAATGTACACAGACTTCTGGCATGTGAAAACTCCTGCTCAGTTGGACTCTTGCTGGAGCTTCTTGCAGCTTTTACTTCTTTTTTTTTTTTTTTTTTTTTTGTTTTTGTTTTTTTTTCCCCAAATACCAGGCATCCACTTATATTTTAAGGATGGCCACAGAATAGGAACTTTATGTGGTGTCTGACAGTTCAGATTCTGAGCTACTCTTGCTTGGTTCTTTCAGTTCTTTTCTGTTACCAGTTACATCCACAGCATAAGACTATTGCCTGTTTTCCTTAATCCTTCTGTTTACAGTGTTGCAGGCAGAAATCTGGCGGTCTTTTTTGCTCAATAAATTGAAGATGTTCTATTAATTTTTAATTCTGTATCATCCCGTGTAGTCTGGTATCCCAAAAATTGTAAGGCCTCTTTTTTTTCGTATCCTTAATCTTTCAGGACTGTTTTTATAACCTTAAAGTCTAATAACATTTTTCTGTTCATCAGTAAAGTATCTGCTTATTTTAACAGCATATTTTCTGTTTACAGTCATTATTGTATTCACTTTCTAATTAGATAATTACATTTCATCTATATACAGCATTAATTTCTTTCATACTTGTTTGTTACTGTTTGGTATTTACTCTTTCTGTCCAAGTTGAATGAAAATTATTAAAACCACCGTGCTCTTCAGAAAAAACATCATGGGTAAATAAAGCATGAACAGCTTCCTTCTTTATGTTTTTTTTCTGGTGTCCCCTCCTGTGAGGTACAAAATAAATTGCTTTTATATTGAATATTTAAGTAGAGTCAGATTTGAATCCCTCCAATCTTCTGCTCAAAGGCAAGGAATCTGATAGAAATCTTTATCCAGTGTCTAATATCAAACTGTTAATCATTAGTTTTCATCAGAGCTGCATCACTATGGACCATAAACACCCAAATTTCTTTTACAGTTCCACTAGCAGAAGTACTTTCACATGCCTGGTTCTGTCTTGGCACACTAGGAACAACTTGTCACCAATGTCTTCTACCAGGCATATTGCTGGCTGCCCCAAGAAATGCCACGTGAGAAATCACAATGTTAATTCCTTTAACAGGAATTGAGTCCTTCAGACTTTTATCTTCCTTGGACTTTACAGGTGATTTAACATCACATTTGCCTATTTAGTGATAGGTCTTTGTAGATCTCTTTTTTCTTGAATAACCCCTATACTCCAAATTTAGGAGTCTCATGACTGTTGTCATTTCTTAGTGATGTTTGTGTTCATTTTCTCCTGCTTCTTTTTATTTCCAGGTAGGGTGAGTTAATTCAAGCCTTCTCAGATACATACCTGATAGTCCTACCAGTCTGCTTAAACACTTCCTTACTTGTCAATTAAGGGAATATATCTCATCCTGTATTTTTTTCCTATAAACTGACTGTGATCCTGTAAGTTGCAGCATGCCAGTAAATCGAGTCATCCTTAAGAAGCCCAGCTGATTTCAGTTTGTGAGACATAAAGGTCTCACAAACATAAGCATCAGCTTTCACGGAGCTTTGTGAAGACTTGTACTGTATACACTTAGCTAAGATGACATTATCCCTCATATCACTCTGAGCTAAGAAGTGGAATTTTACTTATAGCACAAAACTGAGAATTCTGAAAGCCCTTTTTTTTTCCCACTTCATTTGGCTAAAAATATGTGCTACAAGAATAGTTTCTTATGTGTACTACATGCATATATGGGTAGAGGTATTTACTCAGACAGAGTCTGTGGAGAAAGGAAAAGCAGGAAGATGGCTTTGATTTCACTCCTCACCCTTCCAGTGTCTGACCTGACAGCTGTCAAGCTCTTTCATAAGGCAGGAACATTTTTATAAAATTTGATATTTAAGCAGAACCTCCCACTGATGAAGCGATATCTCTGCTAGCACACACTTATTCTGTCATTCAATCCATACATTCTGTATTCAAGTATTCAAAGTTCAGACAAATTTATCAGGCTAAAACAAATGTGAAGAAACAAATGGTCTGGCCTGGTACAGAAGCCTAAATTCCTACAGACAAAAGCACAATCAGGACAGTGAAGATACAGAGAATTAGCATAGATTCCCTCTGTCTGTGCTAAATTTTGCTTGTAAGTATTGAATTAAACATTTAAAAGCACACTTTCAAAAATGCATGGGGCCTTCACTGTAAAATTCTCAGTGACACTAATGGGCATCATGTGATTCATTTCCCTCAAATGGGTTTGACCATTCTTCTTGTTCTGAGCTATACAGTTTCTTGTGCCACTGTCATCATTATAACATCTCAGCATCTTCTAGTAGTGTTCTAAGCTCTATGAGTCACATTTTTCATGAGTGACTGGCTGATTGTAAGAAGTGGGTCATTTTCCAAATTCTCTATCTGGTACTTCTGGTCAACAACTCATTTTGCTGCTCTTGAGGTCAAGAAACCCAGGGATCTCTGGTGACAAGGTTCATTATTGTCATACAGGATTTATTTTTATAACACTCTCAGTATTACCAGGTGTTGTGATTTCATATGAGAGCTGTATCATAGGTCATCTCAATTTGATACTTCCATTACTTAATTGGAGATTATATTGTATATATATTGCATGTAAACTATTTATTTTAAAATAAATAAATAAATAAAACCAAGTCAGATGTGTGATTGTTTTTCATTTGCCAGATATACAACTTTTCACTGAAATTCATAAAAATGCAAACTGTCTTGTGGCTGTTTTGAATGGACAATGTGCTAAAGGAAAATTTTATCTTTAATATTTTTTTTCCCTATTTAGACAACTCAAATGTTAAGAAGGAAATAGAACCATCTTTAAAAAGATTTCAGGAAAGATAGTTTTGAGAAAATAAAATATGATGGGTTTGGATTTGGGTTTGGTTGGGTTGTCTTGGTTAAGAATGAAAACTTGGAAGTCTTCAAAGGGCATAAACAGGTCTTCCTATATTGCCATGCAGTTATGTTTAAATCCTAATATACAGGTAGTATTAGATGAGTTAAGGCCTTGTCAACTGACTTGGGCTGACAGTATCATCAGGAGGCAATGAAAGAATGAAACAGCATCAAAAGAGATATAAGTAAAAAGAAATGTCCTGTCATCTGAGAAATAGATACGACTTTGTAACATCTGTGAAAATTCTAGCTTCTATACAGCAAGTGGTACCATTCAGCAACACCCCTAGTGTTAAAATATTGCACTTACATGCATAAGGCAGCTGGAGTTCCAGTGACTGAATTTTAGCTGTACCTGTACATTTTAAAAATTTCAGCTATCATTTGGCTGATACGCATGAGCAATTCCCATGGCAGAAAGGCTGTCACTGTAGCATTGGGTGTGAGGTCTGGAACTATTTAAAACACTGTAATCTTCCGTTACCTGAGGTGTTCAATGAAGTTTTTCTTTTTATTTTCTTTTTGGTGGTGAAAAAGTAGCCCCCTGGAAATCTAGCCTGGAAGCTCAAGATGTGTTTTTTAAGCACTTCTGGAACTGCAGAGAGAAACAAATTTTTTCAGCAAAGTGGCTACCTCTTGGTCACTTATAAGTCTCCACTCAAGAATTAGGTGAGCATAGCTGATGAATAGGATAAATTACTTTCACCAAAAGTGCCAGCTCATGTGCATCAAACAGACCAAAAAGATAATTTCTCTCTCTTTATTCAGGAGATGTAAATTGTGCTTTAGAAGCAAAGATTTCTCTGCATGGTGGGAAGGAAAAGAATCCAGAACTTTTAAACCCAGGGAGCCTTTGAAAGCTATTTTAAAAATTGTTTTTTCCTGCAGGGTTCTACTGAGCTTAATGAACCTAGTGGGCTTGGCAGGCAGTCCTGCTGGCTCCCGCAGCCTCTGGGAAACATGGTTACCCTGGAGCTCATCCATCTCCGCGTCGCATCTCAAAGCAGCAGCTCTACCAGATGTGCTAATGGAGCAGCTCTGCCAGCCAGACTGATAAGCACTTACATTTTTAAATTCTTTGCCTGTTAAATTACCCCTGTACACTTAAAGCTACACACACACACACATATGCTAGCAGGCAAGTCACCTACAAGCCTAGCAAGCATAATAGTGTTAAGATGAAGGCTTCTCTAGCCATTTGCACATCTTTTGCAAATTCCAGTTCAGAGCAGGCATTTCATTAAATCTATATAGGAAATACTTCCTTCACAGAAAGAACTTCTGTAATTATTTCCAACAGCATCACTCCTCTTGTTTGAATTTACAGGCTTATATGTAGCAAGTTGAATGGCTAAGAAGCAGGTTTACCATTGCTGCATGAAAGTGGAATACAGAAATGTAAAAAGAAACTATAAAGAAACCCCACAAAAATCCCATTAAAAGTCACTAACAGCCTTACTCCTTGAACACTGTATGATTTTAAAGTTTCACCAAAACTAAAAAAATCAGTAGAAAGTAAAATTAAATCAAGGCATACCATGATTTTTTTAATTCTCAAAAGAAAAGAGACCACTGATTGTAAAGTTCACATCATAGGCTATATTAACATTACTTAAAAGATATTTAGAAAGTCAAGAAGGTGATCTCATCTGCCCTAGAGCTGAATGTAGGAAATATAGAATAATTCACTTGCATAAACATTGTATTACTGGTGCAAATCCATTTGGTCTCCATTCATAAACCCTGCAAGTCTGTTTGTCCTCTCTTGCTGCTAAATTGTCCTTTAATTATACTTCTCTAGGCTTTGGAGCAAGAACTCTGTATGAGCTTGATCTGTCTCCAGTGGAATCAAAAGTTATATTTTCACTGGTATCAGTAAAGAGTAATCAGGCCTCAAGATCTATTAAAAAACCTAATCAGGAAATCTATAGAAGTGTCTGTACACTGTGAAGAGTCACAAATGTGCAGGGGCAGTGCAGCAATATCACTCCAGTAACTCATACTCCAGCCTAAATTATGGAGATTTTCTTTCTCTCTGTCCTTTTCCCCTGATTGTGGGAATGTTTTAAAGCAGTTTTAGTCTCATTATCATGGGAAGTAAAGTTGGAAAAACACAGTTATGCATAGACAATATTGATGTTTAAACTTGTGGTTTACATAACCATCCCTGAGTTTTCTTAACTTTGTTTTATTGCATGTTTCTACATTAATGCTTGGCAAACACAGAGAAGAAACCTAATTTATGTGTTTCCAATGGCTAGGCTTCAGAAGCGTATGAACATACACGATCTATTTCAATATGGTATTTTCAGTCTCACTTCTGTGAGAACACCTAATATGTCACTGCAGATTACAGACTAAAACTACTGGAGAGGAGTGCATCCCAAACCAGTGTCTGAGAACACGAGGTGCTTTTAAGCTCTTTCGTAAACCTTTTCTGTAGCTCCTGTTTTGGGTTCTGGTTTATGCATTTTTCAGTTTAACATGGTTTCACTGGAGTATGAACCAAAGAGATTGCAGAGTTCGGAGACCTTTGAATAATGGGGAAGAGGTGAACTGAGAAATTGGATTTGTTCAAGCTTTGTGACCCAAGTGCTCAATCTAAACCTAAGTAGCCATCTTTATCCCCTCACACAGCCTCCCTTGTTTCTATCCAGTTTTACAGTTGATCAAACCACTTTGGACAGGAACTGAATTTTTTCTGTTTCAAAACCCAACAAATTTCAGACTCTATTTTTTTAGGAGTGAAAATTAGGCATTTTGATCTCACAAGCAAAGAGCTTTGAAGATTACAGGACTTGAGCAGCAGCAACATGGAAACATCTGGCCTTTTATTTTAAGTATAGTGTAATCTAGCTCACTGAAGCATCAAGACTAGGAGGGTCAGGTTTTGGGGGCTTTTTTTGGCTTATTTTTAGTGATTGACTATTTTTAGTAAATATTTTAAAATATTTAATATTTTAAGTATGTTGACAAATCAAATCTGTGAGGAAAAAATACTGATATTTAGTGTTCTAACTGGCTGAAGGGAATTTAGGCCCTATTGATTTTGCTGCTGCCATTATTATCTAGCTTTTGGATTTAGGTGTATGTGGAGATAAGATCTGCATAGATAGGAGTTACTGATGACAAGGTTATCTACTAGTATATTCTGACAGAGGTAAGTTTACACAGATAAATGAGCTACATAAAATCTGTACTTTTCTACTCCTTCTAAAATCTATTGGGTTCTGAAAAAAATTTCAGATGCCTGATCTAAACAAGTCTGAGGAACCACAGACTTAGTTTATTCTCATTGACTATGCTTCAAACAACACTTTAACTTCTGTTTTTTCATAAACGTTTTCCCATTGTTACAAGTTTTTCAAAATGCACTAGGCTAGATCAAGTGTCTTTAATTTTTACTGATGTCTTCTTCGTAATTTTAACCAAAGTTATCTAAGGAGGAAGCGGTTTCTCCAGATATAACAGGGAAGTATACCAGATATTCCAGAAAAGGCAAAAATACTGCCTTCTACCTGAGATGTGACAAATCTGTAGCTGCTTCCCAGAAAAACTGTCTCCATAGGAATGTGGGAGACACCAAGCATCTTGGAGTCTCTGTGAGGTTGGAGTAAAATGTATTTATATATTGATTACAGGTTGGTCTCTGCTATTTCCATCTCCCTGAGTTAAATCCACATGCTTTGTGACAATGCAACTGCATGAAAGAGTTTGTTTTACCTGGTTGACCACAGTGAGTTACAAGATGCTGTACAGTTCTTTTTTCAAGATGGGAAGCCCAGATAAAAGGCTTTCAAATTTGGAGGTTTCATGTCATTGCATGAACTTAAGGCCCTAAATCACTGTAAACTACTCTATTAAGAGCAGATTAAATGTCCCCTTCCTCTATGGACTCATACTGATGGGTATAGGCTCACTGCAAAGATAAATATACTCTGTGCAAATAATGAAGACACAAATAAATTTCTTATGGCAAAATATCTTTCAAATCATTAGCTGGTAAAACCTAAAGATACTTCTAAAAAAAAGGGCAGATGAAATCAAAATTTTGCCCCCAAAACAGTAGGAGCTTATTAACAATAATAAATGCTATTTGGAAATTTTGAGTGTGCTCAACATCTCTGAAATCAGGCTCTGGATTCATTTCAATGACTGTTGAATCAAAATACAAGCTCTGGCAGATAGCTCTAAGAGGCAGAATGAGCAAATGATTACTGCAGTACAGCTTTAAAAATGGGAGATTAAATCTTCAATTTGTACTTTTGAATGAAAGATAAATTTCTTGCAAGATTCTCAGCATTTGACAAGGGATACAATTCTAATGAGAAAGATTGTAAGAGTTGGCAATAACAACTCTGCAATTTTTGTAAAAAGTTTAAATGTACATTAGACACAAACTACGTCAAGGTGGTTTCAACCAGCCTTTGTTTTGGGGAAACAGATGAAAAGCAAAAGAAAGAAAAATATTTCAAAACTCTGGCAACTTTCATCCTGCTATCCCATATCTTGTCACAATAGCATGTATTTTATGTGATATCTTGATATATGTTAGCATAATTCAGCAAAACATGATGTTAAAGGATGTGTTGTAGTGGAAATTTAGAAACAAACAAAAAAAAAAAAGACACCAAAAGAAATACTCTGCCTGGGATATAATGGACCACCTCCTTCTTCTTTCTAAACCACTTAATACATCACTAACTTTTCAAATCACCGCAGAGTTACAGCATACTGATGATATAATGATAATCACAAAAACTCAGCAAGACATCATTCTCAACACAAGAAGAGCAAAGAATGTAAAAGAGAGGCACACAGCTCTATATCAATTTCACAATGCAGCTCTGCACAAGTACAATCACATACTTGAATGTTCCTAACATTACTGTTATGGATCAAAAGAAACATGTAGTTGTAGCAAAGGAGCTCTGAGACAAATGCACTGGTCCCAGGAAAATGGCAGAATGCTGTAACAGATTATTTACAAGTGTTTGATAAGGTTGGGGGCTCAAAGCATGAAAACTTACAAAACAGTGCAGAGATAAGATCTCAATCAGTATCAAAAGAAAAAAAACATTCTGATAATATTGAAATATATGTCACGGATAAAACACGAAATTACATTTAGAAATGTAATTTTTCCTCTCTTTGCTTTGAATCACCTCAATATTTTATAAAATGTGATCTAAAAAACAGTAATGTAAAGCAGATTCTTACTTCCTTTAGTAGAGTTTGAATAAAGCCTTGGTCAAACAAAAGCCTTAGCCTTAGCCAAAAACAAGTGAAAATGGGAATCTTTCAATTGATTTCAGAGGAAGTTGGATAAGATCCACATTAAATTGTCTTTTTACTGAACCCTTCACTGTAACAAACTGAACAGGGCACAGGTTAATTAGATCAAAAGTTGCTTTTGAAGTTTTTATTTGTTTCGTTTGTTTGTATTTTTTAAACCAGATTTCAATCTCTTTCTGTGACTTAAATACATTTAAAAAAAAAAAAATTACTGTTTCATTTATATGTAAAATAAAACTGCTTTTCTCCTGTCTTTTGGCAATCAGTGTTTTTTTTCCACTCAAACAGCCTTGTATTTATTCTGTAAGAAACTACTCACTCATGTGAAAAAAATTCTAGCTCTTCCAATTTTCATCTAATTTGCTTTGGTATCTTGAGTGACTCAGAGATTCAATTTTTCCAAATGCATTATTTTTAGCTTTACTGCTTGAGTTGTAAGTAACACAGAAAGCAAAGAGCAACGGCAGAATAACAAGGTACACAAGTATTGTTGTTACCAAAATTATGATTTCATAAAATAAATTTTGTAATATAATGTTCCTTAGTGAATCAAGATACAGATGTACTATAAGGATAATTTGTTAGTGATATTTTTTATCACACTATGAAGCATTAAAGCTCATTCTAATCTCCAAAAGCAAACTTGTTGATTTGTTCTATTTTCCCATTTTCCAAACCTCATTCATTGAGAAAGGGAAAATTAACATAACACAGATTGCACTGCAATTTCACTGCAATTCTATGCAGTTAACACCTGTATATCACTTGCTTTTAGCTCTCTTGAGGTATTTCAGCACTGAACCGATAATCAGAATTCATTTTGAAGTCATCATTAGAGTTCTACACACACCCAAACAGTATATCTATCAACACCATCCTGTTGCATTTCACTATGACTTAGAAAGCTCTGCTCACCTGTGCATGGGCTCTGACTCACCTGTTGCTCACTTCCTTGTCTACCCATTAAAAATTGTCATCATTCATAGCAAATTAGGCCATCAAAAAGTCCCCATTTCTGGTTTTTTGTGCTTATTTTTTTTTTTTTTTCCTGGCTGAAAATATCAAAGATCAGTAGGAGATGAATATAGTCCATACTTAATTCATAAGATAGAATTAAGACAGTCAAGACTGATCAGAGGGTGATTCATAACAGGTATTTTATGTACATTTTTAAGATGAGAACAATTAGTCCTTTAAATATTTGCCTCTTTTTTCCTACCCTTTCCTTATTGTCTGTACAAGTGCTTAAACAATTAACTTAAGATAGCTAACTTAAAGTGAGTCGAATGCCTCCCTAAAGGTCAGTGGAGAAATAACACTGAGGACCACTGAAAAGTAGAACGGAATCATTTCTTGATTTGATTTTAATGCAAAGTGTAAATTATGATATTATGGCTACTAATCTCATGATTTGTATCTCTGCAGACTTTATGATTCCTTTTTCAAAACTGAATTGACAGCAATACCTTTGAAAACTGTTCTTGAAAAAATGATGTGAATTTCTTTTCCACAATTATCAACTGATTTTGTGAAGCTGTTAAGTTCAAACTATTTCTTATTTTCCCCAAGAGGAAAATATATGTTGGAATAAAATAATATCGAGTCTAGAAAAATGTTCATGCTGTGTTTTCTGAAGAAGCAGAAGTATGGAACGTCAGAAAGCTGGATTTTTAAAGCTATATTGTCACTAAAGATCAATGAAGATTAGTATTGAGAAAGGAGTATTGGAAAAGAGACAAAGAATGGGAGATGTTGTTCTATCTCTTCACATGTAGCCATGAAACCTTTAAAACATATCAGTGGGAATTGAGAATGTGACATTAGACTATGACATGAGTACCACAAACAAAGTAAAAAAAAAAAAACAAAACAAGAAACAAATGTGCAAGCTGCAGTTAAAACACAAATGCAGTGAGTGGATAAGAGAATAACAGACGTTCCAGGATTTATCTCTCTTTTCCTGTGAGATGGGTATATAGCTTACTCGTGTAAAATTACCTATGTCTACATGAGTTTATTACCTTTCTACAACCCACACCTTACACTTTTGTTAACCTTTATGACACCAACATGCCCTTATTTTCTTTCTTCCATGAATTGTTGTTCTTCTATGATTGCAGAAGTTCTCTGGGGTTTCTGTTCTGTTCTCTCTGGAGTATTGGTGGTGGTCTCTGTGCAGCTCCTACTGTAGAGATGCAGCTTTTACGAGCCTATCAGATGTTAATTTTGAGCAGTCCTTACTTCTAATGTGTTCATTTACTGCTTCTGACTTTTAGGGGATTTACTGTTTCCTTTTACAGACTACTTCTTAAGATACTTCTTATATCTCTTCAAAACAAACCTTCCAGTTCTTTTTCAGCTTGATTGTCTGAGGTATGTGGTCAAGGCAGTGAAAGGAAACAGTGAGACCATCGTTTGCAGCACTGTGCTGTCCAGTGGCAAACAGCTAAGCTTCAGATTTGCTCTTTTCAGCACAAGTTCTCTGATGCCTGGGGAGATCCGCAGCCAAGGAAGGAACTGTAGCAGGTACTTACTACATTTCTCTCCAACAAACAAAACAGCAAGGGGTTCAGAAACTATTTCTTGGTGTACTGAATAAAATGTTGATGATATTAGCTCTTTCTATCTGTCTTTATCAGTCTTTTATTCCCACAGCACATACAAAAAATTTCATGGTGTTTCTGTTAGCCGTGGAACTTTTTGTCAGTATAACGTGACAGGTGGTGTAAATGGGAAATCAGATTTGAGGCTACAGTCCTTCTTTTCTGACATTTTGTAAGGAAAAAAGTCCCTTTGGCTAAGTTTTTACGGCTTCATGTGTGACATTTTGTCATTAAATTTGACTTGAGATTGGGTGCTATTTCTACCAGGAAAAAAAAAGAGAGAAATATGTCAGGGAAGCATACATGGGAACAGCTCTCTATTCTAAGGAAAGTTTAAATGCTGCTCTTGTCAATGCTGAAGACTGAAATCCACTGAAACACAACATATTATAGAGATTACTATAATTTTTTTTAAAATAAGCATTTCACCATATACTGCTGAAAACTTTTCTATGTCTACATTATCCAGATAAAAGACTTTATGAATGAAGATCAACAGAAGACTAAAAACAGTAAAAAACCCCAAACTGTAACATAAAAAGACATCTGTAATTCAAATGAAATGTATTTTCTTGTGGTAATAAGCACAAATTTTATAAAAAAGGCCTAATAAATGATTTTTTTTTGAGAAATATGATTAAATAATCAAGGCAAGAAGGAAATGTGTGACCACTCAAAGGGTTGCTAAGGAGGAACTGGACCAGACTTCGATGCTCCTCTTGGATCATAAGGGCCAAAGAAACAGAAAAGATTGTTCTGTGCTTATTGTACTGATCCAAAAGCCTGGCTGGCCAAAACCGGGTGGCCTCACTTAACCTAGGAATCATTTAGATACAACAGAAAGCTGACAAAGTGCTTTTAAAAAGTTCACCTGCACAGTAAGGTAAGATTATTTTTTTCCCTTACCAATGACTAGGCAAATATATAGATTTTTCATAGGCTAAGTAGACATATAAATGAGATCTTGGTGTGCTGAACAAGATTTAAGTTTTACCTCAAAGGATTACACAGTTCAATATGCGCATATCAAAAAAAAAAAAAAAGATTTGATATTTCCCCCATGTCTGGATCTTGGGAACTTCTACTGGTTAACTTGTACTTACGAAAGACCAAGTGGTAGTTTCATCTTTCAGAACTGAGACAGCCTGGATTGTTTCTTTGTACAGTAGCTTTGTGGTCGATATAGTCACTGAGATTGTGAAAGATTCACATTCAATTCCCTCATTTTCCTGAAGAGATACGAATGCCTGTGAAAAAGTATTTATTTGACTGCTTTAGCCATCAGGCTAGATGGAAAGTGCACTGGGAGGGGTGAATGGATAATATTTGTGGAATGATTCCATTCTTGCCTGGAGTAATGATACACAGGATTTTGCATGCATGGCTAATGTGTATTCATGGGAAGCAAAATGATGAGTGGGGTCCAGTCATTGGAGGTTTATGCTTATTCCTGAGGAATCTTGTTTGTCTTTCCCTGCATTTGATGCACTCTTTGCTTGTGGCTTATTTTGGGAATAAGGATGGATAATTATGGGTAAAAAAAATGAGTGAATAAAAGTAATTTCTCCTGTCTCATCAATCTATCCTTTTTCTCTGTTTTATTATCAAAAAAACAAAACTATACTTATATAGGTAAAAAAGTTCTGCAATGTGTCCAATAGCACATTGATATTTGTAATCATCATTCAGTTTTATTTGGTGCATTATGGCAACAGCTAATGAGATGCTACAGTTTGTACTATATATGTATTAAATGTTACAGTTTGTATGTAAGATCTGAAGGACTTAGAAATACACCTAGTTGGAGAAGGCTGCATGCTTGTGTACAGACATCAAGCCTGTTCAATCTGTGAGCATTGCTGTAAGAAGTTTAATACATCACTTTCCATTTTATTTTTAATTATATATCTATTATTCAGAGACATTTGGTAACCAAGATAAGTCCTTGGAGTAGAGGCATGGGGGAAGGTATCAGACAGAAACAGAACCAATGTACAGATGGTTGTGTCACTTGGCCTTCAGCTTTACACCTAATAGGCCACCTGAGGCAAGATGACACACATCCTGTCATACCTTATAGCTTAATTGCAAGAAGCTTCATCACAAAGTAGCATGGATTTTTAGCATGAGACAACGATTATATGGAGAATACCAATTTTCATAGACATGGCCAGTGCTATAGAAATGAGGAGTGTGGCTATTTACTAAGTTCGAAAGAAAGGATTGCCTTTTGACCTTTGGTGAGGTCTTTTTATAAAGGGAGTATATGGTAATAAAATGCATGATGAGTACATATAAATTAAATCCCTCACTAAGACTCAGGTGTCAGCCACTGTAAATTTAGATTTATGTTCTTTTTAGCTGACTGTTAGCATAAGCAATTCATTTCACCAGACTCAAAAATCTTATGGCAGCAGTACATATATACCTTACATTTTAATTTTCCTTTCAACATATAACTGAGAATTAAACAGTGTTATGTGCAAAAGAAATGGATGCATAATTCTTTTGATCTTTAGAAGAAATTATTTTGGTTACTGAAGTGTGAACAACATGTATTGTTTTTGTCAATCTCTAAACAATCTACATGTACATTTATTTCTGGTAAATGCTATTGGAAATGTACATGAAAAATCATTCTGTAGATATGGACTTTCTGTCCTCAGTGTTTGATTTTTAATGTGACATTTGGAAATAAGAGCTAGTAGTCATTGGAAAATGTGTTTAATTTAAATGATTCCTAATGTGAAATTGATTTTTTTGTAGAAAATTCAACCAAGCTACAAAGAGTGTTCTCTAAACATAACTCTTAACAGATGTAGCAAGTTAAAACTTTTTTGTTGGCATATTTTATCAGAAGTTTGAGGTTTTATTTTTTACTAAAATGGTGCCTATGAAAATTGTTCTATTATCTTTTGTACTGAGAAATGAGGAGTGCTGTTTTCTTGTACCCAAGCTATGTAACTGATCAAGTCATTTATCCATACTCCAGGATTGCAAATAAGGTTTTAAGAATGAACTGTTACTGGAATAACTTTTTTCATTTAATGCTGCAGAGGTGTCTTTCACTGCTACAGATGCTGCTACTCTTTGGAGAATACTTAGATATCTGTGAATATCTAAAGCTGCTATTCTCACATACTTTTCCAGTCAAGCTCGGAATGTATTTATATATTCTAGACTGAAATGGGAATGTGCCCTTCCTAACAAAAAATTCTGATACAAACCCTACTTTTTTGGAAAACCTGTTCTGGTACTTCATCATTTGGGAAACTTGCCATTTTTTTAGTGAAAATGTCTGAATATTCAGAAGGTGTTATAAAAAGAGAGAAATGATTTAATAAGATATTGGTAGATCAATAAGAATACCAGTATTCTAAATTGTCTTTTACTTCAGCTAAAGAACAGCTTGAACCAATACGTGAACGTGTCTAGGCTCTGTCTAAAACTTATTCAGAGACTACTTTTCATTTTGATATAAACTACAAGATAATTTTCAGAAAATATTTACTAAATATTCCAAAGATGAAATCTAAATCTCTTTTTGATTTGATATCCTAAAACTTAAGTTTAAATCCTTATGTATACAAGTTGGCTTTGTTTTACAAAGATTCCCTAAATGCAATTTTTAAACCATACTGATTTTCACAACTAAGATTTCTGTCATATCCATCAGGGGAGCAACATCAGTCTAATAACGTTTTTTGGCACTTGGATGTTAGAAACATGAGAACCATATACACGCGGAGGAATATTTCTGGAATAATAGATAAAGACCATTGTATTAAAAAAATGCAGTGCAAACCTCCCCATTTTTGTCATTCTTTCATCTACAGCATATTACCGCATCTGGTTCAATTAAAAAAAGTACATTAACCCAGACAACATGCTGGTAGGATTCCCAAAGATGCAGAGAAAAATAATATGTATAAATAAAACTATGCTAAAGATAGGGAGAAGTTTTCATGCTCATAATATAGGAAGTTCTTTATATTACAGAGCATCCTTGCAAAATAAAATGGTGAAATGCTGGCCCCACTGAAGTCACAGAAACAATGCCTTTTGACTAGTGGTTCAGGACCTCTCCAGTGAATCTTAGATCTGCTAGTGCAAAAACCAACTTCATGTTAAGGGAATAACTGATGCCAGTCCATTTCAGGCCAGGATAATTTACTCTATATTGATGAAACTGCATCCCATTTTAGAAGCTCTTACTCACAGTTGAATAATATCATACCATACTCTGATTTCAATGCACCATTAAAAATGTAATAAAACCTGATGTGAAAAGTGTTTCTTTTCACTATGTCCCATGTAAGTAGAAAAAGATCATACAATCTTTTTATTTGAATCAAAAAAGATGTCAATGTCTATGTCTTGTTGAACAAGTATTTATGACTATACAACAGCATTAGCTACTCAGCCAAAGAAAGTTGAGTGATATGCCAAATTGACAAGAGTTGATTTTGTCTGACTGCCTTAGCAACACTTGTGTTTAGATTTTCCATCTGTTTAAGCAGGAAAAAAAATAAATACAGATTTCTGTCAATAAACTCTTATTCTTTCTCTGACAAAATGTCTTCAGTGGCCAAGCAGTTTTGATGCTGAAATGACAAAGGAGAAGAAAAAAACCACAAAACCCTAGCAAACAAAAAAGGATCTTGTTTATTTGTAGCCAGAGAATTGCAAATTAATATTATAGAGGTTTAAGCATATAAAATAAAATAAATCCATCTGGAAGAGTGAAATCTAGACAAGATTGTTGAATATTTGTTTGACTTCATTAAAACTGACATGTCACATTCATTCTTACAAGCAATCTGCTACGTTCAGTAGTGTTATTTCACAAGTTTGGCACATTCTCCTCTGTGAATGCTGCTTTTACAGATATAATAGTTCTCACAAAGACCACTAACCATTATCACAGTAAATATTTAACAAACATATATGAAAATAGGTAAAATATTCTTCAATTTCATTATTTTACTTCCTAAACTAATCTGGTTCACTTGAAGCTCTTCCAATGTTATAACATCTGACTAGTGCATGACAAAGCCATTCAGAAGTATGAATATGTAAACATGATGCAGGTCCAGTAGCCCCTGTGTGAGGTTTGAGGAGAGAAGGTAGGAAAATCAGAGATCCTCTGAGAGCAGCACATCAGCTCTCTGGCTCTGAGATGGCTAACCTAGAGCTGGAAAGTAACAGGGTAACTAGTGCAGGGTTTGCAAGCTGGGAGCATTGCTGACAAGGCAGTGACCTCACCCACATGAGATGCAGCCCCAAGGTACCCCAGCAAGAAGAACAGAGCACATCTGGCTGTGTCAGGGTCAGGCACAGCCCAGATCTCCAGGCATGTTCAAGGCCATGTCAGCAAGGGGAAGTCAGGCAGGGAGCAAAGGCAAGGACCTGAGCAGCTCCTAGGACCAGTGAGGAGGCCCCAGAAGAGCTGCTGACAACTCCTTCTCACAGTTTAGCTGTTTTTGCAACAGCTTGATCCAAGGTCACAGATCCACTGAAACAGAACTGACCAGCTGTCATCCCCCAGGAAGTTGTCCAGTCTGCAGATTCTGCTTGTGCCCTTATGACCTGGACAAAACCTGACACACCTGGACCTGTGCACAGTTTGGAAACAGGCAATGAGAAAAGAAGTAGTTTTATAATAACAGGAGAACTGCTGGCAATGTGATAAGATGAATGTGAGCTGCCAACAATGTACCCTTGCCACAAACAAGGCTAGTGATATACTGGGCTGCATTAGATAAAGTATTGCTAGCAGGTTGATGGAGGTGATCTTCACATCTACTCAGGACTGCTGAGGTCACACCTGGAGTACTGCATCCAGTCCTGGCCTCCAGTACAAGAGAGACATAGACATACTGAAGTCCAAAGAAGGGCCACAAAGATGATGAAGATACTGGAGTAGCTTTCCTATGGGGAAAGTCTGAGATATATTAGACTGTTCAGCCTGGAGAAGAGAAGGCTCAGGGTCAGTTCTTAGTATTAAATAATGAGTACATAAGTAATATATTAATATATATATAGTATATTATGTATAGTGTATATATAATAATAACTCTATAAATACTTGAAGGGGGGATGCAATGAGGATTGAGCCAGG
>VZRW01008252.1:20410-33914 GCA_013398125.1 Aegotheles bennettii | reverse complement strand
AGTGCCGAGTACAGGGGGACAATTGCTTCCCTGTTCCTGCTGGCCACACTGTTCTTGATGCAGAGCAAGATGCCATTGACTTTCTTGGCCACCTGGGCGCACTGCTGGCTCATATCCAGCCAGCTGTCACCCAGCACCCCCAAGTCCCTTTCTGCTGAGCAGCTTTCCAGCCATTCTTACCCGAGCCTGTATCAGTGCCTGGGGTTGTTACGACCCAAGTGCAGGACCTGGCACTTGACCTTGTTGAACCTCATCCCGTTGGCCTCTGCCTATTAATCCAGCCTGTCCAGATCTCTCTTCAGAGCCTTCTTTCCCTCAAGCAGATCAACACTCCCACCCAACTTAGTGTCATTTACAAACTTACCGAGGGTGCACTCGATCCCCTCATCTAGGTCATCAATAAAGATATTAAACAGAACTGGTCCCAACACCGAGCCCTGAGGAACATCACTAGTGGTCGGACACCAACTGGATGTTTGGGGATTGGGTCAGACAGTGAATGCAGGCTCCTTTTCATCAGGTTTTGCTTCCTAGGCTACAGTGATTAATTACTCTAATACATAAAACAAAGAAGAAGACAGGAGTGTAAAAAGGTTCTTCTTTTTCACCTCAAGCTACAATTTAAAATCAATTGAAAGGTCTCACTACATATTGAAGGGAGCCTGAATTTGCCAGTGAGATCTGGGCTTGTTCCCAAATACTCCAGTGGTTCAAACACTCCTTTAGGGATCCTCATTGGACTCACTTGTATTGAAAATGAGACTCTTGTGCAGAAGGTACCTAGGGATCTAAAACATTAACTGTGGTTCACGTGGAACTGAGGTCCCCTCAAAAGTTAGCTGATGTCAAGTTCATGGCTTTAGATTCATACTACCTGCCTACATTTAATTTATTTAGATTCTAAAGTCTTCTTCTTTTTAAATTTGAATACATCATTACACTTTTATAATTTTAAATTTTTACCTTCTTTTTTTAAAACCACTTGTCAGCATCTATTTCCAACCTGCTGTCTTGCAGTTAACAGGATCATTTTGTGACTAAGAGTCTGATTGAGTGAAAATTTGGAATGTAGTTCTGATCATTAAGAGGGTACCATATTGGTGTGATACTATATTTAGGATTAATTTGGACGGCTGGCAAAATTAGATTATTTAGACATCATCTGTTTCTGATGGTCATTTGCATTATTATTATAGTGTTCTTTATGACACCATAATGAAAGTCATCAAGAATGTACTAAAGAGAAGGTTTAACATCCTAAACATCAGATTTTGAGTACAGACATTTCCTGAAATAGGTCTAGATCACGTTTTTTATTAACTCACCTGTGTCTTTCTGATATGGCTTTATATAGGTCATACGTGCCATTTAAACTGGTGACTCTCTAGAAGCCAGATGAGATGTGTTATATTTAAAATCCCACCTGCCAGAATAAGCATTTGACCAAATTTCTTCTCTTTCCTCACTGTAAGGCAGTGATTTGTTCATTTATTAGTTCTCCACCTACAGAAAAAAAAGATGAGTATGTGCATTTCAAGGGCTGCTATTCACAGATTCTGTCTCCCATACAGACAATGTTTTAGAGAATGGACCTGAGATCTGAGGTCACTTCCTCAACTAAAGGTAAGAGTTGCAGGTTACTTTTAGCAGAGGAGGATACAACAAATGAAATGTAACTGCTAAGGCAAGAATGACCACAGCCAAAGAACTTCACTGATAACTATTTACTGCAACCTTTTCCATCATTGAAAAAATGTCCTGTTTCCACTATAGTCATGCATATGTCTTATTTTTTCCCCAAAAACAATGAATAGTCAGCAGGGATAAGTTTAATTACATTGAAATTTTCACAAAGAAACTGTAGAAATAAAAATAAAGAGCAATAACCTTAATACAACACTGAACTCCAAAGAATCCACATCACAAATATAGCTCTAAATGGCCAGTAGTGAATACCATAGTGAGACCTTCATGTAATGACAAACATGTATGTATGTATGTATTTGTGTATGTATTTATATAATGAAGTAGAAGCAGATCATTTTTCTTTCTGTCACCAAAAAGTCTTTAATAATGTACTTGTCCCTTAAGTCAACATGAATTATGGTCTTACTTATCTTTACTTCTGGATATGGTAGTTGAAGATAAATCTAACACTGTAAGGTCTGACAGTTTTATTGGTTTAATAATTAACTAACTTACTACATGTGAGTATATACATATTCAGTGGAAACAATCAAAGTATACAGTTTGATGTATTTTGGTAGGCCAAGAAGCCTATCAAACAGCAGCAAAACCAGTGACCAAAAAAATAACAGGAATATAGAAAGGTATATCATGTCTAATATGTTAAAAAGTGATGAAGAAATAAAATGTATAATTCTTGTGATGTTCCACTGTTTGGAATTCTATAGGGCTGGTAATATGAAAAGACATGTTGAATAGTTCATCTCAGTTAAGTCAAGACCCGTAGTGTGAAGAAAAAAATAATAAATAAATGCTTGCACATCCAAAACCTACTCTGTTTACCCAGCTTTCTGTCCCTCTAATACCTGTCCACTCTGGGATAGCTGCATGGGTAATGGGAACACAGCCTGAGAGGTACCCCTCTCACTCTAAGTACCTGATAACTCAGTAGTCTTGATGGCCACTGCCTTGTGCCCCTTGGTGGCTTTCCAAGAAGGTTCATAACTGACTTCCTGGAAAGAATATGTGTAAATCAGAATTTGGAAGTGAAAACCAGGATTGCAATGACTCTGTCCTACATTGACTCAGTCCCACTCTGTTGGCACCAAGAGTGTGGGCTGTGCTTAGTACTAACTTATTGGATCCTAAAATAGGCGATTGTACAAGTACTGAAAACACATATGATATTTTCCCATACAAGTAGTATCAGAAGGCTTCTGCTGCCTTCACAGAATCACAGAATCACACAAAATGGTAGGGGTTGGAAGGGACCTCTGGAAATGATCTAGTCCAGTTATTCTTATAACTCACCACAAATCAGTTTTGAGTTGAATGTTTTCGGACTCTGGGACCTACGACAGAATTAAATTAAAGGGGAAAAAATAAACAAAAAAACATTAACAGCAATTGTTTGTCAGATCACCAAAACCCAAAAAGCTTTATTGAGCTTTTAGTTTTGAAGAGAATCAGAGAATCTTAGAATCACATAATTTTAAATTGGTTTGGGTTGAACGGGACATTCAAAGATCACTTAGTCTCACCCTCCCTGCTGTGTGCAGGGTCATCTGTCACTACACAGGTTGCTCAAAACCCTGTCCAACCTGACCTTGAACACTTCCAAAAATAAGACATACACAATTTCTCTGGGCAGCCAGTGTTTCATCACCTTCATTGTAAAGAACATATTCCTTATATATTAACTAAATCTAACTTCCTTCAGTTTAAAACAGTTGCTCTTTGTTCTATCACTACAAGCCCTAGTATAAAGCCTCTCTCTAACTTTGTTATAAGCTCCCTTTATATATTGAAGAGGTCACAATAAGGTCTCCCTGAAGCCTTCTCTTCTGCAGGCTGAGAAGCCCAACTCTCTCAGCCTGTCTTCATAGGAGAGGTGTTCCAACCATCTGAGCATTTTCATGGCCCTCCTCTCAATCTGCCCTAACAGGTCTCTGTCATTATTGTACTGGGGACCCCAGATCTGGAGTGGTCCAGGTGGGATCTCATAAGAACAGACTAGAGGGGGAGAATTACCTCCCTCAACTTTCTGGCCAGGCTTCTTTTTATGCACACCAGGATATGACTGGCTTTCTTTTCTGCAAGTGCACATTGTCAGGTCATACTCAGTTTTTCATCCATCAATACCTCAAAGTCCTTCTCTGCAGGGCTTTTCTAAATCCATTTACACCTCAGCTTGTATTGATTTTGGGGATTGCCCTGACCCAGGCATAGGACCTTGTTGCACTTGGCCTTAGTGAATGTCATGAGGTTCTCATGGTCCCACTACTCAAGACTGTCAAGGTCCCTCTGGATGGCATCCCTTCCCTCTAGCATATCCATTGCACCACTCATCATGGTGTCATCCCCAGGCTTGCTGAGGGTGCACTCAAGCAGGGGCTGATTGTGAAGTAGTTCCCAGGGTCCTCATTACCATTTTAAAAAATGTGTGTGATATTCCCTTTTCTCCAGTAACTGAGGACTCTACCTGACTGTCATGACTTTTCAAATATGATGGAGAGTGGTTTAGCAACTACATCTGCCAATTCCCTCAGGTCCCTGGGAAGAGCGATGCATCAATAGAATACATCCAATAGTCAATCCAGCTCCCTTGGTTGTGTTAATTTCTTTATTTCATTCCCTTCCCAAATAAAGAGGACATAAACTCAGATGTGCAATACACAATCAGTAAGGAAAACTGTTTGCCTAAAATGAGAGAAAAGAAGTGATGAGCAGGAGTGAGATTAGGAAAAAAAAACCCAAAACCTCTTTTTTTACGTGCAGTAATGAGACCAAATGAAGGAACTCTTCTTTAGCACCTCCATGTGTGGAGGATGATTTTCACAGGTTTTCCACCCACATTTTGACCACTACCTGTTGCCTCTTCTCAACTTGTTTTCTCATGATGAAGGGCGTAAAAGCACAAGTACCTTGAAATTTACAAGTGCTTTCTGTCTAACCTGCTACTCCCAAATGAAGACTAAGCTAACCATTTCTGATGTTTTCTGTTTACTGTGCACTGTGCAATGAGTTTCTGAATCAAGACCTTGCTGCAGAGGATTCTGCCTAAAGCATAAACCTTCCTTCTATTCAGATAAAGTAGTAACACTGGGGTTGAAATTTAATGACATTGTGCTTCCTGCTGTAGTCTGTAAAAAGATTTACAGAAAGAATACTTCAGTGCACATAAACAGAACTTCAACATGCTAATAATTTAATCAAATTATTTAATAACATAGAAAAGACAAATGAATAGACACATTTTCAATCACCTTTTCTAGTGAAAATTTTGAAATTAGTTAACTATATTATTACTTTAAAATTATGCCACTTATGTTACAATATTATCAAATGCCCTAACCTGAGTCAGAATGATACTGTGAAAACACATTGTACTTTATATTCTCAGCTACAGCCCCAAAGTGCAAACTGGCAACAGAGACAAGGAATCATAGAAGGCACAGCCAAAAACTGACAGCAAAAAGCAGAACAGCAATATTCTGATATTAAAAGTTAATGAGTTAGCTGCAGGTATTCCTCTATTTCTTCATGCTGCCTTAAACACATTAAAAACCAACCAAAAACAATAAACAAAATCCTTTCAAAAATTCTTCTTTTCCATGCTTGCCATTTCATCCCTAATGCTAAAAAGCCAGTGTAACCCCTTTGCTTTCGACAATGAGGAAGTGCTCCTTTTTGACCTAGAGTCCATCTCTTAGCTGTGACTTCAGGAAACAAACATGTAATAACAGCTGTGGCCAGCAATGCAGACAGTTGTGAGAAACCCAGAAATCCGTCGGAATAACCACAGTATCTTTAGCTTTGGAACAAAGTAAATGTGTTTTACACATTTGTTTCACTCTTAGAAAACACACAGGTATAGTAAAATGATGACAAGAGCATAGTTTTCATGTATGAAACATCTGATTTACAGGTTTACTTTTGGTTATGTAGCCGACTCTGCTATACTCTCCTCATGGGTTCAGCCAGATTTTGTGGATACATACACTGGAAAGTGCAGGTGCACACTGAGCTCCCAGAACTGCTCATGTCCCAGCCCTCTGATGAATCCATGATTGTGCTAGGGGGTGTATGTGGGGGTGTGAATATCTGTTTTCTATGAAGAAGCAATTTGGGCATAACGTGAGCCTGCTCTCAGTTGCCTGTGAGGTAATAAAATATATTGACATGTATGCAGCCAGAAGAGAATTAATCCAGAGACTACACATTTTAGTCAAAAAGTTTGTTGTAAAACTATGAGTAATTGATAACTTTTACACAAATTTGCATCTTTTATGTAAACAATTTTGACTGCACTTTCTTGAGCCCTTTAAACTGAATGGGAAGCATCCTGAAATTTTCAGTACAAAAGATAATTATGTTTTTAAGTCGGAAATTTGTATTTTTTCAGACCTTTGAAAACTTACGGTTATTTTTTATCAATCTTACTTTTTGAGGAGTAATGAGGCATTGCTACAATGTTTCTTGAAGACACACAGATATGCTGTGCTATAGTTAATTGATCATTCATATTTCACAGGGTGTTATATTTTCCCTCACAAAGCCATTCTTTTTCAAGTGTCACTTGAACTCCTTATAATGAAGTTGAAAAGACACAAGCCTTATAAACAGATTTGTCAAAATAAGTAATATGAATTTATTGAGGTTGCCGCTTCTGAATGAGTAACAGAAACTCAGATGGCTCTTGTGTTAACATTTGGTATTGAGCACCGAAAATTAATCTTTGCTAACCATAGTGCTTTAAAAATGCAGTGGGAAGAAAAGTTGCCTGGTAATCAGTATCATTGCCATTAAAAAGTAGGTTGGAAAACAGCCATTTAAGCCATATATTGAACGTAATCTAAAAAATTGACTGTGCCAGTGATAAATCCAGAAGCTAATTACAGCAATTGTTCAATCATACAATCACGTGAGACCAAGCCCACTGGCTTAAAATATGAAGTTGCTGGGAGTTAATTGCCACTAGTGTTTTGGCTGAGTGTGTTTTGTTATTGATAAGAGGGCAAAGCAATATTGTCTTTATTACACTCTTGTGATGTAACTAATTGGAAAATATAAAAAGAAGAGAGCATTGTGTTCTGCAAACAGAATCTCTTGTAAAGAAATGATGTCATGATTCTGTATCAAAGTTGGTCAAGAAATTCAGAAGTCCTGTTGGCATAAGAAAGGTCATTCACACTAGTCAAAAACAAAAATATCTCCTTAGGTTCATTTTCTATCATCAGAGAAAGGAGACAGCTTCCTCCCAGGGCTGATGCAAAGAATTTACTCTAGGTACATATGCTGAAATTATCCTTGAGGACATGCCTTTCATATGAGGACATAACTTTCTACAGAGTAACTCTGTTGGGAGTCCTGCAAAACTCATCTGAGTTACACAGCACATTACCAGCATGCCTTCTTCAGACTGTTTGCTCTGTGGATTTAGTAAATTATTGAACTACATCTATTCAGTTTAGGCTAACTGAATCAACTTTATGAAAAAGGATTCTTGATACTACTTCATTATTCCTTTTTCCCACATTTCAATTTCATAAGAGGCAAGGGAGGCAGGCAGGCAGGTGAGAAAGAAGGAAGGAAGGAAGGAAGGAAGGAAGGAAGGAAGGAAGGAAGGAAGGAAGGAAGGAAGGAAGGACATATTCCCACAGCACCCCTGATTTTTCTGTGGTGGATCTGCTGTTAGCTGGCACAACTTGGTATTGACCATTCTCCCTTGGCATTTCAGCACTGGTCTGGGTTGGAAAGCAGAGATGAGACATAGGATTTGATTCCTGTGAGCAGCCTTTATGCTCCTAAGATATAGATAGGGACAAAGGCATATATCTATACATGTACATAACAATATATATTCATGAATGGTGGAAGATCACATTACAAAATGCCAGATAAAATTATTTCAATCTTCACTGTATCCTCTGAACATCTAACTTCACCTCACATTGTAACATTTCAGTAAATAACACCCTCTAGTCCTTACTCTAATATAGTGGGGTTTTTTTTATTTTCAATAGTAATTTTAATTAATTCATCCTTTCTGACATTTGCATTTGTCTTTAAATGCCACTAGATAACAGGGTTTTAATCATTCCAAATAGCTTTTTAATTATAGACCTAATTACTTTTGCAGAAGGTTAAGCTGCACAAACAGGAATAAAACTGTTTGCTTGTGCTCTGTGTTAAGAATGATGTAGTGTTTTCTCATTAGGCATTCTGCAAACTTGCTCGGTCAGTTTTAAGAGACATTTGAAAAAAAAAAAGCAAGCTACAACAGAAAGCTGGAATTAGATTCTAGGACAGCTTAAGACCCAGCTCTGTGGGACAGTCGTTGATCTTTTAATTAATTGTGAAACCAAAGTTAAGTATCCTTTTCCTTTGAAGTGGTCATTTTGGGATGACATATTTCAAAATGTAAAAGTACAGGAGAATACATAATCTTCCTCCTGGATAAAAGGTTTCTTATTTGTAAACACTGCTCATGTTTTTTGTTGTTTTGTTTTGTTTGTTTTTTCCTCTGAAAATTTTTCACCACTGATGATACTTTCCTGAGTTAATGGAAAAGAATTTCTTACTGGAGAGATTCTACACTTCTACTGGAGGGGAGCCAGTTTACATAAAAAAACCTGAGAGTCAATTTACACATCACTCATCATATATTCTTCTTGAAGAATAGTTTATTCTTTGTGGGTAAGGGAGGTCTGAGTAAGACTCATATGCAGCAGCTTTCATTCCTGTTGAAAAACATGTCAGGTACATTTATATTTTATGGTGTTACCATTACACTAGAACAGCTGTTTAATTGCATAACTTAATTTGTATATCAGCTGCTGTATACAGTACTTTTAAAAAATCACAAAGCTAAATTTAGCTCAGAAAACTGAAACTTACATATTCTGCTGTTCCTCTAGTCCAAATGGACTAATTAGAATTGAAAAGCCAAAATATATTTTACACTTATGGGCTTGACTCTTATTTAATAGCCTATATCTCACTAAGGTTAAATAATCTCAAAATGCCAGCATACTGTTTTTCAGAGTTTATTCCACCCTTGTGCCCACTAAAAATTTAATCATGTTAATATGTATGTTAGTTATACTTTTCCACTTCTCTTGGCTTGATTTTATTCAAGGGAATCTTACTGTTAGGTTGTGCTGTAACTATTTATGGCTTTGGAAAAAGTAAACTCTCCTTTCAAGGGAGATAAAAATAAAAATAAACCTAAATACAAATTTTAGGAGAAGAAAAAAGATTCAAAGTCTCTTACCAAGTAATGCCACACATAAAAAGTACACATTTGAAGATGTTGATGCAACTGCAAATATCTCATTACCAAACCACTATGTGGATGACTCAGTAGATAAGAAATTGTCTTGGTGGTAGCATTCAAAGAGTGAGAGTCAATGGCTCAATGTGCAAGCGGAGACCAGTGAAAATTGGTGTCCCTCCAGGGTCCCTATTGGGACCAATATTATTAAACATCTTTGCTAGGGACCTGGACAGTCAGATTGAGTACACCATCAGCAAGTTTGAAGACAACACCGAGCTGAGTGGTGCAGTTTCCTCTAGAGGAAAGAGATGCCATCCAGAGACATCTTGACAGACTTGAGAGGTGGGCCTGTGTGAACCTCATGAAGTTCAACAAGCACAAGTGCAAGAAAGTTCTGTACCTGGGGTGGGGCAATCACAAACATGGATACAGTCTGAGTGATGAGTGGATTGAGAGTTGCTCTGCAGAGAAGAACTTGGGAGTGTTGGTGGATGAAAAACTAAATATGAGCCAACAATATGCACTCACAGTGCAGAAAGCCGATCACATCCTGGGTTGCATCAAAAGAAGTGCCACCAGCAGGTTGAGGGAGGTAATTCTTCCCATATATGCCACTCTCATGAGACTCCACCTGGAGTACTGTTCACTTCTGGGTACCCCAGCATAAGAAAGACATGGGCCTGCCTGAGTGGGTCCAGAGGAGGGCCACAAAGATGACCAGAGGGCTGAAGCACCTTCAATATAAGGACAGGCAGAGAGAGTTTGGGTTGTTTAGCATAGAGAAGAAAAGGCTCTGGAGAGTCCTTAGAGCAGCTTTCCAGTACTTAAAGGGGACTTACAGGAAAGGTGGAGAGGGACCCTTTATCAGGGAGTGTAGTGATAGGAGGAGGGGTAACAGTTTTAATCTGGAAGAGAGTAGATTTAGCCTAGATATTAGGAAAAAATTCTTTCCTGTGAGGGAGGTGAGGCACTGGCAGAGGTTGCCCAGAGACATTGTGGATGCCCCCTCCCTGAAAGTGTTCGAGGCCAGGTTGGATGGGGCTTTGAGCAACCTGGTCTAGTGGAAGGTGTCCCTCCCCATGGCAGAGAGGTTGGAACTACATGATCTCTAATGTCCCTTCCAACCTAAACCATTCTATGGTAAATTGCTGAATTTGGAAAAGGTCGATTCATTTGGGTTTGAGATTTTGTTACCTTCAAATGGGACACTAAAGATATGTCAGACTTCCTTTTTGTTTGCTTAAGTTTTATAATATATATGAGAGAACAGAATACTCTTAGTTTTCTCACAATTTTTGGTTGGTTTTTTTGGATGTGTTATAATTCTACACATGTGCAAAATTTACAGGTAAAACATTAACTCTTTATTCTTCATTCAACAAGACAAAAATTATTTGTTTTCTCAGAAACTGAAGATAGTAAAGAGTAAGATATTTCGAACAAACAGATGAAAATAGAAATGCTGCATTCAAGAAGTGCTTTACATCTTGGATTTTAAAAATGTTTTGCAAACACTACTTAAAACATTTTTTTTCTAGCAGGCAGTCTACAGTATGCTTCCTGGATCCTTTTAGTTTTCTTAAAATGTTGCATTATTGAAAAGAATAAAAGTAGTACATTAAACTATGCTGATGCTATAGCATTTTATGACAGTGTTTTTCTTTTACATATATAAATTTTACAAATATAAATTTCTAACAGAAAGTATAGCTGGAAGTATTGTGATTATAAATTTCCACTCAGGAAAAAATATTACTAAGCTGAAACCAATGGTGAAATATTTGTTTGGATACTTAATATGAATAGAATAATGGCAGGACCTGTAATGGTGTCTGATTTGTAGAGGAGGCCAAAAAGAAATTTAGATTTTTAATATAATTTTTTATGTTAGATAATGTTTTACCATTGGATCAATTTGTGACTAAAAAATAAAAGAAAATGAATATACTAAATAGATATTGTAGAATTGTTTGAAAAACAAATTTTAAAAAATCCCAACAATATGAATATAATGTCCTTTTCATAAATATAATAAATATTGCTAATATTAATTTTATATCCTAATTTCTAAAAAGTATTCTACCATACAATGAAGTCTCTTGTAGGCACCCAATGCTCACAATTAACTGAATTACAATTCCATAAGTGAAAAATGATGAGGTTTATGATGGTTTATGACACAGAAGAGCAGGTCAAGGCTTCATTGTCTTACATACTTCCCATTATCTTATCTAACAGGATATATTCTATCTGTTGATTGTATTACTGAGATTTACATTATAGGAGTGATGAAAGGCCCCAACCGTGATTCAGATCACATTCTGTTAAGCTCTTAAAATGTGTAACAAAATGTTTATCAAAATCATTGATAAGATCCCCCTGAGTCTTTTCTGCAGTCTGAAGAATCCCAGCTTTCTCAGTCTCTATTAGTATGTTAGATGATCCCATCCCTTAATCATCTTTGTGGCGCTTCCCTGGACTTGCTCCATTATGTCCATGTCTCATTTGTGCTTGGGAGCCCAGCAGTGGGCTCAGCACTCCAGATGGTGTCTCACCAGTGCTGACTAGAAAGGAAGAATCACCTACCTCAACCTGCTGGTAATACTCCTCCTAATGCAGCCCAGGATGCTGTTGACGTTCTTTACAATACAGGCATATTGCTGCCTTATGTACAACTTGTTGCCTACCAGGGATCCAAGCAGAGCAGCTTTCCAGACGGTCAGCCCTCCTCCTATACTGAGACATGGGGCTATTCCTCCCCACAGGCAGCATTTTCTTTGTTGAACTTCCTGAGTTTCCAGTTTGTTAACTTCTCCAGCCTGTCAGGACCCCTCTGAAAGGCAGCACAACTATCTGGTTTATCTGACACCCCTCCCAGTTTTGTACCATCTACAAACTTGTTGAGGATGAACTCTGCACCATCAGTCAGTTCATTAAAGAAAATGCTAAGCAGTTTTGGACCCACTGATAACCCTGGAGCAGATTATTACTGATGAGTGTCTATCTAGACTCTGTGTTGCTGATAACAACTTTTTAAGCCACTCCCATCAGAAAAGAAGATCAGGTTCAAGAGCACCTGAGGAAACTGATGAACATTCACAAGTCCATGGGATGTGATGAAATGCATTCCAGGGACCTGAGGGAATTGGCAGATGTAGTTGTTAAACCACTCTCCATCATATTTGAAAAGTCTTGGCAGTCAGGTAGAGTCCTCAGTTACTGGAGAAATGGGAATATCACACACATTTTTTAAAATGGTAATGAGGATCCTGGGAACTACTTGACAGTCAGCTGCTTTTTCATACCTGCTAAGGTCATGGAGCAGATTCTCATGGAAGATATGTCAAAACATCTGGAAGACAGGGAGGTGATTAGAGACAGCTAACATAGCTTCAGCAAGGGCAAATCACGCCTGACTTATCTATTGGCCTTCTACATTGGAGTGGCTGCATCAATGGACAAAGGAAGAGCTACATATGTCATCTGCCTGGACTTCTGTAAGGTCTTTGATATGGTCCGTCCCCCCCCCCATGTTCTTGCTACTAAATTGGAGAGATATGGATTTGATGGATGGACTGTTAGATGGATAAGGAATTGGCTGGATAGCTGTGTCCAAAGAGTTGCAGGCAATGGCTCAATGCACCACGTGGAAACCAGTAACTAGTGGCTGTCCTCAAGGGCCCATACTTAGACCAATATTGTTCAGTATCTTAATTAATGACATAGATAGTGGGATTGAGTGCACCCTCAGCAAGTCTGGGGATGACATCAAGCTGAGTGGTGCAGTGGATATGCTAGAGGGAAGGGATGCCATCCAGAGGGACCTTGACAGGTCTGAGAAGCGGGACCACGAGAACCTTGTGACATTCAATAAGGCCAAGTGCAACAAGGTCCGGCATGTGAGTCAGGGCCATCCCCAGCATCAGGTAGTCCAGAGAAGCTGTGCATGTCCTCTTCCTGGAATTTTTAAGGACAGGTTGGTTGGTCCTTTGAACAACCTAATCTAGTGAAATTTGTCCCTGCCCATTGCAGGGACATTGGATCTAGATGATTTTTGAAGTTCCCTTCCAACCCAAACCATTCTATGATTCTACAATTCTCTCCAGGTTTGTTTTCTGTGGGATTCTTCCAGGTAGGTCCTTGAATAGTCTGCTCTCCTGAAGTCCAGAGCTGTCCTGCTTTTTGCTCCCTACAGTCATGATTCTGAATTCTAGCATCTCATTATTACTGGCAACCGAAGCTGCTATCAGCGTTCACATTCCTGATCAGTTCTTCCATTTTTATAAGTAGGAAGGCATATCAACATTTTCAGTACGTCAACTGACTTTTCTGCTTGAGAATTCTTGAGTTCTCAAAATGGCAAGGTACCTCTACTCAGTCCCCCATCTTCCAGTTGATCAATGGTATTCTTAAAGGCAGAATAGTGGATATGGCGATATATTGTTGACATCTTCCTACAAGAAAAACAGTGGACCCTGAAATATCTTTAGGATACTGGTGTTATCTTTCCTTCCCCCTGCCCCCTCCCCACCCCCCACC
>VZRW01008252.1:0-20379 GCA_013398125.1 Aegotheles bennettii | reverse complement strand
TCAAAGCCAAGAATTTGTATCTGTAAAAAGCATGAGGTCAAAGAAGCAAATTCTCCACAAGCGGCTGATGGACTGGCCTCATTTATGCCTATAAAATCTACTGCTTTTAATGTTTCAGATGTTAGACTTTATGACAAGGTTCTGCACTCATAAGGGAGTCACTTGCTTGAATGTAGGAATATGAACATAATTGCTTATGATTAGATACTGAATGTCTAAGCTAGCTTTGGTGTACTGAAGAAAATTTACTTATAAAACAGCTTTATAGTTCAAGAAGAAAGTTCCTTGAGTCATAATGACATCCCATCTGTAAAAGTACAGTCCTAAGACTCCCAAAACTTTAACACAGATTTTGGATTGTCTGTATTTTCTCATCCTAAGAGAACCTATAACAGGCCTTTCCAAAAACGTCATTCTTACATGACAGTTGTCTATGCCTTTGTAGATTGTTGCATTTCTCTCTATGACGTAAGTTATAAAAAGATGGGTAAGCCACATGTGATAAAAATGTCTTGTTTTGTGATGATTCTCTACACTAAAAACATGTAATTAGCTGCTTCATGTCTGTCTTGCCTTGCCTTTTATTGCTCCTACTCAAGGTTAATTTGGTAGTCACGTAACTCAAGTCTCATTAATGCAAGATCAGGTTCTCCTTTGCTGTCCTATGCTTATAATTTTATTTGGTGTACTTACAACATTATACATAAGCTGTATGGCAATAGGTAAAGGAAAATGTCTCACAGCTATTCTGATGGTTCAGAAAAAAATATGAGGTGGCTGTAAGCTACATGACATACTATATCACTCCATTCTTTGAAGTTCTCATCTCCTCTTTTTGTTGCCAAAGACAGACCCATTAAGCTTAATTATTCAAAGAAATCTGAACAACAAAATGTTTTATAGCAGCATGAGGTAGATAGCAAGCCTAAATTTCATGTGGGTGTTGCATAGGAAGAGGAAGAAAAAAAGAAATCATGGGCACAGAATTGTGAAAAACATAGTTTTAATGTTTTGTTAGCTTCCTTGGATAGTTACAGTTCAACAATTTCTCTTCTTGATTAAATTGTTTACACACAGACACCTAGTGCCATCTGAGATGCACTAGTGTATAGAAGAATTTATGTCCCATCTCCAGCTGTCATTCCAGGGAGTCAGGAGTTGAATGTATGTCCCATCATGTCTGCCAGATTGGGGTAGACATCTCAGATGCCCTAAAACATAACAAGTAACAGTGGATGTCTGTGTACGGTGAGTAAAGGTAGGAGACTCTGAAGTTATTCATCTGGCCAAACAGTGGTATCTATTTTGAGTCAAGCTGGCAGCCATGGACTCCTGGCCATATAACTAGTGTATGGCTTAAACCCAACATTGTATCAGGAAGCCAGGGTAGGTGCTCCTGGACATCTTAGATCATACTAGAGATTCAAGTAGAGACAACTGAACTGACCTGTTTTTCTCTTTGCTGGGAATTTACACCCATGGGATGGGATTCAGCTGCCTAAAAGCAGGGCATCTTGTGTCATTTTTTGGTGCTGGGTCAGTATTGCACTTGTTTTTCAGCTCCTGCTAGAGGCATACAGCCGTGCATCATACCTGATGGCTTTACTCTGATGTACTGTATAGCCTAATGCATCCCAGAAAGTATAAGATGCTTGTGTTTAGGCAACTGATTTTCTTTCATGTGAAAAACTACATTTAGGTGTGTTAATTTGTAGCTGAATCACACAAAAAGTTGTCCATAAACAAATTTGCTTTAGTGTAGCTAGTTTATTTTATTTACACAGATAATATCAATGAATGCTACTGATTCAATTCTAAAATTCTGTTCATTATACTAAACTACATGTTGTATGAAAAATAGCAGTGCAGCTCCATGTTAATATAAAACTCCTAAATAAACTAAAATTCTTGAGTGCTCTTGACCTCATCTTGTTTCATGAAAATGAGAAAAAATCAGGACTGTTTTAGTAGTAGGCAGCAAATTCCTTGTCTCACTGAATGATATTATGTGGATGCTAAGTAATGCAGGAACTTTGTAATGTCTTTATTTTCTACTCAGTTCTAAATCTATCTAGAATAGTACTCTCCAAAGATATCTTTTGTCTTCACCATTGGCAGCTACAAACCAATAGCAGCAACAGCTACTATTTGTTCCAATGATGAACTCTGTACTTAAGAACTCCCTGCTAATTATATTTTAAGAAAATATTACTATCCCTATGAATTAGTTCATACAACAAACAAAATTGATTATGCTGAATGTTCATCTTAAATTGTGCTCATTTGGATTTCAGTTAGGAAAAATAAAACAAGTAAGGGCAAGTGAAGTGTGAGCCTGTCTCACTGTGGATTTTAGAGAAATGGAGTCACTTGTTATGAGTGTTGTTACCATCATTGTTCATAACCTGGGGACATAATCTTGAAAAAATAATTGACTCACATATTGCTGATGCAGTAAACCCTTGCCTGGTCTTGTCTAAGACATGCGATAGTATTGAACTTCAGTCCAATGGTAGACAAAGTTTATATTTGTGAAAGTAAAGGCATAATCCACTCTCCTGTGGAGAAATATTCAAATATTTTCTTCATATTCATTATGCAAATTAATAACCTTTTAGGCATTATTGTTGCTTAGGGTGAGATTCCCTTCAAATTAGTATCTCTTAGAGTGTGGAGACATCAAAATCCTTCTAGAGCTATCTTTTTACCTTTAAATATCCACAGAACAATGTTGGAAATTAGTAACGTAATTATACTGAAGTAGGAATAAGAACTTCACTTAAAAAACTTTAGCAGTTCTCAGAAACAGTTGTTTTTTAATATCTATATTTAGTTCCTACAACCTCAAAAACTTCCTGTGATGTTATACTCAGGTGCCTTTTTTACACCTTTTCAGTATTAAGCACTCTCTGCATGGGGTGTTAATGTATTTATTGGTTATCCTCTCACTTGGGATGTAAGAGTTACTCTGTGAACACAAGTAAATTTAAATTTATTTAAAGTATTAATATTCTAAAATTTCATTTGGATGTATTGCTATCAAGTTATAAACTTGAACTTTAAATTTTATTATCTGGATCTGCATGCAGGTTATGAACAAAAGAAGCACTAAAATAAATGTCAATAAATAATTAGAATATTAGTCTGTTTTATCAGGACATAACAATGAATAATAGTGATTCAGAACATCTGCAATTCTGTGTAAAGAGGATGATGCTCAAAGAGGGATAACTTCAATAGTGATAGTGTGGCCAGCAGGAACAGGGAAGCAATTGTCCCCCTGTACTCAGCACTGGTGAGGCCGCACCTTGAGTGTCGTGTTCAGTTTTGGGCCCCTCATTTCAAAAAAGATATTGAAGTGCTGGAGCGTGTCCAGAGAAGGGCAACAAAGCTGGTGAAGGAACTAGAAAATATGTCTTATGTGAAACGACTGAAGGAGCTGGGATTGTTCTGTCTGGAGAAGAGGAGGCTCAGGGGGGACCTCATTGCTCTCTACAACTGCCTGAAAGGAGGTTGTAGAGGTCTGTCTCTTCTCCTGTGCCCATAGTGAACGGATGAGAGGAAATGGCTTTAAATTGCAGCAGGGGAGATTCAGATTGGACATTAGGAGAAATTTTTCACTGTAAGGGTGATTGGGTATTGGAATAGGTTGTCCAGGGAGGTGGTGGAGTCACTGTCCTTGAAGGTGTTCAAGAGGTGTCTGGATGTGGCACTGGGTGATATGGCTTAGTGGTGATGTAGGTAGGCAGTTGAACTGGGTGATCTTGAAGGTCTCTTCCAACCTTCATGATTCTATGATTTGATGATTCAGCTTTGTAGTTAAATTAAAAAGTAAAGTCTGTGGATCTGCCTGAATTAAGGCTTCTTCTGGGTCACTGATCATGAGTTTTTAAAGGGAAATGATGGTTAAAATGTCAGAAGTCAAAGCAAGTTCTAGTGGAATAACATTTATCCAAAACAAATGCCAAAGGTTGCCATGAAATATAATAGGGTGGATAAAGAATCTCTTTAGCTTGATTTATTACTAGATGAATCACATATTCTATGTATCACCCACAATGCATTTAAATGGGACTGAATCTGCAGGAAAAAATTACATGTCTAAGTTCAGGAAATAAGTGAAATATACATAACTGACAGAGCCAATATAGTGCGTGACTCTAGTTCAGGGAACAGACTGAGCATGTCTGGTTCTGTTAAAAGTCACTCACAGTTTAAATGGGATCAGAATATAAAAGGGTATCATAATATCCCATCATGGCAGTAAGAGGATGGAAAACACCGTTCTCAAAGTTTTATTTTTATAACTGCCATCTAATCTTTGATTTACAACATCCAAATATGGAGAGATTTAACACAAAGCTGGCCTTGTCTATAAGAAAATTAAGCTATTTCCTAGTACAGCAGTATGCTGGGGGTGTCATTTTTTGGCTGTGTGTTTTGCCTGTACTAGAAGACTCAGCCATTTCATTCATAGAATGAACACTACCAAAGCAGTAAGTCCTGTCTCCTGACTCGGAGAGCAGAGTGAGTGGGGCTGTGGCTCTTCTCCTTGGAAATTGGGAGTGAACCTGAGCTGGGGGTAACAGCAAAGGCTTTTAACAACAGCTACCCTCTCTGATCCTTTGTTGGTGCTCAGTAGAATCACAGGCAGGAAGCCTTACTGTTGATTTCTGGCTCAGCAACAGCAGCTGGCCATCCTTTCCCAAATGCTTTCCAATCCTACCAACACTTTGATAGAAACAACAATTCAGAAGATGTAGGATAGTGTTAATGACATGGGATTGGTCGTACAAGAAAAAACAGAGGGAGAAGCTCCTGATGGACTTCTTGAGATGAAGGGAGGCAAGGCTGGAGTGACAGATGTGTAGGAAAATAGGTCTGTGTGTCACAGCCTTGAAATGGATTAGGGATACACGTTCAGTGCTCCAGGTAAGTTTGGAAAGCAGAGAGGATCTGGCAAAGGAGTAGTTGAAGGCAAATATTTGACATATTTTTTACATGATGACCAAACTTAACATCTACTGTATGTTATATACGAAGTCACTGTGCTTTCATTTTAAAAAAATCCATCCTCGAGATTTTTCATAATCAATCTGTTCCTTGATACTGTGGAACATCATTATGAAAGCCCTCTACTTACACAATTAATACTGGCATAGAAGAGAGAGAACACATAATTACTCAAGATAAGTACTATAGCTGGAGTCAGTATTCCCAAACAGGCAGAGCTAATTAGTTATCTGCTGCCAAGAGGTCATATAAGCATCTTTTTTTTCTTTTTTCAGAATAGGCTAATGCATATGACATATTTCTACAGTTAATACCATGCCAGTATTTTGCTTTCCAATGAATTAAAGAGACATGACCCATGTTAAAAAGTAAAACTCTGCTTATATTGTTCGAAGAAATGAACAAATTGTATTCTGTTACTTTAAAGTGAAAACATTGTTGCCACTTAACAAAACATGTAATTTCAATTTCACCACGCTCCAAGAGGAAATCAAGCTGTTGGCAGATTTCCCATTTCACTTCAAGAACATCCCAGGATAGATCAGATAACAAATGAAACTGTGGGAGAAAAGACAAACAAATGTGATAAGTATGGGGCATTATAATGTTGTGTAGATCTAATAGTTACAAGGGAAGAATTTATAGTAGTAATTAATGCATAACTGAGCAAGGGATGTCACCAGAGAAATGAAGTTTTCCTACTGACACATTTTTGTACACAAGATTAAATTAAATTATAGGTCTATTTCACAAAACCTCTTTTGTGGACGTCTTCTTTTGTTTCACTGAAGTTCTGAGTGTGGAAATTTTCCAGACTACTGTGTCCTTTCAGATAGTTGCTTCTATCTTTATAGATACAGCATATTTGACTAGCTCTGCGTTCCCTGGTGTGAGTATAGAAGTTTATAAGATTAGTTGCCTTTTACTAGAAGATACTATGCTCTTTGCAGTGAAATTTCAATGAAGAATCTTCTTAGACCTATTGTGAATTGTCAGTGTGGGTTGTTTGGTTTTTGAAGATAAAGAATTCCTTGTTTTAGTTGTCTGAATCTCCTTACAGTTGAGCAAAAAATTCAGCATTTTGACATTTCCATACCATCCTGATAGGCTTTTAGAGCACTGCCAAAAGCAACCAGCACACTTTTGAAGTGGTCAACTATACAACTTTCTCATTTTTAATTTTTATGTTGACTGTTATTACTTGCTGAAAATTTTCTACTTTAAAAAAATCAAATAGTAAAAGCCTTTTAAAACATATAAATAACATAAGCTGGAGGAGTGCTTACAGCAAAGAAACAAATTTGTTTAATTATTTATAGTAATTAAACTGAATAGACAAAAGGCATGATTTTATTTTCACTTACCAGGTATAAATTCAGGGAGGCACCGGTAACTTTGAGATAATAAATACAAACTTCCTTTGAGGGAAGAGTTCTGAATTTGGCCCATAGACCTCTTCATAATCTTCAGCTGAAAAATGACAGCAGCTAATATGTTGACTGATTACTTAATGTCTTTTCAAAACCAAATGCCATAGTGTTTACTAAAAATTAGACGGAATTGCAGGTTTACTAGATGTAGATGAATAATTCATAACAAATAATTTATTCCGTGAATTTCATCTTTTCCTTAAATTGAGTAGATGGTAATTTTCTTGGATATATATATTCAGTGATTGAACAGCTTCAGTGAATAACTGTCTATTCTCTCAACAGCAGTATGACACATAGAATATTCAGAAAACAAAATAAGTTAGTCTTAATTCAGAGGAATAAATAATTTTTTTCCCGGTATGGTATGTTCCTATTAAAAATATTTCTTAAAACATTTCCCATTGAAATGAGAACTGAACAAAATAGTTTCTGACATTAGCCATCAACTTCTCCTGCAAGTTTTTTGCTTCTGTGAACATGAATGTACTTGTTACTACTTCTACACTTAGACCTGTCCTGAATATGAATTACACTTTATTTTTTTCATGTCAATTTTTCATAATGAATTCTAGTTCCTGGGTACTGAACTAAGGATTTCATCTTATGGAATATAAAGTATTAAAATGATTATATAACAATAGCTTTGTAGCAACTCAGATTGATTATTTAGCTGGTTGTTTTCTTTCAATAGAGATGCACCTAAATTTATTTTTTTTCCCTTATATAACAACAATTCTCTATTGTCTTCTGGGACACAATATTTATTTGTTCAACCCAATTCCATTTTCACCTCCACATTGTATCCTCTATTGTCTACAGTTCATCACATGAAATTTAATACATTGTTTTAGTGGGCTTAGTCAAATTCATTTTTAATCTTCTGTAGCACTGTCGTTGTGCCTACCTAGTTAGTCATGCTTGAAGCAAGCAGCTTACGATATATATAACAAAATGTCATCCTTCTTTGTCTGTGATCTCTTTCAAAAGTTCTAAAACTGAAAGAAAATATATGGCCTTGGAATTTGTTGCTTGGTATTTTTCAGGGGACAAAAAGTAGGGGATGGTGGTTTTTTGTTGGGTTTGGGTTTTTTTCTCCTGAACATGTTAGGGGTTTTGAGTTAGGGATTGTTTTGGATCCAAAGCCATTAGGTAGTCCAAATATAACAGACATCCAGTAGAGGTCTGAGCCTTTTGCTTAGAAAAAGCTCCTATAAAAGCTAAATTAATAATTGATTTTTTCATTGTTTTTCATTTTGGTTTCTGAAATGAATCCTAATATCTGTTCAGATTTAATCTAATTTAGTTTCTGGTTTTGCTGCACTGGGAAACAAACAAAAAAAAAAACAATCCCACAACACTGTCATGTTAAACTGCAAGTTTCATTCTATATAAAATATTTCATTTTCAAATTAGAAGAAAATCAATGAACAACAAACTAGATACACAGGATAAGTGAGGGCCAACCTTTAAGAAGTGCTTGGGGATCACCAATAGGATGAAAAAATACTTGGGTCCCTTCTTTCAAGTAGGCCAAGAGAGTGTGAGATAAGAAACACTTCATGGAAAATAATGTAGCCACTGAGCATCCCAGCATGGAACCCAGCTGGAAATATCTATCTTTCCAGCTACAGCAGGATCTGTTGGGTAACGTTCTTGCTAGTTAGATTAAACTTTTGTCTAAATGCACAGCATATGTGCTCCATGGTGGCTCTTGGATTTTGATCTCCCTGTCCAGAAGTATTGGAACAGATCACAAGTCCTTTGCTGCCCACACATCCAGGTTTTATTTCAACTGATTTCAAGACATGAGGAGATGTTGCTGACAGATGTTTCATTGTAATATGCAGGGAAATGGTTCCCCAGTTCCCTAGTAGGAACACATGCTTTGAGAGGGGAGGGATCCTGTTCAGCCAAGTTTATAGAAACAAGCTTCTAGTAAAGTAAATATCTGTGCTCTTGACTGTACTCCAGTTACAGTATTTAAAGACTTACAAAAATGGGAGTATGTGATGGATTTGAATGGATGGATGTGATGGATATGTTGATGTACATCCATATCTCGTATCGCCTTTGATACGATATTGAATCCACACTGCCAGTGAGTGAAAATAAAAAGGATGGGAAATTCCAGCTCCCACATCCCAAATAAATATGGTAGCTTGGTAGCTTCCAGATTGTGCTACTGCAGTAAGAACAAGTGTTTCCTTCATACTCTGAAGTATAACAGTTGAAAGACAGGGCTAAAACACACATATTATTCTTACCTGTAGTTCACATGTCCTCAACACAACTGAAGGTTATGTGAGAATAGGAAGAGGACACAACTGTTGTGGTTCATATTGTCCATAACCTCTTTATTTATTGGGGATAGGCTGGGCATCATTCAGCATGGGACGAGCAATTACCTTGTGCATAACTTGTTTTGTATAATCTATGATTGTTATTATTTATTATTATTTATTATTGTTTTATTGTCCCTTCTTTTTTTATCCCATTAAACTTTCTTTATCTCAGCCCACCAGTTTTACTTTTTTTTTTTTTTTTGATTCCCCTCCCCATGCCGTTGGGGTGGGGAGAGAGGTGAGTGAGTGTCTGCATGGTGCTCAGTTGCTAGTTGGGGTTAAACCACAACAATTGGTCTGCCATTTTACATGCAGGTATTTTTGTGGCATCCCTTGGGTGCAGTGGTAACATTTATAAGCTAAACTGCAGCAGGTAGCCTGGAACAATTAGTTATTAAAAATTTCTCACAGATTTCAGTGGTCTTCATCTACAGAGCAGACACATTTGAGTACAAAAAAGGTTATCCACTATGCTATTGAAGAATGTATGAGACCTTAACAAGAAACTGTTACTCTTCTCCCTAACCTTCTAGAAGAGTATGCTCTCTCCCTTCTAGAGAGAGGGAGAGAAGGGATCCTCATGTTAATCCCTTTGAATTAACACTGAGCTAATTAAAAATGTGACATTTGAGCTGTATCCACCACTGCATAACATCTAGCCTCAGAACACCCTGGATTTAACTAGAAACTATAAAGAAGACAAATCTTATTAAACTTATTTGTGTATTTTCAGAAAAAGTGTGCAATAGAAAAACTGAGCACAAAATAAAAAGGGACTTAAAACACAGAAGCACAAAGGTGTGCAAGCGTTCTGTAAGAGTATACTGCTCACTTAACTTTGAAATAATTTATTGCCCTAGCAACATGAAATAAAACATAAAATTGGTAACTTCAAAAAAAATCTGGAGAATTGCTGAATGGCAAGGTTACATAAGTTACGTTTAATGAATCTTTAAGTGGGCTTGCTGTATTTTCAAACAATTTTCATCTTGTGTGAAGTGAAAAAACTTGAATAAAAAAAAAGAAATTGTATTTTGAATTCAGAACTCATACAGATGCTTGTGTTTTCTTTGTTTAATCTTTTTTTTTTGACTGATCATAAGATAATTTAATGTGGTTAACATAAATGTATTTCTGAAATAAAACAGGAAAAGAGGTTTATGATTGGCAGAAGAAGGATGAGACAGCAGTGGGAGAACAGCTGCTTCCTTTGTGTCTTTTTCTTTTATGATGTCTGTTCCTTAAGGTGTCACTTTCTATTTTGTCGTTTGGTATAGGTTGTCACAAGAGTTTTATGTAACCAAAATTTGCAATGAATCTGCACTGTATGTATGCCATCTCTTCATGAACAGCCATGGCACCAAAGGTGACATCTCACTGATTTTTGGCTCTGAAGAGGGACCTCTGTCTTCCAAAAGTCTCTGGACATCAGTGGGGTATACCCACATGCCTTCATCCTCTACTGGGCAAATTATTTTAGAAAGAGATAATTCCTTCTTCTTCCTCATGGATGAGCAGAAAGGACACAGGATGCCCTTGTTTATGTTAAGAGTGCCAGTACAGAAAGAGGGACTTTTGTTATCCTTTTAAAAGAGAGGTTCATTACATTTTGTATAGCAGATGGTCTCTTGGTATGGAACTACCTGTTGAACTGAATGCAACTGAACACAGAGCTAAGGGGCATAAATACTTTTAAGAATAAGGCTTATTTTTTTCCTTTTCCTTTTTTTTTTTTTAATCTCACTGTGGTCTGACTACTTTAGTGCAGGAATATATCTTTATGCGTGTAGCTATGTTGTTCAATACCAAATTGCATACTAATTGCATCTGCTTTCATTTTGAATATATTAAACTAGCTATTTAAAAACCAACTGGCAGGTTTTAACAATTCCTCTCTACCCTTCCAGAAGCATAAGTTGCATTCATGGCCTGCTTCCTCAGCCAGTCTCTGAGGGAAGACAGCAGGCTGTGCCCATATGCTGCTCCCGCCATAAATGGTTTGATGGCCTCAGTGACTCTGCCTCAGTGACTAATCTGGAACATACCTGAATTAATTTGGTCAGATTTCTCCCTTAACTTCAGCAACAGTGATAGGACCTTTCGGAGGTGTTGCAGTTAATAATATCCATGTATCTACAGCAGTTTACATTTGCCATTAACCAGTTCTCCATGATAGATGCCTATTAAAGGCAGATACAGTCTGGTTTTCTTCCTTGAAGAAACAAAAAAAATGATATGTTTATATCCAGGAAAGGAGTAGAGAGCTGGAGTAGAGGACTGAGAGCTTTTTATTTCATCAGCTTTAGACTGTCTTCCAGTTTGCCAATCAGTGTAGGTTGGTACGACCTGCCTCATTTAGAGACAACAATGAAGAGGCAATTACTTCTCAGAGACTTATACCTGGAGGCACATATCTCTCAGGGTGGTTCATCATATATGCTATTCCTTGCTCAGGGCTGTGCTTACAGGCACAATTTATCTCACAGGTATTCGAGTTGTCTACAGGTTTGTCTAGTCCTCTTCTATGCTAACGTAAGAGGGCTCCCTTTCATGTATTCTGAAATGCTTTGTCCATTTCCTTTTTTGAACTTGACAGCATAAAATACCTTCTCAATTTTGCACGCAATTCTGGTCATAGTAATGAACATTTCACTTTTCAGTCAGTCCTCATTTGAATGCAAACTCTGCTCTCAAAGATGTGCATGGCTGATCTTGATTAAGATATTCTCTTTTTACATACATAATCCTTTGAAGTTCCATGCATATGGGGAAAGAATAATATTGGAGTGGAGATCTGCCTTGCAGATCCAAGAGGAAAATTCCAACCTTTAGATTAGGATCATTCTTTTCTAACATGACATAAACAACTCAGTAGCCTTTATTGTATCTTCTGCGATAAGGGACAAATTTTGAAGTCATTTTTATGGGATGGGCCACATTCTTTCACTTGATTCAAAATGACTGTTTATAAAATATTTTATAAAAACAAAATTAACATGAGCTGGCTCACTGACTTAGGTTATGCACTCATATACAAAAAAATGGATCTGATATGTTTAAGGGCTTATTTCAGCCTCTGCATATGTGTATGAGGAACAGAGAAGTCTGCTAAAGCTGTAGAACATGTGGGACAGATATTTAATCCATTAAGAAATTCTGAACTCTACCCAGGAAATCTTTCTGTTTGGCCTGGGAATTTCATGAACCATTTATCAAAGGTGGATGGGCTACAAAAAGGTATTGAAAATGCCAGATACAAATATTTCCCACACTAACAGTCATAAAAGAAGTGACCTCAGTGTACCTATCAGAAGAAACATTTCAGCATAGTTGTATCCAAAACCACTTCATGTTGCCTAAGAAAAAACATCACATTGCACTTTCTAGAATGTGCTGAAAATTCATACCAGATTATTAATTTTTAAGATTGTTAATCACATTTAATAATAGCTTATTCCTTGTTTTCAATATTAGTATTAAAGAGGACAATCTCGGTTTAGTGATTCTAATGTGTAAACAGTAAACTAAACCACTCATATGCATCCACTTACACATTATAAATTTGTAGCAATGTGCAATGACACAGCAGAAATGCCACTGCTGTAGACTTCTGGTGGCATTCAAGAAATATTACAGATTGCTGTGCCTCCTTCTAAATCCTAAAAACCAGGCTGTCACTTTTAAAAAGAAGACTTTTGAAATCTAAAGGACAACATCAACACACTGTCCTTCTCATGAGAACAATAGGGGCTTTCTGTCAGCTATGCAATAAATCCTAACATTGACTGAAGGAAAGCTTGGGGAGCTGTAGTTATCCTGATGCAGGAACTCAACACAAAGCATTTTCATCTGAGTCTGGACACAAGACTGGTTACTGCTCACTCTCTCTGGGCTGTGAATGAGGTCATGGGAAGATCCAGAAATTCAGCCCTTTGCCTCCAGCACTCCAAGGCACAAATTTTTACCTGAGTAGGATCTCCCTTACCATAATGCTTTCTATCAAGTATGTAGTTTAGTATAATCCACTCTTTTTCATCTCTAGGCAAGTTCAGAGGAATGTGATTATATTTGGTTTACATGGCAAAGTTTTGATAATGAGGGGGGGTACAGGGCTTCTGTGGGAAACTGCTGAAAGCTCCACCTATGTCCGACAGAGCCAATGCCAGCTGGCTCCAAGATGGACCACTGCTGTCCAAGGCTGACCCCTTCAGTGACAGTGGTAGCACCTCTGTGATAACATATTTAAGAAGGGCAAAATAATAACCGTCAGAATTGCATCTGGAGAGAAAAATGAAATATGTGAGAGAAATAGCCCTGCAGACACAAATGTCAGTGTAGAAGGAGGGCGAGGAAGTTCTAGAGGCACTGGAGCAGAGATTCCCCTGCAGCCTGTGGTGAAGACCATGGTGAGGCAGGCTGTCCCACTGCACCTCAGGGATGTTTAACTGTAGAGCAGATATCCACTTGCAGCTCAAGAGGGGCACCATGCTGGAGCAGGTGGGTGCCCAAAGAGTCTGTGACCCCATAGGAAGCTCATACTGGAGCAGGTTCCTTGTAGGACATAATGATCTATGGAGAAAAGAGCCAATGCTTGAGCAGGTTTGCTGGCAGGACTTGTGACCCCATGGGGGATCCAGGCTGGAGCAGTCCTGTTCCTGAAGGATTGCATCCAGTAGAAAGGATCCACTTCATAAAGAACTGCAGCCTGTGGGAAGGACTCACGTTAGAGAAGATTGTGAACAACTGTCTCCTGTGGGAGGGACCCAATGTTGGAGCAGAAGAGTGTGAGGGGACCTCCACCTGAGAAGGAAGGAGCAGCAGAAACAATGTGTGATGAATTGACTACAACCCACATACCCTGTCTCCCTGTGCCACCGAGGGGGCTCAGGTAGAGAAATTGGGAGTGAAGTTGGGCCCAAGAAGAAGGGAAGAATGGGGGAAGAAGCGTTAAGATTTACTTTTTGTTTGTCATTACCTTACTCTGATTTGATTGATATTAAATTAAACTGATTTCCCCCAAGTTGAGTCAGTTTTGCCTGTGACAGTATCTGGTGAATGATCTCTTCCTGTCCTTATCTCAACCCACGCGTCTTTTGTTATATTTTCTCTCCCCTGTCCAGCTGAGGAAGGGAGTAATAGAGCAGCTTTGGTGGGCACCAGGCATCCAGCCAGGGTCAACCCATCACAGTGAATAAGTGCTACCACTTGCAATATAGAAAAAAAATGTTATTGAATAAACCAGTAAAACCAAAACAGAAAAGCATTTGGCTCAAAAACTGTTAAAGAAAAAACCCGCAAATTTTGAGTTTCTTCAAACACAGCCATTTTTGTAATCAATTAGTAGGAGAGAGACATTTTGTATTTATACAGAAAGTCACAGACTCACCAATGCACAAAGATAAGGCTCTTTAAAATCTTCAAGTTTCAAACCCTTCATATCTATCTGCCAATCTATTATCTTACCAGAGAGTCTCAGGATTCAGAAGAAATCCCCTATTCTGCATTCTTATAAAAAATAATTTATCTGAAAATTAAATTCAAGGGATCCAGATGATCCTTGAAGATACTTTCCCATCACTTCCATGGGTTTAAATATGAAATTATATTCTTCAACAAGTCCAGAAAGCAGAAGTTAATCAATGGGATGTTTGGTAACAGTCCTTTTCCAAAACAGAGTCAGAAGCAGTACTAATGTAAAAGTGTGAAATTAAAGCCAGAATATACAAAGGATTTTGTCATAGGTTTTACGTGTAGTTTAGTTCTATGTGTCTCTGATAAAGCTCTTCTAATACAATATTTTCTGTATTGTCCTGTAAATGTTATATTAAAAAACTAGCTGCTTGTGTGGAGAAAAAGAAATGTCATGTATCACTTTTCCTTCAGTTGTGAAAGAAAGCCTAAAATCTTCAAGAACAACTTATAAATCTCATATTTTTATATGTATAGTTACACTGACTCTATTTCTCTTCACTATTTAACAGCATTTGAATAAATAAAATAACAGTGACACCACATACATTATAATGAAATTTGAATATTTTTCCAATCCCCCTCCTCATCACTGTTTTACAGCTAAAATCACTGGAATAAACTGTTTTCCAGCTGTTAGTAAAATCCCTTCAGCAACCCCACTTCATACAGACCTTGAAAATAGCTCTGTACATGTTCTGAGATATTAATCTATTGTTACATAAGGAAAGATACTGCACTTATTTAACAATCTTGAATGCTAATGGCCACTACAATTAAAATGCTGTACATAACACATTATGCATGTCTCCTCTACAAACAGTCATATGACTTATTTGTGAATCACAGTCACTAGTTTCATAGCAAGCCAGTATGCAAATAAAATAAAAATGCATGATTTATCTGATGTTTGCCAAGCCAGGTAGGGAAATGTAATTTACAGTATGAAATCACAGATATAGATGCTTTTAAATGTCATTCACAATTAAATTGTACCATTCCCCTCATTTAGGTAGCCAAAAATGTTTTGCTTTTCATACTTCAAAATGGCTGAAATATATTTGTTCTTTTTTTCTCTCTCTGTAACACTAAAACAGTGCAATAATAATGTTTCTTAAGGATCTTTTTAAAGGTGATAATTTCATTAAATACATGTTTTGCATCAGTATATTAAGAGCATTCCTCTGTCTTTATTCTGCATTAAAAGCCTTTCTGCACTTGCTCTCAGAGAGGAAGAGAGGCAGAAGGCATCTGCTGAATTTCTTCATGTTGTCAATTTGCTCTGTGTACTAAATTTCACAGGAAAAAGAAGTATTTTAAGTGCCTATTTCCAGTTCTACTACATAGGTTTTATTGATTAGGTGTGACTCTTTGAGAGCACTAGAGACAGTGATAAAACTAATGTTCTTTTGGGTGATTATTTGCATGTGTTTTTTTTTTTTCTTTTCCCATCAAAGTGACCATGAAAATGGCGCTTCTGATCCATATGTGTGTTTTTGATGTCTGCTACCCTGGTGAACAGAAGCTTCTTCTCTGAGGATCTAGTCCTCAAAGCAGACTATGCTAACGAAAAAACCCAACCAACCAACCAAAAAAATATCCCCTCAATTTGGACTTCACAGAAAAGTATGACTGTTTTAAAGTCGTAACAAACTATGTCATTTTCAACAATGTCCATTTCCTGGAATAGGTGAACTGAAAGAACATTCTCTTCTGTGGCTTCTATTTGTTGTTGCTGTTGTCTTATGCTGTTGGGCTTTTCCCTACTTTGAACTGTCCCACATACAGGATGCTTAGATATGGTAGCATAACAGTCTGTCTTCAGCATTACAGTAACTGATAATTGGGTGCCAGTTCCAATAACAACTTCATAAAGTCTGTTCATGAGGAAGAAAAAAAGATCAAGCAAATGTCTTATTTATTTTCAGAGTAAATTTTACATATCAGAACACAAGACGTCCATACAAAAAAAACCCCATTACCCAAAAGCACTTAATTGTGAACATTTATCCTTGTGTGCTGCAGCCAAAGTGGCCATTAGTAAAAAGAAAAAAGGAATCTTCTTAAAAATGACCAGCTGACTGGTTTATCTTTTCTTGTTTGACCACTGTACAGACCTTGATGTAGACAAGCAATTAAGCACATATCTATTTTCAGCATGGTAACCCTGGAGTAACCCTTTTGTATGGAGTGTTTTCCTCTTTTCCTCAAATAACTACTCAAATATTTAAGATCAAGGTTTTAATGGGATGTGTTATATTAGCAAATAATACTTTAGAAAAATATGTAGGATTATTTTTTTGTGATTCTAATGATTTCTCTTTCATTTAATTGTGACTTTATTTTTCTTTGATGGCAGTTGCTGCCTTCCTGCCCTGCTCTTTTGAGTAGCTCTGCTTTGTGACTTTGAGCCCTGCTGATTAGAAGAGCTGGAAGAAGGAAAATGTGGAAAATGAAATCACTTGACAAAACAGGATGAATTAATTCAAGGTGAATTTAAGTACTGACCTTTGATTTCAACTCATTCAACAGCAATGTGCATATTATAATTTATTCAGGGAAAAAACAGGCAGAGAGTAATGGTGCCATCCTTCAGAGTAAGAAATCACAATTTTATTCTTCTCTCCCTCCCCAAAATGTCAAATTATTTTGGTTATTCCTTTGGAGCTCTGAAAAACTTTTGGAATGCTCACATCAGCTTTTTTTTATACTGGAATTCAAATCAAACTTACACATTAATTGCTTTTGAAAACCCAGATCAGATATTTTTTCCACTATTTTTTTATTATTTTTTTGACAAAAATCCTTTTCAAGACAGGCAGATTTTCATACACTAAAAGCATAAAGGTTGGAAGTTCAGTTTATTTTTTTAATTCATGATATTTCAGAAGGAGTGCCACTAAACAAGAGGAAATGAAAATTTCCCTGTTATTACTTTCTGACTGACAGTTTTTTACAAGGCTTTGTTCATTAAAACTTGTAAAAAACACAGTCTCCTTAAAACAGCTATATAAGTTAAAGAAGTGTTTGGAAACCGTGTAATTGGAAGTGTCTGTAGGTTTCAGAATATGTTGCTCAGCTATCACTGAGGTTTGCTGCCTTCATTGTACTTTAGTCTACCAGCTGTTTCTGATCCAAAAGTACAGAAATAGACTTGTATAAAATCAGCCATTGTGTAGTGTTTGTGATGTGTGCATAATGAATATTGAATGCAAATATATGCTGTAAAATGAAATAATGAAAACCTGTATGACAAGCAGTAGAGCTGCACAACACAAAATATGGTTTTATAGCATAAATATTCACTTGTGTAAAATATACATGAGTTGGTCAAAACAGCATTCCAATTGTGCACAGTTTGTTACTCGCTCAGTCTCAGCTATTTGAATTTCTCCCTTTGAAGTGTTTGACCTTAGCTGCAAGAACAAAACAGAAAGAGTAAATATCTTACTTGTAAGGGGTGAACATTGTTCACTCCCCAATTCTGCAGTAGCAGAGTATTTTTCATTTCATTTTGATATATTTAACTCCCTGAAAATAATTTTGAGACAATAGCTGGGATTCTTTTTGTGGTGTTTTTTGTTGTTTTGGGGTTTTTTTGTGTGTTTTTGTTTTTTTTTTTTTTTTAATCTGAGACAAGTGAAAATGCAACTCCCTGAAAAAGATATATCTGTAGGAACATGAACAACATTATCCTAGGCTGATTGATAATGTAAGCTAAGCAATGGTATAGGAAAAAGCAGAGTTAGACACATAAGGCTCTGGCTTGTGTGAACAATTCCAGAATTTAATATGCAAGAGTCCAGACATCATTAGAGCCTTAAATAACTCTTTCTTCTCACTTGGGTTGGTAGGCACATTGTGGGTGCAACTGATGTAATTTAGTTTTCTATCTGCTTGATTGCTACCGTGGCATTCCTTGAAGTTGCAAACCCGCACCAGTTGTGTCTGCAGTTGTTTGCAGCTTCAGATCCTGAGCTTCAAATTTGTGCCTTAAAGGTATTTTTTTATACATTGTAAAATATATACATAAAAAGCTTAAAACTAAGGGAAAACAGGAGGAAGGGGGAAGCTTAGTTGGTCTGTTCAACTTAAATTAGTTGTACATACATAAGAAAGGAAGTAACAACTCATTAAATCATCTTATTCCACTTGTGTTTTAGTTATAAATGCCCTTTTCTTTAGTTTATGAAGTGTCACAATAACATCTGAATTCAGCTGGAGGCGCATAGTTCTTAAAGAGGATGGAAATGGACATCAATATTCGAGAGTCTGCCTAAAATGCAACCTGCAGAATATTCCAGAGATAATAGAAAAATCAAAACAAGAAAACGAGACAGCAGCATGGGTCTGCAGAATTTCTTGTCAACCACTTGGAACATTACCAACTGCATTCAATTCAAATACTGTGAGCAACCTCAGTTTCTTATCCTGCTTTGCAATAAACAAACAAAACTAGAAAGAAATGGAAGCAAAGCCTGCCTGGTTGTTATAAGACAGACAAACAGACAGATAGACAGACAGACAGACACACACACACACACACACACTGACAATTACCTGGAGTCAACAGCATACAGAACACGTACAGGACCAGATTCTGCCAGATTTTTATATATAGAGGTACCTTCAATTCTGTGCTGCTGTGTTGCAGGGTGCGACAGTAGCTGCTCCTGCATGTTGTTGTTTACCTCCTGTAGAGCAGCAGTATGCCCACTGGATTATACAAATCTTTCTGTATTATTAGGGCTGTGGAGCTAAATAAGAGTGGAGCAAGCACTATGATTTCTAGAAAAAAAAACCTAAACCAACAAATCTCACCACCCTATTACATGCCTAAATATTGGCAAAGTCCACAGTTTTTCAATGCTGTGCCTGATTTTCTGGTGATTAACTGCAAAGCAGATTTTAGATACAGTTGTCACATCCAAGAACAGAAGTCCACTTTAAATGAGTTTGATGATGTTTATGTTAAAACATGAAAACTTTCTTTCTGGGTATTGTTCCAGATACATATTCTTAAAAATAGATAAATGATATATAAAATTCAATATGTAGCTATAATTTACTGAAAAATAAGGCTTCTTATTCACCAGAATACAAAATCATCTTACCTTTCATCACACTCTCATGAACACAGGAAAATATATTGGAAATTAAAGAGACTGTGCTATATGTGTTGAAGGTCAGGAAAGTCATCTTTAACCAGTCCTCTAAAGGAGACACTGTGATTTATAAACCTTTCTCAGAAAACAATTTATTTCCCAAGAATCTGCCAAATTACAGTAATTCCAAGCTGCTGTTGTACATACTGCATTGTTAGCACAAAGTGCTGGAATAAGACTTAGAAAAGGCACAGGCTAATAATTTCAGTTAATTTGATAACTAAAACTTCATAATATTGCCTAGACAATTTTGAATAGGATTACTCTACAGGTATGGAAGGTACCAAATCCATGGAATTATAGATTGTGTTGTCTCAGATGTCTATACCCTCTGTACCAGACTTGGATGATTATGACCACTGAATGATCTTTCCTAATTCAACACTTTCCAAACTGTTTGTGAATTATTTGCTCAGTCCTAATTGCAGATGTTATACTGTGCTTAAGTCTTCAAAGCTGTCAGACTGCTTCTTTTCCTGAGAATTAAAATCACTGAAAAATACAGTAAGTTAAAAAAAAAAAAAGAAATGCCAACTAAACCTGACATTCAATGTTGCACTTTATGCTCCTCTGCCCCTCTTAAGATGTTGAAGCTGCAGAAAACATTCAGGAGTTGCTCATGTGGATATTCTGTTTACATTCAGGCTTTTACTGTAAGTTAGATCTGTTCATGGTAAATAAGGACTATGGAATAAGGCTCTGGGTGTAACACAATTTTTTCCTAATTCATACAAGAATAGAATGATTTTACACCATCAAATACTCTCCTTTGGAAATGCTAACTTTTCAGAGGCTACTTTTTACATGCAGAGCTACTATCACATTAGGAATTCAAATCATGTATTTTTTTATCAATTGCTCCCCAGTTTTACTTTCACTGTTTTGTTTTGCAGGCAACTATTTCTTTTAGGCTTAATTTAACATGAGAGGGTGTGTGAGGGAGCTAGGAGACCAGCA
>VZRW01008250.1:122611-158200 GCA_013398125.1 Aegotheles bennettii | reverse complement strand
AAAATAAAAATAAAATAAAATAAGTAAAATAAGTACAACTTCTCACTTTAATACAAGACCTGCCTATAAAATGCAAGCAGAATTGTAGTACTAGCAAGAACTGAGTGACAAAAGGGGTGTAGGTGGGTGCTGACGTCTTATGGTTGTAAAGATACTTCCTGATTCAATCTCAACGTGTTTTTCCCTTTAGCAAATCAGGAGTGAAGCTGCTCTAGGATTTGTTTTGTTTAACTCAGCTTCTTAAATTGTGTAGTTTTGCCTGGGGGGGGAGATTTTTTGCCACAGCTGTTGGAAACTTTCCCAGCGTCTGTTCAAGCGATGCTGAGGGTGTTTGTGGCTGTCGATCAGGTGGGTTCATCCCTGACTTTTCTAAAAGAGCTGGGTGGCAGCAGGCTGGAGGAGGTGGACATGCAGGGGACAGTGCCTGAGTTTGCTCCCCTTGGTCTGGATCACGATGTTCTTGTAAAATTAGGATCCAGGGAAAGAGGAGGATCCTTTTGCACCCAGGGCACCTGAAGGAGCTGGAGCAGCGTTGCTTTGAGCCCTGAGGTCGTGCTGCGAGCCGGGAGGGAGCAGGGCTACTCCAACCCTGTGGCCAGCAGCCACCAGGCTGGCCTGCTCCTGATGTGGGTGTACAGGGATTTGGTGACACCAAAGCTGGGGCTTCATGCCTCGGAGCCGGGAGGGGACGGGCTGCTTGGTTTGAGCTCTGTGCTGCAGCAAAGCAAAACACCATATGAGGTTCCCCAGGCACGATGACCAGAGGCGAGGGGACCAGCACTGTTGGTTGCCTCTTGGCCGTGCCCTGTAGACTCCAGGTCAGTAGAGAAATCCCTGCTGCCATCCCGCACCCGGATGTCAGAGCTTGGAAAAGAGCAGCCTGTGAATGTCACGCTTGTGTCCCCGCTGAAGTCTGCAGCCTGTTCCCATCTGCTGTGTGGGGGCAGTTGTTAACATGTGCCCCGTTTCTTCAGCTAAACGTGCGACTCAAAAAGTTGAGTTCAGAGCCGTAGAGGAAGAGAAGCAGGAGGAGGAGGTGGTGGTGGTTGAGGTTCCTGAACCAAAACCCGCGGATCAGATCCGAGAGAAGCCAGGTATAGCTGTGGTGGTGGCTACAACTCTTCTGCGGCGCCTTTCCTATCCTTCACATGCTTCTTCCTGACAACTCCAAAAGTTTCACCAAATCTGGCGACTTTCTCTTTTCATTTCTTTGCAAGAAGAGTTTTGCAGTCCAGGGACGGAGCCCCAGCTCTGGGAGGCTCATTAAATTTCTGCCTTGCACTTTGTTAGGCTGTAATTCTTGCGGGGAGGTGGGGAAAAGCTGAGGATGTGCTGGCACTTGAGAACCATCTCCTTATTATATCGAAGTGTCTTGGGAAATGTGGATTAGAAAACTTGGAAGTTTGATCTTGAAACTTCTTGTAAAGCTTCTGAAAGTCTTCATCCCAGGACCCGCTTGCCATTTTTTAAGCTTATTCTGTTTTCTTTTTGGGGCTGGAGAAACGCCACCCATTTTGCTCCATGGGACTTGTATTTCTCTGAAGATAGGTACTGGGAATAAATATTAATGCCCGTAAGAGGTGTGTAGGTACAACAGCACATTTGAATACTGATGAGAGTATCGCAGCAGTGGTGGTGTCAAATATTTGCAATCTTCATCACTTAAATAGCAAACGCCTGTGGTGAATTAGGGATGGGGATAATTCACATGCAAGCATGCTCTGTGCTGCTTCCACCCTGGGTTTTTTTACAGCACACTTTTGCCTCGGCGTTTTTCTGCTGTGAAACCTACGCCAAGCTTTCATAAAATAATGTGGCAGACTGTCTTCCCACCACAGGCTGGCCTTGGGTTCTTGCTAGGCAGCATCACCTGGCAGGGAAAGCCTGACATGGTGAAAACAGAAGGTGGAGAATTAGTGTTGAGGACACCATGGTAGAGGGCTGTATGTTCTTAATTTCTAGATTTGAAGTTGATCACTCGAGTGCATTTAATTAAAGCTGCTCATTTTTAGATAGGTTTTTATCTAGAGGAGCCTGAATGTGTTTTTCCTGGATTATCAGCCAGCACCTGCATTTCCCCAGACTTTGTAGGCAGAGCCCATCCTGGTACCATGCTTGAGGGCCATTCATGTGTCCCACGTATCCCTGCCTGGGCAAGAAGCCTGCAAAACCTATTTTTGTTGGTTTTTTTCCCCTCTCATCCAATACACTGTTGGGCCTGGCAGCACTAGAAAGACAGATAGGCAATTGTGTGGTGAAAAATTACTACCAAGCTGCTTGGTTTAAAATCCTCCTTGCTGCTCTTAGCAACTGCCTTGGACAGGGATCTTCTCTTGCTCTTTCCTCTGCTGTGGTGACTGTCGTGTGTCCCGGCGGGTCCCCAACCGCTCTGTTAACCCCTGTGAACCTCCTTCTAGCCAAACACGCTCTTGAAACTTTTGAAATGAAACCCATTGCAGAGGAGGAAGAGGAGGAGGAGAAGGTAGAGGTGGTTAAGGTTCCCGTTGCCAAGCCAAAGCTCCCGGAGCTGTTGCAGCCGCGGTCAGGTACAACCGCAGCGGCGTTGGGCATTGGCGTGGTGGCTCCCACAGCTGCCCATGCCATCACCTGCTGGGTTGAAGTGATGCAGTGCTGTAGGACAGAGGTTGCATCGTTTGTGGTGGTGTTCATTTGCTGTTAAAATCACACTTGGCTTTGCAAGCGTGCCATAATACGCCAGCCCTGCTTCACTGGCTGAGACCAGGAGGTGCTGTGTCGTGGCTTGGCTGTGTGTCTGTGTGTTGAAATGAGTGTGCAATGGCCTTCTAACCCTCTCTGTTCCTGTCCCTCCTTGTAAGGTTCGTTCCCTGGAGCCTGAAAATCAGGTTGTGTGCTCCAGGACTGCTGGAGGTCACTGACACTCAGCTTTGTTCTTTGCCTGGGAGTCAGCAGCTTCCCTAGCTGGGGGGGTTCAGAGCAGCTTCACTGCTGCGAGCAGATCCACACTGATCATCATTAAAAGCAGAGTTGGTTAGTCATTGCAGGAAGAGGAGGGTGAAGCTATGGAGGGAGGTAACTGGGAATTTCACCTGTTTTCTTGGATGTTATGAAAAACTCTAAGCCAGCCCCTGCGGTGGGGCTGGAGGATGCTCCATGGGATGGCTGTGGCAGGGTGGACATCAGCCAGTGTCAGACCTGGCATGTGCAGCATCTCCTGCTGCAGCTGCCCCTTCTCCTTCACCTCCTGCACTTCTTCCACCTCTTGACACTTTTGTTCCCTGTAGGAATTGTTTTCTTGGCCGGGGTGGAGATGATTGGTATTTTAAATTTCATATTTTGGAGCAGTGCTTTTTGCTGTGTTTAAATCAATATCTGTCAAAATAGCTAAAGGCAGTAAATCAAGGAAATAAGAATAAAATAATGCAGTTCTGGACAGCACAGAACTCATTGCTGAGTATCAAAGGAAGAGCCTAGGATCTGTTATTATTGTTCTTCCCAAGTGTCTTGATGGTCTGAGAGGAGCAGGAGTCCCTGAAGAGAGGTGGCCCTGCGTATCCTTTGTGATTCGTTCTTCAAGGTGGCATTTTAACACCTGCATGACTTTTTTAGCCAAACCTGCTCTTGGCAATGTTGAGATAAACCCAATTGAAGAGAAGGAGGAAGAAAAAATGGTGATGATGAGTGAATTAGAGCCGGTCCCGCAGGAGCCAGGTACCACCACAAGGGCTTTGCACATTCGGCATCCTCCCAGTCCTGGCTGTCCCTGCCACCTCATCATCCCTCTGTACAGTTGGGTTTTTGTGTACCTAGTGCTTGTATTTAAGACTGTCATCCTTTGGGAAGATGATTTTTTGGCAGCATGCAGTTCATTTCTGCACTCTCACGGATCTGGAGGTGCTGGGTACCTTCTGGTAGTGGAGCCATGGGCTGCAGCAGTAGATCCCCATCTTGGACACACTGCCCCAGTCTGCTCTGAAACCCACGTGGGAGTTGCTGTAAAGTTTTCTGGAGCAATGCTTGTTGATTATTTTTTTGTTCTGATTTGCTGAAAAGATTGGGGAGATGGGGGAAAGCCTGTTTTGCCTTTCCAGAAACCATCTGGGTTTGGTGCAGGAGGTGCCAGTGAGTGAAGGGCTCACCACAGCTATAAGTCTTTCTATTTCAATGGCTGCATTGGGGTGTACTTCTGTGTCTGTTGTGTGTGAAGGACCCAGAAATCAATGGCACAGTGTCAAAAATAGATTCGCCTTTCTGGTGTGGCTTCTCTGCAGAGTGCAAGCTTGCTTTTTTTGTAAACCATCTGTTGTGGGGTTTTATTTCGTTTTATTTAAACCATAAGGAAAATAATCTCAACTTTCCCGTACTAAATGCACAAGCTGCTTTGCTCAACATCTTTATTTCTTTTCCCTTTTTTTCCCCCTCCCTCCTCCTTTTCTTTTTAAATGACAGCACTGTAATTTGGAAAGACTTTGCCTGGTGCTTTAGAAATGTTACCTGCTCTGAACCTTGTCCCTGTCTGTCTCTCCCCCATCCTCAGCAGTGGCCGTGATAACCCCTGAGAGGAGTCCCCGTCCCACCTCTGCCCCAGCCATTGCTCAGAGCCATGCTGCAGAACCAGTCCCACCTAAGCCTGCTGTGAAGGACGTCCTTGTTGCCTCTAAATTAGAAAAAGAAGCAGCGAAACCTGATGTGAGACGTGAAGAAATCCAAGTGGGGAAAGCCAAGTCAGAGCCAACCGATTCATCAAAGGTATGTCAGACCAGAGGCTGCGCTTGTGCCGGGCTGGAGCATTGGCTCTAGAAGCCACCCAGGAGCAGAGTGGCTCCTTCCCCTTCCTTTGAGCACCAAGAGGTTTACTCCTCGCCCAGGCATCAGGTAGGAGTGGGGGAGGTCTGGGTCCTAGGGAATTCGCAGCCCTGATCCTCTGGGTGAGGAGGAGGAGGAGGTCCAGGGCAGGTGGGTTTTGGTGGTTGCACTCAAACTAAGTGCAGCTTACCAATACATGGTTAAAAAAACTGGCAAGAACTGCACAGAAGTTCATGGTAAATGAATTCAGAGCTTACGCTGTCTGTGATAATTCCTGGTACAACAGCAGGAGCAATTCCAGTGAAATCAGTGATATGGATCTGCTCGCAGCCCAGCGGCGGAACGCAAATGTTTTTCACATTGATAGGCTTGCTCTGGGAGAGCTGTTCATGTGTTTCTGCAAACTGGACCAAACCCTTAGTTGTGAAAGGTGCAGTTGAATCCTTGGGGAGGGTTTATTTTTAAATTAAATTTTTTGAAACATTATTTGAGCTTTTTACAAGATGTCTGGGACCTCTGCTGCTGTTGATCTGTGTGTATTGATCTCGTAAGTGGAAATAATGTGCAAAATCATTGTTCATAATACAGCATCCTTAATATTCTGCAAATCTTCCTGATGGAAGCCTTTCAGTGGAGGCGTATGCCTCAAGGTACAATTTTCATGATACTCAACTATTTAGCTGTCCTCAGCGTTACTGGAGCCACATTTTTGCTATAATATATCACACAGCGGGTCTTGTATGACATACGCCAGGGGAGATGGCTGTTAATTAAAGCTGGGACCTGGAGGTGAAGAAAGGACAGTTGCTTAAAAAAATTCCGTGGCCCTGTGTGACCAATAATTTTTAAATGAAAATGCTGAAGGGATGTTCAGGGTGGCACTTGGGAGCGTGCATCGTGGCCCACAGTGCCTGTAATGCTGCTCCTGCACGGCTGCTCCACCCTCCCAGCACTAAGCTGAGAACAAGTCAATTTTATTCAACCCATCTCACCTGTTAGAGGTTTTTTTCCTAAATGCTTAAACACTGGATTTTTTTTTCTTTAGATGTAGATATGGGAGGAAATTGTAGATTTCAACGTGCCCAGTTGACCCTATTTCTCAAACGTGGCTGCATCACTTCTTTTACCCCCACCGATGCTTTCGCCTTGCGAGTCTTTGCCAATCCAAATTCCCTAAAACACTTCCCTTCTTAAAGTTTTAAGACAATCTTGGCTCTCTGCTTACAGACAGTAAAACCTTAATTTGCAAGGCTGGGTTTGGGTTTGTCGATGGGTCTCTTCTCACTGGCTCTGTGACCGTAATAACCTGTGCATAACCAATAATTCTCTGTTTTCGAGGTGGTCCGTGTTAACCCGAGCATGTTGCTTTTGGTACGGATTTCACTGGGAGATCCAGCTGCAAGTGAAATTTGAAAACACGGCCTGGCAAAGCCCGAAGCACTAGAGAGCACTGGTTTCAAATGCAAATAATTCTCATATCTGAAGGAATTATTGTAACTGTGCTGTTCACTAACAGACTGTCGAGAGCTGCCGTGTCATTAACTCTTCCCGGAGGACTGCATGTTGGTTTTTTTGCATGTTCACCCAGCATTTCAAAACCAACCTGATGCAGCTGTGTTTTGAAACTAAATGGTCTCTTGAAACACGTCTACTAACAAGAAATGTTTTTACCCATTTATTTCTTAAATGTAGGTGAGGAAAACGCACATTGAGGTCACAGTACCCACCACGAATGGTGACCAGCCCCAGGTTTGTGCTAATAATTCAGTTAGGTTGCTCACTTTTTTTTGTTTTTTTAAGGTTATACAGTGAGGTTCAACATAGTTAAATGAACCAACAACTTTTTTTTGTTTGTTTTTATCACTGCCCAACAGCAGCAGCCTGCAGAAAAAGAGGAAGAGCTGATAAGAATGAGGAAGGTTAGCCATTTTCCACTTTCACCAAACAAATTTGCCATCTCATTCATGCATCTGTAACCTGTTTAAAAAGACAGTGCTCCAATTTCTTCATGTGCTTTGGGTTGGGTTTTTGGTTTTGTTCTTTTTATTAGTATTATTTTTTTAAACCGCAACTATCAAATATTTGATTTTAAAATTAATAGCTCCTTGTCCCATAGGCAGCCTGATTGCAAAAATTCTGCATGTTCAATGATTGAGAGAAACACACTTGGTTCCATTTAGAAAATTGATCTCCTCCGTAACAAATTTAGTTGAAACTAAAGAAAAGTGTATAGTGTGCATTCCAGGAAATGCAAAAAAATAACTAAATATGCTTTTGTAGTATTGATTAAGTAATAGGTGACATAGCCAAGATGGGAAGGGTGGTGAAGACGTAGTTAATGGAGACCTTGTGAAAGGTTCAGCAGGCGTTATGGCCTCACACACTGGGGTGGGCAGCACTGTCAGGAACACAGAGTTGTGACCGTGCAAAGCTTCCACAAAAACCTGGTCAATGTCTCTTTGTGGCCAGCCATATAAATTCCCTGGGAGCTGTCTCTTTAAAGGACTCATTGCATTGCCCCATTCTCCATGAGCAAGAACCCCCATCTCCTGGTGGTGGCCCCTGTCCCTGCGGCTGGGTCCCCACCCCAGCCTGGCACAGCGCTGCTCCCCACCTTGAGTTGAACTTTTTTAATTTGCCACTTTGTCAATCCCGCAAGAACAACATTTTAATTTTTTGTGCTTTTCTTTTTTCTTTTTTTCTTTTTTGTTTCCCCCTTTTCTTTCATTTTCACAGAAGAGATCAAAGAGGCTAGATGGTGAAAACATTTATATCAGGCATAGCAATTTAATGTTGGAGGTTTGTATGAACTTGAAGCTTTTTTCAGTTGCGTTTGCCTAAACCTTCTGCATCTGCGCTGAACTTTTTTCTTCCTCTTCTGCTGCTGCCTTTGTTTTTTGCATGCTGTTGCATGAAAGACCTTTTGGGTTTGTTTTTCTTTTTTAAAACACGCTTTTGCATGGTGACAGTAAACATGACGATGTGCAGGCATTCTTCCTTCTACCTCTTCTGACTTTCATTCTCTCATACGTAATCCAAAATATATGATTGGCAGAGTTCGGGTCTGCTCTTGGACCCTCTGGGTGCTCACAGTGGTAGGAATTGGAGGGGGCTCATTTAGAAGTTCCTCCATGCTTGAGATACATTATTTTCCTGGGGGAGAAGACAGTGTATGAAAATGCCAAAACCTGGGTAAGCTGCAGGTGAAATGGTCACCTCCGTGGCAGTCAGGCCACCACCATGTCCATGTTGCTTCAGACAGGAGTGTGTCCTCCCTTTGGACATCACTGCTGACGTTGCAGTGACGCTTGGGGTGTTGCAATCCTCTCCCACTGCTCGCTCACCTCGGAGCATCTTAAACCTCCCCTGGGTCCCATCCTGCATCAGCACCAGGTCCCCCTGGAGCTTGGTGGCCACGGGTGGCTTGTGAGCAAACAAGGAGTCGTTCTGTCCCTCCACATAGAGCTGTTCCCTTTGGCTTTAGGAGCCCTTTACACTTGGTTTCACCCAAGCACGGTCTAAGAACAGACCACACCAATCATATATTTTATATTTTTAACACACTGTGTCACGGAGGATGTTTTGTGGCTTCTGACTCTGTTCCTGTGTTACGTGTTTCGACTCAAACTTGCAGCGCCAGCAGCTGGTAGGGTTTCCCTGTTGGTACCTCTTGCAATTGAAGTGTACTAACTGCCTTCTAATATGAATTTTAAAAGTTTTACAGCTTTTGGGTGGGTTTTTTAGAGTATTTTTTTTGTCTGCTACAACTTGGAGCTCTCGGCACGGCGGGCAGGGCTCGGCTGTGAAGACTGTGCCCGTCGCTTTCCTTCGCCCAACTCGAGCAGGTCCACCTCCCCAACCCCAAACAGAGCTTTTTCATTGCTTCTAAACCCTTTTTTCCTGCTCGTGCAATACTTGGCTCTGGAACCCAGCCCCTACTCCAGCCTGGTCCCTCTCTGCTGCCCTCCCCACCGGTTCTGTTGCAGGTGCTCCAGCCCTCCCCTAGAAAAGGGCTGACCCCAGCAGCTCACCCCCTTTGTTCCTTTATTTTTTAATCCATGCGTTTGACAGCTCAGATGTTTTTCCAGCAGATTTCATACTGCCAAAACTGCTGCTTGACTCTTATTGAAAGCTTTTTATCACCCCACGCCCGATGACCTGCGCTCTGTGTTCTTACAAAAAGGGCAAAACAGGAGGAAAAGTGTTAATGCTTGGCGAGCTTGTTCCTCTAGATGCTTTCAAGACCTGTTGTGGCTCCACGTAGCTCCTTGTGGCTTTAGCTCCTCTGCAAACCCTCCCAGGAGCAGTGGTAGGATAGCTAAGGTGGTCTTTCTCTCTTCTCTAAGCCAGGAGCAGCTGTAGGGCTCGTGGACCTGGGCAGGGTTTTACCCTGGAGTCCTCAGCAGAGTTATTTGTGCTTTTTTTTTTTTTTTCTAACTAGGAGGCACTTGCCTTGTGCTTTCATCCAGGACGGGTGCCAAAACTGTTTTTTTCCCCCCAGAACCGCGCCAAAAAGAGCAAATGTTGTTAACGAGGCATTTGGGGCTATAGCCCTGCAGAGGGAGGGTGCTGTGTCCTGGGTGAGCTGCAGGGACGCAGATACTGGGAAGTACTGGGAAGGAGGGAACCCTCCTTTAGGGATGCATTTGCTCTCCCGTCTTCTAAAATCAATGGGCTAAAAGCACAAAAATAGTGACATTTCCCAGGGATTCTTTCACTGACCTTAACTTCCCCCTTTCCAGTGGGTGAGGCTTGCTGCTTCTTGGCACCATCCAGAAAAGTTGTTTGGCTTTAAGCCTCTTCTATGCAAGAGCTTTGTTTTCAACAAACTCCATTTTGCTTGCAAGGAAAAGCTATATTTAACCGAGCTGAAAAGAGCTGACTTGAAATCTGTGTCTGTGCTGTAAACTGGCATCACAGAGTAGAAATGTGGCTTTGTCCAGATGAAGAATTTTAGCAGGAGTTTCTTGATCGATCCAGCATAAAGTAAATCCTTGGTGTGATTTTAGAGGGCTGTCATCTCATCTTCGTTTCAAAGGTCTAAAACCTCCTCTGGCTGCTGGAGGGGTGAGATGAGATGGGGGGGGAAAAAGGTAATGGGAGCATTCTGGGATAATTCCTGGTAGGATGAGAGAGAAATAGGTACGAAGGGAATAAATAAAATTGGGGAAATATTTTCTTTTAACTACAGGTTGAATATTCAGGCTAGCAGAGGGAAAAGAGGGCAAACCCACACAATTTAAAAGCATTAAATTAACTGACCCGAAAAAAACATATTACTGCAATTGAAAAAAGTCCCATTTGGGGAAAACCATATTAGACCTCAGCTGTCATCTGTTCTGGTGTAGCTTGAGATGAACCAATGGCACATCCCGCTCCTGGAGGAGACCCCGCTCCGTGCCCATGGCAGTTTGTCCCGATTCCAGTTTATCCCAATGAATCCAAGAGGGAAAGAGGAGAGAGGACGTTCCCTTTGTGTGTTTGCAGTGTGAGCACAATTGATGGGAGTCGGCAACAACTCTGCTGAGCGCAGCTTTGCTATGCGGCAGCGTGGGCGATCGCCGGTGCCGTCTCTGTGTCTCTTCACTTACCCTGTCCTTTTGCTGCTAGGATCTAGATAAGACCCAAGAAGAAATCAAGAAGCATCACGCCAACATCAGTGAGTTGAAGAAGAACTTCATGGAGTCCGTCCCGGAGCCTCGGCCGAGTGAATGGGACAAACGCTTGTCCACTCACTCCCCTTTCCGAACCCTCAACGTCAACGGGCAGATCCCCACGGGAGCGGATGGAGTGAGTACCTCGGCAGGGTGTGGGTGCTAGGGCTCTGCACAACGGGGTGCAACTTCCACGGGACAGCTTTGCAACCTAGGATTGAGCCTCAGCTCCCCTTATTTTTTGGTTCTGTTGAATTTTAGTAGTCAGTATCGACTTTGAGCATGTGTAATGGTCTTTGAGTTGATGCTTTAGTCACAGTGTCATAAAATGTGATTTTTAAGTGATTTTTTTAAGTAGAAAAGAATGTAGGAACTCTTGAAGCTGCTTTTCCTAGCGTTGCTTTCATCCATGGTGCTAGGGTAAGCTCCGCATGGCTGTTTTGGAGACTGGCTTATTCCTGGTGCCAGGGATAGGTCTCCCTAAAATACGGGAAAAATAACCCCAAAACCCCAAATACCTAAATTGAGGGGAATTACTTCAGAGATAATACTGCAGGTAACCCAGTGGAGAAGCACTAGGATGCTATCAATTTTCCAAAGTCACTTTATTCTCCAGTTAACCCAGTATGTCATTTGGTTTAGCCTTGCCTTAGGATCTGCAGATGCTGATCTGCTGTGGAGGCTTCGAGAAGACTCCTCAGGTGGCTACAGCAGGGCTGTTCATCATGATGGAAATCTTTCTCCTTCCAGGAACAGTGTCTGTATGTTAGTAGCCATACATGTTCTCAGGCTAATGTCCTTAAAAAAGTCATTTTTCAAGGAAACCAAGCTGAAGCAGCAGAGATCCGTCTGCCAGCTGGTTTCTTGGATAACAGGCAGCTTCTCTGTTTAATTACCTAGCTCAGACTTGAAGCTTGTGAGTAAAACTGTAGTTAGAGTTAGTCTCTTAAATAATAAATGTGATTTTCAGTACAACTGAAAAATGACATCCTGGCTGCAGTGCCAGGCTCTCTCCTGGTTTAAGCCTGGCTTCTCCCCTTCCTGCCCACAGCACTGCAGATGAGATTGCATCCCATCCTCAAACCATTGCGAGGGAGGTACTCTTTAAGCAGAAATAATCTTGCAGTGAAGGGAAGGGTATCATAACAGGTACGAGGGGTTTTTAACAGTTTAAGCCAGTTTTACTACAGGCTCCTCCTCAAAGCCCAGAGAAAAGCCAGGACAATTGTAGAGCTTTATTTCCCCACTAGAAAAACAAAATCCCCAAATGAACTAATGGGGGTTGGTCATTACCCTGGGAATTACCTCGTTGAACACATGGATGGACTTTGCTCTTTGGTTGCTGAGTCTCAAGTGTAAATTCTGCAGGAATTTGGGCAGCAGAGCCATGCAGAGCTCTGCCATGGTGCCACGTGGTTGATGGATGGGGTGGGTTAGAGCAGGGGCTCGCAAGTTCTGCAACTGCAGCTTGAGGATGATGTTCTTGGTTATTATGAAGAATTTCTTGCATGGTGACTGTGTTGTGAGGTCCTGGGGCGCTGCTGTTCACCATAACTGGCTGCTGTGGGCTTGCCCCATCCAAGGCTGCAGTGGTCCGCAGCGACGTGAGGGTTGGTGTCAGCCCTGGGTTTGCATTCCTGGAAATCCCCTCTTAACCTGATCCTCTCTGAAGTGGTCTTGCTCTGAGGTGAAGGTGGGAACTTCCAGAAATGCATCTTTGAGAGGCACCTGCCAGGGAGGGTGTTTTCCTTCACTGGCACATATTTAAGGATGGTAGATCACGATGCAAAGCAGTCCTGCTTCTCCTGTCCATGGAGGTGCCTTCACCCTGCTGTAGTGGCCAAAGGGTGTTCTGCCAGGGGCTGCTTTTTCTGCTGTTCCTATCTGTTTTATTTCAAGTAAACTGAACCTTAACACGCTTTGTGTGTCCAGGTCAAGAAAGTCACTGTCCTATCTTCTGAGAGACAGGTTGGTGGGCTCGAGGTAAAAGCTGCTGTTCTGATATGTGCTTCTGAACCAGACTTTTGCTATTGCAATGGCACCAAGCAAAAACTCGACAGCAGCTGCTGGATAACATTTTTTCTTTTGGCTACCTGAAGTAGCTTCATAACTCACACCGAGAGGATTTTTGCACTGCTGCAGCTTTTGCAGCTTTCAATTTTGCTTATTTTGGTGCATGGCTGGTTCGAAAAAAAGCTGCATGAAAGATATAACCGTGTATTCGGAGAGAAAACAATTATGAAAGTTTAACTGTACCCTGTTCTTTTCATGTTGTCTTTCTTTCCGTTTTTTCTTTTAATGCTCATGTTACTCTTGCATTTTATATTTTCTTTTGCTGCCCAGTCTCCCGGCTACTTTCTCCCCAATGCTCATCACTTAGGGGTGTGCAAAGAACCAGTCCCAAAATACCGCACGGATCAAAGGAGGCTGGCTCAGCTGAGAGAGCTCAGAGCCAAGTTTTTCCTCTCCTAGAGGTGCTTGGGTGTAACCAGGTCTGGCAAACTAAAGGGATGGAGAGTTAGAACAGCAACATTTCCCACAATCTTTTTCTTTGTTCAACAAAAACGCCAGCATGATCCTACATCATGATTTGCCCCTTCTAGTTTTTGACATCCTCTAGGCTCCAGAAACAAAAGTGTTAAAAAGCAGAGCAAAATTGAAGGAGTTTGCAAGGCTCCTGCTGCCATCCTGCCTGTTCCATGCTCGGGATTTCTTAAGATGCAACAATTTTTCACTCGTTCCAGTAGAATTTTCGAAACAGTTGAAATTTTGATACTGTCGTGAGAACTTTGAACAAGCATTTTGTATCTGCACTGCAGCCTGGATGTTCAGCGATATTTAACCAACACTGTTTTTTAAGGGTGCTGTAGAATAGGAAGCTGTCAGAGACCACGTTTTGTACGATGCCATTTCTATTTCTGATGCCTCCCAACGTTTTTCTCAACCATTCCAATTCTAAAACACATTGGTAGGTGTTGAGCGTCTGCTTTTCTGGAAGGGCAGGCACAAAAGACGTGATCACGATCCAGAGGTTTGTGACAATGGTCCTGGTCCTGGCATATGATCCTGGTCCAGCTGCTTCTAACCCGAGGGGAGGTTTCCTAGCTCTAAGGCTGGTGTGACCCAAGCCACCAGGAGCTCTGCTCTCCTTTTTACGTTGAGAGGAAGGCTGTCCTAATGCTTTGCACACCTCCAAGTGTCACTTTGGGCACTTCCCATCTGTCATTTTTGTTCATCTCTCTCTGTCTTTCTTGATCTTCTACCACGAAAGCAGACACAGGAACGTCCTCTGTTAGTACAGGATGAAGAAAAACTTAAAAAGCAGGAGATACCTACTGAGACAGCCTTTCCCCGACAAGCAAGTGAAGAAACTCTTCCAAAGGTTTCTATTGCAATTCCTGAAGAGCAGAAAGCACTCAAAAAGTGTCAGCTGTACTCTAGCATTTTTCCTTCTCCACGTATTCCCTTTATGATGTCCTTTCTCCTGGTCGTAGCACTGACTGTTTGGTGGCTGCTCTTTCTCTGAGTGGCAACAGGGTCATGTTGAAACCTCAAGACCAAAGCTCCTGAATTTCTTGGCCGTAGCCTCTGCTGCATCTTCCTTGTGCTGGTCTTTGATCTCCATAGTTTGCTGTCCCGAGGAGGGGCGCCCTGCGACCGTCGTGTTCATCCCGCTGTGTGTCGTTGTGTAGCTGTGATCTGGGACCTGGCAGGAGTGGTCATGGATTGCCAGGTCCGTTCTGAGGTTCCCTGCTGTGCAAAAGCCAATTCTCTGAACCGTGTTCCCGATTGCTGTAAGAGGGCAGATGGGGGATGTAGATACGTGGGAGGAGGCATTTGCTTCTTCTGCCCCTGTAGACTTCACGTAGGGATTGCCCAAGACTTGCTTCTAAGCTTGCTGTTCTAAATGTAAGATGTTCACAAGCTGAAGAACATTTGATCCTGATCCAAAAGAGGCTTTACAGCAACCTGCTGAATCTAATCCATAACCACTCCTTTTCTAGGAAACTAAGACTGGCATTAAATAAGAAGTGTTTGGTTCTCAATGCTGCTGTCAGTGTTCACTTAGGGACAGGGACAGGCAACTTCTCACTTTCCCAGTGGGGGGGAAGCCCTTTGGCAGCTTCCCTCTCACCCCCTATTCTTGTTTCCAAGAAAATGCATCGTGTTACGGGAGAGAACCCATTACAAGGAAATACTTACTGTAAACATAGATGAAGAACCTTTCTGAACCTGGTGGTCTCGGTGCACTTCAGATGTGTTTGATTTCCTTTGTGTTGAACTAACTGCCGCATGTTTGCTTAGGTGCTGGGGATGGAGTAACCTGCTGTTAGGTACGTCTCCTCTGTTAGCATGTTGACTTTCCCACATCAGGACACACTTCTAATGTTAAAGCCATCGATTGTTTTGACTTCTCTAACAAAACCCTTGCATGCCACTTGTTGTTTATTGCCTACAAATGTAAATGTCTGGACGATGCTCACACTTATCCGAGTTGCCCAGCTCAGCTGAGCAGAACTGGGACTTTGTGTCTAAGGGGTTTCTTTTCTGTACATAGTAATTATGGGACTGAGCTGAGCCAGCTGCTTCTCCTTTCAATAGTAATCTGCTTTCTGTTGCTTTCTCTGGAGTATTGGTGTAGACACAATTACTTCTGGGAACAGCCACCAGTGCCATCAGTGTTGGCAGCTGCTCCAGCAGCACAGAAGAAAAAGGAGTAGACCTTCATAACAGGGACTAAAATGTGTGAATATATATAAAAATACGTGTATTTATAACCCTTTATAGATCTGTATCTGTATGAACAGTGTTATTTAGGAAGCTAGCAGATAAGCTTGCAGGAAAAAAGACATAAGGCAAACAAGGCATGTGCTGTTCTATCTGAGGGACAGTGGTGTATCACGGACTGCTAGAACTGCCTCTCTTGCTCTGGGTGTACAGGTGGAGGCTCTCTAAATGCTGTCTCAGAAACTTTGGTTGCTAGTGAAACCCTTTGTTTTAATCTCGTGGGAATCTTTCCTATTACTCTTGTAACCTGCTCTGATTAGTTCACCAGTTTGTGCCTTTAGGACTTTGTTTTGTGAGGTCACTGATTTTTCATTGGAAAGTCTTCTTCTTCCCTTTTTAATACACTGCCTTTAATACAGAGTCTTCCTCTTTCAGCAGCTGGAAGGGTAGGAGTCACTGGGTTGTTGTTCAGGTGGATGGTGGTGTGAAGGAGAGCTGTCAGCCTGCCTGCCTGCATCCTAGGAGCACGCCTTAGGATGCACTTGAACTCCAGTGAGCTCAGCATGGAGGTTAGGAAGACTTCTGGAGAAGGTGGGCCCTGGAGAGGAGAGGTGAGGAAGGATGCTGAGGTGCCATGTGCTATGCAGAAGATGCAGGATGGAAGAAGCCTGGGGGGATGCTTCAGGCTGGGATCCCCTGCCTGAATCTCCTTCCCAAAATCATCACAGACATGATGAAAAGCAGGGACTGTTCATTCTCCCCAGCCTGGTGTGGACAGGGAAGTAACAGGAGTTGTTCAGATCTCTCTGTCCGTTTTCTGTCCATATTTCCTGGAGAGGAGCAGCTCAAACATACACCTGTGTCCTTTCAACAGCCATTGCTCAGGTTTGCTGCCATGATGCTGCTTCGGTTACTGTTGAGGTTGCTGCACGCTCTCCTTCTGAACTCATCATGGGTACTTCTGAAGCCATACCAGTGGCTTTGCAAAGCCACGGTTTCTGCAGCTCTGTCTACCATTTCCAAAGGACCTGAAGTCTAAAAATCTTTGCCCGGAGCAACGTTTGAACGTGGTGCTCAGGGTATCTTATCCCAGAGCAATGAGAGATGCACTCAGTCGGTCATTTCAACTCCAGTCTTTAACTTCTTAATTAAAACGATCTCTCTCTTGCTTTTTCTTTTTCTAATCTCGAGATAAGGCTGGTTATCATCAGCAAAAACACTTCAGAACTTTACATTCTGAGAATGCTCAGGAACATTTTTGGGATTTATATAAACAATTATCACTGCAGATTATAAAGAAACTGAACAAACGCTTTATATTTTTAAGACAATTTAGAGACCAGTTATCTATCAGAGAGTGGATCTGATCTCTTCTGACAGAGAAAGCCTGTAGCTTATCAGAAGCTTCATCCATCCGACGCTGTGTTTCAGCCCCTTTGCTTGTTGCTTCTCCACTCTTTGTCCATTTGCTTGCAAGGCAAAGGCAGTTCCAGACGTGCCCCCTGGCAATCCACGTAAGGTCTCGTTCCTCCACATGATGCATCTGGTTCCTGCACATGATGTGTCTCGTGCACGTCGGTGCTGTGCTGGTTGATGCCTGGTTTCACCCTTGGTGCCCACGCAGGGTGCAGCATGGGCAGAAGGGATTTTGGGATGCCTGCTGTCACACCCGTGCACAGGGAGAGTTGATCACTCTGGCTTGATTTCAGGACAGAGGTCTCAGGGTTTTCCTAAAGGAACCAATTCGTGTACTTTGCTCCCTTTATTCCTCAGGAACAAACTTGCTGCAAAGCCCCACAGCCCCCTGGCCACCTGCCCCAACTCCTCCCTGACCCCCCAGTGCTGGGGTTGATGCACCTGGTTGGTGCGTGGCCGGTGCGATGCCAGTCTGAGAGTGATGGAGAGCAGAGTTATCCCTTCCAAAGGGAAGTGGGAAACATCCACAGCACCAAACCTCATCCAGGCTGACGTGAGAAATCCTGATGTTTCAGTGTACCCTGCTGCAGAAGATGACATCTGGGTGACTCTGGTATGTGGTGCTTTGGCTGCGAGGAGACTGCCAGCACTTCTGATGTTAATTGGACTTCCCCAGTGTTCTGCAGTCTGGTTGCCCATCTCTTTGGTGCTCACGTGTGGGATCCAGTTAGCAGCTGTGGAGGCTCAATCCCTTTGGGTTTTCCATCACAAAACTGGTGGTTGGCTCTGCACTTACTTTCTGAATCTTCTTACCCTGATATGAGCTCTTCTGAACACCAGATAAGATGCAGAATAGTTTCTGGTGCTTCTGTGTGTGAAGAAGAGGTGGACATTAGCATTTTGAGGTATGCCAGAGCTGATGGCTTTACACTGGCATTCAGCTCTGGGGCTGTGGTGGTTGTCAGACTCTGTGTGTGATGATCATTGGTGATATTCAAGGTGTTCATTACTGTAAAACAAGATCCCTTTTCTCTTTTCCATTACTGAAAGCAAGCAGATAAATGAGGGTGTTGTCTACATCTCCTGCCATGTGCTGCTTTGCCCTGTGGGTCAAAAGAAGGTGAACCAAGGACTCACTATTGGCAGGTGACATTAGGGTATGGAGTTAAGCTCAGACCAGCTCTCCTCCCTTGCAGTTTGTGCAATAACTAGTGATGACCCTGAAATAGGTGTTCGATATTTGCCTCCTATCCTGAAATAAGGTGGATGTCCTCAGCGTGGCACCTAATGAGTAGTTTGTGTTTGCTGGAATGAGGTTGGGCTGGCTTTGCTGTGTCTGTACCATAGGAAGGTTATGGGCAGAGTGTCTTTGGCTTCACGTAAGGGTCAGTAATTTGTCACTCTGGGAATTATTCCGCTGACTTATTGGGTTTTCGTTTTTCGTGGTCATGAGTTGATGGCGCCTGTTCTGATTTACAGACTGAGGTAGGATGCTTTGCTGAAAAATTTAGCCCAAAGAAGGGTTACAGATTCATCCAGAAACTCTTTGGTCTGTACTTACTGGTGGGTGATGTGGGAGAACCCAACAGTGGTGGTTTCTCTTGTGTCCCTGTTTGCATCTCTCTTGGTCTGTGAAGTTGGAGGGAAGGACTAGCCTTGGGTTGTGCCACTTTGGGATCTTCTAGCAGTGGCACATGGTCATGTTGGATCAGTTTGTGGGGACTAAAAACGCTTTCTTTTTTACCTAAAATGCTCTCTTTTGGAACACTTTTTTGGTTTTGTATTTTTTCTCAGATTTTTCTTTGTAAATATGTACATTTATCATTAATAAATGTTACTGCAAATCAGATCCTTCTTTCCAGTGCTTATTAACAACAAAAGATACATATGGCCTGTGTTAATGACTTCCTTGGACTAACCCTTGGCATTGCTTTCTCAAACCAGGAGCCATCAGACCCCAGGTTTGGGGTCCAGAGTGTTTGGGCTGCTGGGACACCTTGGTGTGGGTTTCATACTCCAGGGGCACTCAGGGCTGTGGCTGTAAGCAGTGCACGCTCTCCAACTGGCCGAAATAACTCAATTGAGGATTAAATCCAGCTTGGTTTAAGAAAGGCTTTGTTTGCTGAGGGGTCAAAAGGTTCAACCCTCTACCAGACACTTAACCTAACACTAACACGTTCTCCCTGTTCCCTTCCAAGTAGGAAAAATGAGCAGTGTCACAGCAATGCAATGCAGCTGCGAGAGCCTCTGCCCCGCACGTTGTGTTCATTTGAGGACAAAAATGCTCCTTTCTATTTTTGTAAGTGACAAAACCACGTTCCTAATTAACCACCCACTGCCTTTCTGCTTGGTAACACAGCCCCTGGCTGGGTTTTAGCTGGTTGAAGCTGCCAGAGGTTGTGTCTAGGGGTTGTATCAAGAGTCAGGCTTAATTTTAACCCCCAGCTTGTCTTCTAGGAGATTATTTCCTTCTGGATTAACGGTTTGGCTCATTCTGTGCAGTCACGAGTGATCACAGGAAAGCAAACCTGGCTATAGTGGAGCAGGATGAGGGTTGTGCTGCTGCTCCTGGATGAGCCTGGCACCAGAGCAGAGCTGGAGCTCGGTTGATGAAATGAAGCAAGCGAAATGCAGCAGCACAAAAGCAATGTCACTGATAAACCCTGATGCATCCCCACTCAGTTCACTTGCTGCTGCTATGCTAAACCACAGGCAATGTTTGCAATGCCCCCAGCAGCTTTTTCTTTGCAGAGGGACACGAAGTGCTCAGCTTTGTGCCCCCCATCCAAGGGTACCAGCCCCCAGAAGGGATGGGAAGGGGGTCAAGGTGGATGGAGAGAGGAAATGCATCTGGAATCATATTGCTCAACCACCCTATTTTCATAACTTAAGTACATCTTGAGGTTGTTTCATGTTGCCAAGTAGTTGATGCAGTGGATTGGAGGTGGCTCCTGTGTATCATGGAATGTCTTGGGGTTCTTGTCCATGACAGCAAGTTAATCTTTGTAAGCTGGTAGCACGCTGAGTATTTTCTAGCCTTCCTTTTAACTTGGGTCAAATTCTCTTTTATCCTTCTGTCGCCTGACTAGGCTGGTTATGATGTTGTGGTCAGATCAATGGCAATTAAAAAAATCAGCCCAAAAATACAAATCCATAGGTAATGGCCATCATTTCCAAATGCCAGGGGTCATCGAATGGCTTCTAAACTTTTTACCTTCTATCTTTAAGGCAAAGCAGTTCTATAAGGCATGGCACATACTGTAAAATAAGGATCTCTTGTTTTCTGCTTTACAATACTGTTTTACTCAAGTGCTTTGACAGCTGTGAGATTTGAGCATCATTTGATCTGGGAGTTCTACTGGTGAGTGTGGTTCGCTGCAAAAGCAACATCATCTACTCGTGCATCTGTAGATGGTCACTCGAGCCTGTTAGCCTGTGTGGATGCTTGTTTGGGGATAACCTAATAACACGCACCAATGTGAACACAAAGGGAACTGGGAGCTACCAACGAGCCAGAATTTATAGCATTTAATATGGTGGTTGTAGGGAGTTAGCGTGCACTTTAATTTCATGTTTTTTATCAATTTTTATCAAACGTCTTTGGTAATTGGAAGGATGACATCATTTTAGCATCCCTTAGGTTTCCTACTGGATGGGAGTCTGGTTTGGAAGGAGAATAATTGAATATTTTGGGGGAGAGAGGCTGCAGAAAATGGGCACCCACTGGCAGCTGGTTCATACCAATCCATCCTGCCCCAGAATAGCAGGTTCTTGAAAAAAAACAAACAGATCTGTACAAAAATGCTTTTTAAGAAGAAAAAAATCCTTTTGGTTGCTGGTATCAGCCGTGTAATTAAGCCTGTTATTAATTTATCCCCAGCCCGAATTACTCTGTGTCACTTTCTACACCGTGAGGCTTAAATGAAACCATATCCCTGCTATTTGTCAACATCAGGCACACACAGATCTGCATTTAGCATTCATGTCTGGTCAGATTTGTTTCTTCTGGGGCACTGCATTCTGTCCTGGATGTTCTTTACACCGCGTATGGCTTGTGTGAATAATCTGCTTGGTGTTTGATGTAGGCATCCCCGCTTCGGGTCTGTGTCTCTGGAAATGAGTAATTTGCAGCCCCGGGCGCTCCCAGGGTCTTGAGGAGAGCTTGGAAGTCTGCAAATCTGAGAAATAAGAATGCTTTTGCATTTTGCGAATGAAAATAAATCTTGATAAGATTATAACGTGTTCAAATTCCTAGAGGGGGATTTTGATTTATTTTTTTTTAATGTATATAAAAAGAGAATCTTTTTCTAGTCCACATGCAAATGGTGCTTTTAAGCATAGGAACAAACAGTTATATTTACAAAATAAAAATGTGTGGACATAGGCAATTTCATATAGAAACAAATACCTTTGTGTTAGTCTGTCTTCTTACCAGTGAAATAGGAAGGCAAGAAAAAAAGGTGCTTCTGATCAATTGATCTTATCAGGATTTCTGCTGCCTGCATGTTTATTGCTGCAGTGGCTCTGCTGACAGCCAATGTATGTGTGCCATAGGCTTCAGTTAAGCTTTCCCCTTCCTTTATGCTTTTACCATATAAGATTCTTCTAAAATGCAAATTATTTTTCTGCATAGGAAAGGGCTGTTTTGGCTGGATGCAAATGTTTGTCTCTTAAACAGCTCTGCCTTGGTGGAGCTGCTTAAGCTGCTTTGTGTTATCTCTGCGTTTCGTTACCCTCTTGCTGGGAATGGTGCCCCAGCTGGAATTTAAGGAAACTTTGCTCCTAAGGTATTTTTCATTAAACTCCAGGAGATGCACTGCATCTTCTGGAGGTCCTGTGATTAATTTGCAATATTTAGCATATATAATTAAGGAGAGATCAGTATATAAACCCAGATTAAGACATGGGCGTACAAAGCTGATGAACTCTGTTCCTGTTCCATTTTGTGAAATATTTCAGTGCAGTATCTAATGTTAGGCAAAATTAAGGGTGGGATTGGGATATACCTTTGGAGGAGCACATATGGAAGTGGTTTTCTATCAGAAAGAGCACTTCCCTATGTGTGGGGTCTGACCTGACCATCACAGCGCTGATCCCTTCGCTCCTATTAAATGCATTTTCTTAAGCAATATCCCAAGAGCTTAAGAGAAGCCCAAGAGGCTGGAAATCCTAATGGACAGAAATCTTCCAGGTAATCTATCTGCAGCATAAAGAAGCAGGGAACTGAAAGATACCCAGGAGGAATGTTGGAAGAGTAATTTCTTGAAATGATACTAAAATAAGCATCTATTTGTTCCTGCATAAAGCAGCTCCTATTCTTCACATGCTATTGAACTGTGCCATTAGATGAGGTCAGTCAGGGTACAAGCCTCTGATCTACAGAAAATGCATTGTACCAGATAACCCACAGTCTTCAGACCTCACATTTTAAGCATGAATTACCATTTTTTTGGTTGCCCAGAGAGTTTTCTCAATAGACAGCAAGGCAACAGTTTCTGTTCTTCTTAAAACCACTGCCAAAATGAGAATAACAGCTGCCAGCAATGCATTTGCCATACATTTAGGAAACTTTATTCACTGATACTGCAGGTACAGGTATGTGGCTGTTGTTATACAAAGTTACCAGAAATCAACCGTGAGGGTAATTATTGAGGAGAAATAGTAATGGCATTGATGAAGCAGCATCCCTCTGGGTTTCCCCTCCTTGTTCCCTGGCGCTGGATGATGTGACAACTTTGAGATGTGTAAAATTGTAGGTGCCTGTAGCTGCTTATTCTGCCCTTGCTTGAAGGCAACTTTCCATGTCAATAATGAGAAACACAATTTCTAGCACCGATGGCAGGACTGTAGCCATCATTCACTGCTGGTGACCGAAGTGCTGCTGCTCTCTGTGTATGAAATATTCACCACTCAGGTGTTTGGGCAAACAGCTGATTTTTGCTAAAGCTTTCTGTCTTGTTCATGTTTTAACTCTTCTCTTCTCTTCTGTCACTGTTGCTTCCCTCCGGGCTCGAGGGCTCCCTGAGATGTGAGAAGACCTAGTTGAGACCTTGCTAACGAGCTGAACGAAGAGCAGAATAGCAGCAGCCCTAGTTAAACCCTCTGGCTTGGCACGCTCTTCCCAAGTCCCTCAGGTGCTCCAGACATGCTTGCTTGCTTCTTGGAGGGCTGAGTTGCTTCATTATGTGGCTTCTGTCCCGTGCACCACCACAAATGCCAATCACCTTGTGCCTTCCAGAGGTTTAGCTACCAGAAAGGATTCCGTGCGCTGGCTGCTTTGGGGATGAAGGATGCTACAAATACTTTGGTGGTCCCGAATAAGTGGTCAGATACAGCTTGTTGAGCAGTGAGCTGAGTCGCATGCTCGGTGGCCGTGGAGTCAGCACACGTGGACATCTGGCTTTCCAGTTTAAAGCCACATTTCTTTATTCCTCAGCTGAAAAGTTTTGTGCTAAGTCAATTGAACCGGTTTGTCTAGAAGAAATCATTTCAGATGACCAGGCTGCATCATCAATCCAGGAGCCTGTTAGTAATTGAAGCAGTTGATTCCCATACTAACTTGTAGATACTCTTACAATAATTTTGTCAATGACTTAATGACAAATCCATGTTGGTTTTCCTGGAGACTGCAACAGAATAGGGGGCTCAGAGGTGTGAGGGGAAGAGTAAGGCACAGGCTTGGCGGATTATCGTACACACTAATTCTGGGATAATGCTCTTCACCTCCATGTGCAAATTAAAGCACAGCATGAAGTGTTTCAAGGGGTAAAAAGCAGAATGGGGTAAGGTTTTGGAGTAGTCGGTGGGTTTTGTTGCACATGTGAATGTCGGGTGTGCACAAGTCCCCACTTGCTACACTGAAATGATTCCCATTTCCAAACTGGGTGAAAAGGGCTGAGTGATGGCTCTTCCTTTAGGTGCAGAGAGTTGTTTTCATTTGAATTCCTTAAACTATAGGATCGTTAATGGGCCAGGAAGGCCGTGTCAGTAAATGCACTGGGCACATCACATAGCACAAAAGTTTTCAAGCCTTAGAGTGTCCAAACCCACTGCTGTTGCATGTGTTACTGGGGATGTGATGTGTTACAAGAAACCAATGTTTTGCCTTTATGCTCCATGACCTCCTGTTCTCCCTAACGCTCTCTTTCTCTCTCTCTCTCCCTGGCCTTTTTTTTGTGTATTCGTTTCTTTTTAGAACATGAGTGACTTTCCCTCCAGAGAGGATGTGGCTGCAGTGCCAGAGAGGAGCAGTGTTAACACTGGCTTGGCGTGGGAGGGCTCAAAGCAGTCGGTAGCTTTTAGTGAGACCCCAGTGCCACCTGCCTCCGAGCCTTCTCCCAGCCATCACTTTGCTGCTTCCTCCTGGAGCAGCGAGGAGGAGGAGGAGGAGGCAGCTCCCAGCCTCCCCACGAGCGAGGAGGACCTGAGGTGTGGAAAGGGGGTTTGTGTGGATGCAGAGAAGGACTCAGAGCTCTCTGAGCTGGAGCCCGCCGCCAGCCCTGCCGCACCTCCCCACCAGCCCTGGGGAGCAGAGGAGGAGGAGGAGGTGGCAGAGGATGGCGAAGACAAATTTGCCTTTAGAAAGCTAAATGGAGAGTGGCACAACTCAGATGTTACTAACGGGCTGCCAGCACTCATTCGCTGCTTCCAGGTAGTGAGCCCCAGCACTGCTCCCCCACCCCCCGGCTGGCTTTGGAGTGGGAACCCAAACACTGCAGCAAGCAGATGCCACAGACCCAGAGAGGAGTTGTGTTTGCTTGGCCTGGGCTCGTGCTTGGAGCTAATGAGCCTGTTAATCTCTCACAGTCAGCACGCACAAGCCCCTCTCAATTTATCCTCGAGTTAAATACCAGCCCCTCTCAATTTATCTTGGAGTTAAATACCAACCCCTCTCAATTTATCCTCGAGTTAACTACCAGCCCCTCTCAATTCATCCTTGAGTTAAATACCAGCCCCTCTCAATTTATCCTTGTTAAATACAATTGTCGCAGTGCAATGCCCTTTGCCTCTTCTTGATCAAAGCATCCTCCAAAAGGGAAATATTTAGGCTCCAAACCCATGTGATTTTAGTTCCTTAAGGTTTTTGCCATCTCCTGCTGTGCCAGAGGCTGAGCCTTAGCACAGCAGAGCAATTTGAAGCGCTCTCAAAGGTGCTTTTACATTGTGAATGTGGGGGCTTTGATGTCCCTTTCTGCTCCCCACCATAGGATGGGTTTTTGCCTGCTTCAGTGTTGATATTGATTGCTTATGGTCAAATAGATGCCCACTTCCCCTGCTAACAATCACGGTGGCATCTGTCAGGTTTGGGCACGGTGAGCAGAAATTGAGCCTTCTGGGAAAACACTGTGGGTCTGAACTAACTCTGTCTTCTTCTGGGTAATCATCAGGTGATGGAACAACTGATTTCTCTTCCCCCCTCCCATTTCTCTTTCGAGATGTCATGTTTCTGTTTTGTCTGACATTGATTTAATAAAAGTTAAAGACCTAGGAGTTGATGAGGATTTTACAGTGTTTCACTTGCAGTCAGGATAAAGCTTCTCAGCTGTGATCAAGCCTTTATTTGCCCAGGGTTTGTGTTAATCTTGACATTGTCATCAGTAGGTGAGGGTCATCTTTTACTGGCAGCTGGCAATGAGCTTCTGGTAATTAGAAAGTTAATAATCAGTGGGGAGTTTCTGTGTGATATTGTGACACACTGATTAAACCCTTAATGCCTCACTTGGGCTGACCCAGGGCACGGGGTTGGGGCAAAGCTGGAGGATTTTCCTCTCTGTTTAATCCTCACACATGATCTCTGTCCTCTGAGCAGTGTGTCATACCCGAGCCTTAAACCCAAAGATTTCCAGGCTGACCTTGGTTCCCAGAGTGCTTTTATCAGATCAGTGTCAGAACGTTTGCCAACAGCACGGTGGCCATGTGGAAATGCTAACTGGGTCCTCATAGGGATGTTTTTAACCCTGTCTCACAGCCACCTCTAGTGAAGACCCAGACGGTCACCATCTCCGACGTGTCCAGCGCCATCAAAAGCGAAATTCCCACAAAAGAGGTCCCCATTGTCCACACGGAGACCAAGACCATCACCTACGAAGCTGCACAGGTAAGGTGTGTTCTGATTAATTCTCCAAGGGCTTTATTAAACTCAAGTAAACATTTTGTTTCCCAATCCTTTGGATTTCTCCTGCCTTTCTCCAAGCATCCGAGTCGCAGCACAGATGTTAACCAGCATTAGGGATTATATTTCCAGGTGCATTCAAGGTATTTTTAGAGGAGAAGTGGCTGTACTATCCCTGAAGAGTAATTATTTTTTCAAGCATGCAAAGGAAATTTCAGCCACTGGTGGCTTTGGGATGGAGATCAGGCTGTATGGAGTCAATCCAAGTTGGCCTTTTTTCTGCAGGGAATCCCTTGTCTTGCTTTCCTGGGCTCTCCTTGCTCTTCAGAACTGGGTTTATAAATGATATAATTGCCCTTTAGGTTTCAACCCTGAAACAGGTGTTGAAAACCAAAAAACACTGTGTAAAGTGCAGCCAGAGTTGGGTATCTGGTGGTTGGAAGCTAGCAATGTTAGTGGGGTGATAGCAGGTGTGATTTCATTGCTGAGGTTAAAATTCATCATCAGTCTGAAATAGGTTTTATTTATGTATTTGAGAATTTGGAGCCTTTCTTAGCTTGGGTTTGTCATGCTGTGGTTGTTGGAAGCAGCTCATGCTCTGGTGCTGGAGCGTGGTGACTGTGGGGTGTAGGTTTGGTTGTGGACCACACTTGTATAATTTGGGATTCCTGAGGAATCCCATGGCTGCTCAGCATCCTCCTGGAGTCAGGGAGTAGAGAAGGGGGCTTCCAGACGTGTCTGCACCAAGTGGTGGAGAGCATCACCCTGTTCCTCAGTGAGTGAGGAGATGGATAGAGGAGCTTTGCTCTGGCTCCTGCTGTTACGAGTTCTAACTGGGAAATGAAAAGGAAAAGTGCAGCTCTGGGGCTGGGAGAAGTCGCCTGTGTGTGTGCCAGCTTGTGATGTGCTGCGAGTGAGATCTCTCCCAGTCTGTGGGAAATGGTCCCACCTTGTGGCAACTCCAGACATCGTCCCAAGCCGTGCTGGGGATGCTGCCCAGCCTCTCTCAGCCCTAAGGGAGACACGGCTGGGGCGGGTTGGCAGGGTGACTTATTTTGGGCAGACCTTGAAAGGCCAAGTCGTGCAGGATGGGATCCAAGTGTCCAGCTTTAAGAGAAGTTGTTCCTAGTTCAGCAAGTATCTTCATTGCTTCTGCAGGGTGATGTGCAAGGTGTTGGCAGGAGGGAGGAAGGGTAACAAGTACCTCCTGATTCAGATTGTGCTCTCTGACTTTGTGAAGCTCCGTGGATCCAGGTGTCATTTGGGATGGGTATTGGCTGTGAACCTCCATGGATCCAGGTGTCATTTGGGATGGGTATTGGCTGTGAACCTCTGTGGATCCAGGTGTAATTTGGGATGGGTGTTGGCTTTGGTCTCCCTTTGTGGTCCAAGCACGTGGCTTGGCATGGAGGAGCGTGACCAGCATTGCAGTGTACCCAGATTTGGGTATATCCCAGCCCACCTGGTCTGGAGAGTGTCGAAGGTCCTACCTGGGTGATTCTGTGCACTTCCAGCCTTAAAAGCTTTGTGTTGAGCCTTCAGAGACCTGTGAAGTCCCTGTGCAGCTGGGCACGGCTCCACCAGCTGCGGATCAGCTCCCTCTGTCCTGTGGTCCACAATGGAGAGGAGTGTCTGTCCTCGGATTGAGTCCTGCTCTGTTGATATGGAGACCCTGTGTCTGACCACACTGCCTGTGGAGACTGATGGCCTGTCCTTCTGTCCCACAGACAGATGGTGGCAATGGAGATTTAGACCCTGGCATCCTGCTGACTGCTCAGACCATCACTTCAGAAACCACCAGCAGCACCACCACCACCCAGATCACCAAGGTAACGGTGTGGGAACACAATAAAACAACAACAACTAAAAACAACAGGATAGATATGGGCAGGAAAAAAGAGGGGAAAAAAGCTTAAACCTCTTAAAAAAAGATTAATACCTGAAACCAAGCGTGAGGGTCCCAGGTTTGCCTATGTTGAATTAAGACTGTAGGTGATGCCTGAAGTGCACTGCAGTTTGTGGACACAGGCTCTGACTGTCCTGTGGGACAATGGGAAAGGACCATACTGGGAGTCAAAGCTCTTCCCTGCCTCAGTTATAAGAAAATGAGTATTTGACAGTTTTAATTTGAGCAGTTTCCTGCCACAAACTTTGCTGCTTTCAGCTTCCCCCACAATTCTGATGCTGTGATATGACAGCAGTATTTGATAACCCTATTTTTGGTATCAGCTTTAGACAAGCAGCCCCAGTGCACTCAAATTCCTTTTCAGTTTTAGGCTAACAGCAGCTTTTTCCTTCGTACTAGACTGTAAAAGGTGGCATCTCAGAGACACGGATTGAAAAGAGGATTGTCATCACAGGAGATGCAGATGTAGACCATGACCAGGTAGGAGCTTGGATGCAGACCAAGAGAACAAACCAGGCAGGCTGCTTTCCCAAAGACAACTTCACCAGAAGACAACCTAGGGGAATTTCACTGGAGTAGAAATAAAACTTCAGAGCTGATTTCAGTAATAAATTCCTCTTTGACAGCATGGAGCTGTATAGCTGGGCCAGCAGAGCTTAATTCTGCTCTGAAGCTGGTGTTGGCAGCAAAGTTCTGATTCTAGAATTGGTTTGGACAAATGCAATTTTTTAAAAAGACCCACAAAAAAAATGTGAAATCAAAGTTTTCCTTGACATTTGGATGATCTGCATTAATTTTACAGTAACACTGAAGTGCTATTGCTGCCGTATCGTGCCAGAAGTCATTTCACAGCACTCAGCACCTGCATTAAATCTCATTGGCTTTATAGGAAACCTTTCTGATGAGTCAGCCTCATTGGCCTCTGGTGTGTGTTGGAAGTGATGATTTTGTCACCAGAGAATTATCTTTTGAATTTAATTTTAGTTGCAAGTATCATGGGGCTGGAGAATGTTCCTACGACAAGAACTGGTTTATTAATTTCAACCGAAAATGTCTGAAATGTGCTCATCACACTTGCTAGATAAAACAGGGTTTGCTTAATTGCTTTCATCCATCTTCTACCATGGGGCAGTGGAGAGATGTGGGGGTGTTCTTAGGAAACAGCTTTTCCTTTCAGAACTAATCAAATACCACCAAAAGTCACCAAACTGCGCAGCTGAAGTGGATTCGCTTTTCTTTTTCTCTCCCCAGAGTTAGAAACAGTCTCTTGTGCCCCCAAGGACCCCCTGGCATGCTCTGAAATGTGTTTCTCCTTCAGGTTCTAGCACAGGCGATAAAAGCAGCGAAGGAGCAGCACCCGGACATGTCGGTGACCAAAGTGGTTGTGCACCAGGAGACCGAGATCGCGGAGGAGTAGCGAGGCCGTGTAAGTGGGGAGCCCACAGCCCAGTGAGTGATGGGCACTGCTTTACCCCAGGGCAAGGGGCTTCATCTTGGTGCACGTGAGGTTTGGCTGAATATCACAGAATCACAGAGTGTCAGGGGTTGGAAGGGACCTCAAAAGCTCCCCCAGTCCAACCCCCCTGCCAGAGCAGGACCACCCAGAGCAGGGCACACAGGGATGCATCCAGTTGGGGTTTGAATGTCTCCAGAGAAGGAGACTCCACAGCCTCTCTGGGCAGCCTGGCCCAGGGCTCTGTCACCTTACAGTGACAAAGTTCTTCCTTATGTTCACCCAGAACCTCCTGTGTTCCACCTTGCACCCGTTCCCCCTTGTCCTATCCCTGGCCATCCCTGAGCAGAGCCTGGCTCCATCCTCCTGACCCTCACCCTTTACATAATATGGTCAAAGTTTAAGTAAAATTATTATTGTTAGCTGCTGAGTCCTGCTCAGGCTGTTCCTATTAAATCATTGAGGGCTGATGAAGCAGTCACAGGTACAGACCAACCCAGTGGAAGCGAGGTCTAAGTGAAGCTACGAGGCTGCTCTGCCTCACCAGACCCCTCCAGTGCTCCAGCAGCACACTGAGCCATAGGGTTCACATAAACCCCTGCCCATGGCAGTGCCAGGTAACCCCTGCACTGGACCCCCAGCTCCCAATGTGCCTGGCAAGATCCCTGTCCTGCAGTTCTGATGGTTTTGGGGAAGAGCTGCTCAAGGGATGCAGGAGCTCTGCCTGCGTGTCAGGTCCTGTCCCATGCTGGTGTCCTGCCTCATCCCAACAACGCTGATGCCTGCAGAGATGTGGGAGGTGGAACAAGGACAAATTAGGTGAGAGGAGGGACAGCACAGTTTAACAGACAGCGTGGTTGAGCTTTATAACTCTCCAAACCTAAATAAAAATGGGACAGCTTTCTTTAAGGGTTCCTGGATGTGCAGCTCTAAAAATATGGTCCTTCGGGGTTGGGAGCAGGGTGGTGGTTGTGCCTCGAGGTGGCTCTGAGCCTCATTTCTCACCTGCTGTTGATGGTAACTCACCTTCAGATTCCAGTTCTCCAACTGCTCCAGGGCAGCAGGTTCCTCTTCTCTCCTGCAGCCATCCCTTACCCTGTTTCTCTCTCCCTAGGAAGCGTTCCTGCCACACAGAACGCCAGGAAAAACCCAGCAAAACTACCAAGAACCTACCTGGAGCACAAAGACCTCAGATGACAAGACTTGACACTCAGAGACATTCATATAATTTATTAGGAGTTGCGCTTTGACATTTTACTTGGTATTTTCCAGACTCCACTGGATCCTATTGGATATAGATGATTTTTTTTTATATATATATATATTGTGACAAAGTATGCCATATTTCTAACTGTACTGAATATTTTTTACAGGTTTTCAATTTTGCATTCCCTCTCACGCATAGCCTCTTCAGCTGCAGCCCCTGACACACCTCGCAGGGCTCAAAGGGTCACTTTTTTAAAGTCCTATTCCCTCTGCCTCATCAGGGATAACGGAGCTAAGCCACAGCCGTGCATCTCCCGCACGCAGGAGCTGTCTGCACCTCCAAGAAGCCACGGGTCCTTCTGCTGGGAGAGTCAGTTTAAACAGTCAGGCACCAGTTCTGTGCAGCGTTTCAGATTGCCTCTGGATTTTATTTCTTAGCTGGAGGGAGCTTTGAGCCTCTGGGTGCCGCCGTCGCTCCCAGTTCCCTCCCCGTTGGGTTTCAAGCCCCCCCCGATGTGTGAGCACAGTAGGGTTTTGTGGTGTAGCCTATGCACACATCTTAAATAGTTGACTAGATTTAAGGAATACTGGAAGTTGCTTCAAGTATCTTATACTGTGAATTTTAGAGCTTTAAGAGGACTGTGCTAGCACCTCGCCCTCCTCCCGTGTGTCTCTGCCGAGTGCTGCCGACCTGTTTGTGCTTCCTAGATGCCATGAAATTAAATTAAAAAGCCCTTAGAAGTGTGTGTTTAAGGTGTTTGGACTCTGAATGCTATTAAGGTAGGCTTATGCAGCATTCACGATTTTTTTTTTATTTTTTTTCAATGTCATAGTTTTTCACTTGTTTGTGTTTATGATTTTTAAATTAGGGGGGGATTTTTTTTTGTAACTCCTGGGTTGTGGTTTTTTTTTCCCCTATCCCCTCACAGTGCTATTTAAAGCTAAACACCCATATACCAGGGCATATATCCTGCTATCATTTAATTTAAAAATCCTTTAGACAATCCTTCCTAGGCCTGTAAGCTGTATTTGGAGAGGTTGAACAAGAAGTGTCAGGTGTTGCTGGTTGTGATGGAGCCAAACCACGTGGAAAGTGCTGCTCCCCCTTCCTCCACACTGATGTTAAAGGTCTGTACTTCATTTGGCTTTGTGCTGGAATGAAATACCAGGGTTAGTGTCTGGACTTACAGACCACTGGAGTCAGCTTCAGCATGCTGGGGATGACCAGAAAACATCTTTTCTGGATCTTTTCTGGGGCTGGATGCTCTTCCCTGCACGGCACCGGGGGAGGGTTGAGCTCCTGCTGCTGCTTTCTGAGCTTTGTAGAAATGTTCTAATCAGGCCCCTGGTTTCTCCTTCCAGCATTTAAATTTAAAAAGGAGGAAAAAACCCCTAATTGTGTAAAGAGTCAGCCCAGACACTTGTGAACACTTCAGTACACTTAGAGGTTGTGATTTCTTTTTTTTTATATATATAGATAGATAGAAATAGTGTGGCACATTGGTAGCTGAGGGCATGGAGTGCTCTGCTGCTGCTCCTCAGTTGAGGATGGGAAGAAAATGGCAATAAAGAAAAAGCTCTCTGCTATTTTAAATTTGACTAAAGTGTTTCAGAAGTCACTGGATTTAGCTCAGGCTGCAATGACTTGCTGTTTAGCTGCAAACAGCCTTCGAACTACACTGGGACAAGTGTAGCTTCTTTGATTCAGGTGCAATTTTAATTAAGCTGTCAGTATTGATTGGAGACTGTGCTGAAAACGCTGGAGCTGCCAGATTTTTTTCCTTTCTGTGAGCCTTGCTGGCTGTAGGTCCTTCTAAGCCTCCAGCCTTCCCATGCCAGTAGCTGCTGCTCTGGGTGCATGGTCCCCTCCGGTGATGATGCTCTGCCTGGATACTGGGCATCCTGCTCCGGGGATTTAGGGAGTCGTGGGCTCCACAGCTGTAGTGTAGAGATTAAGTCTTCCTATTTATGTCTGAACAGCCCTTTCATTCCTTCTTCTGCAATGCAGATCCTTTAACAGGTCTGTCCCTGCTCTTCTCAACTTAGTTGGGTAACGCTTGCCTTAAATCATGCTGAGCATCCCCCTGGTGATGTCCCTTTTCTGTCACTTGGTCCTTCCATCTCACCCTGGAGCAGCTACCTGAGGAGTAACTGGGCAATGCCAAGTAGTCATTAAGAGGATTTATGAGATTTACAGCGTGGTAAATTAAGTTTGTCTATAGCACTTAAAGGCACTTGGCCATCATGAGAGTTTAGGGGAATGTGGTGCGAGGCTGAAGCTTGGCCCTTCACTTTCAGTGGGGGTGTCCTGGCCCCTGAGCACCATGAGCAGGACAGAACATCCCAAGCAGGGGATTTCTAGGGGGAGAAACCAGGTTCCTTTCCCAAAGGAAGTGCTCACCATGGCTGCGTGTGTCCAGAGACAATAAAACCCCTATTTTTATTGGTTTTTTTCCCCGTGGATTTTGGGTGGCTGTTGCCAGGTTGTTCATTCTCACACTTCCCCCTTCTAAGTTCTTGCTTCTCCTCGAGTATCTTAAACAAGTTACTGCCTCGTCTGCCCCTTGCCATCACCCTGCTGTCAGACCCCCCTGGGGACATCCAGCCCTGCTGACCCTCTCCAGCCAACACAGCCGCCCACATCCAGTGCCCGGGAGCTGGGCAGGAGCAGCAGCAGCTTGGGAAGAAGAGAAAAGTTAAGAGCAGGAGAAGCTTCTTAAATCCTCAGCCAGGGCTGCCTGCACCCCTTCCACCTCCAACAGGGTGGGGTTTTTTTTTAAATCCTTGGCTCTTAGCATGCTGTGTTATTTCTAGGGACAAACCAGCTAAGTAAGGTCTATTTATATGAATGTTCCCAGCTCTTCCCACTCCACAAATTCACCAAGAGACTGTCTTGATTGTATAATATACATTATATGGAAGCTATTTATATATGAATGAATGTTTTTATAGAAAGGAAGGCAAGGAGCTCATGTTCTCTTCCATTAAACTGGAACGGCAGCTCCAGTTGCCAAATAGATCTCTGACCAACACAGATGTGTTAGCAAAGGACTGACTGATTTCTGGGTTTAATAAACTGTGGTTTGCTGATTTTCCTAATTGTACAATTACCTTAAGAGGTGGTAGTGTCCCAGCCTTAGAGATAAAACTTGTAAAAAACAAAAATAATAATAAAAAAAAATAAAAATAGTTGAGAATATGAAGGAGCTTTGTAAAATTTTTTAAGGCAATTGTGAATTGTCTAGGCTAGCTGTTTCCACTCTTCTTTATATAAAAATAGAACTTTTAAAATTGGCAAATCTTTATAGATCCACTAGTGATGGGAGCTGTTATTTTGGACTTTCATAGTAAATCAAAGGGAAAGTTGCCGTAGCATTTAGACACGTAAGTGTTCAGTACTGCTTCTTGTATTGCATTTTTCAATAAATTTTCAAACAAAACCGTCTCCCTGGCCCTGAAACCTTTTTTTTTTCTTCCCTTCTCAAACTCCTCCAGGTCTCTCTCCCTAGCAGTTTGGTTTTGCCAAGCCAAGCCAGGCTCATCGCCTCCCAGGCACATCCCTGTGCCAGCTCTGCTGCTGCATCCCATGGCCACTGGAGCTCTCCCAGCCCTGCGCTGGGCTCTGCTGCTGCCTCTTGGTGGCTTCAGACCCTGTAAATCCTGGGCTCCCACAGCCCCCAGAAAGTGCCAGGAGGGAGCCCCAGAGCCCACGTTTTCCCTAAAGCCTCATTTCTTGATATAAAACCTCCCATTGAGGTGAGCTCAGGGGAGGGGTTCTGCTGCCTAACCCAGAGTGAATGTGATCGAACTGGAGCAGGGAAAATGGTCCAAACCCAATAGTTGGGGTTTTTTTTGTCCCATCTCATTTTTTTCTGGCCGCAGCATCTTTAGGAGGGACAGAAATACCCAGCAGAAAGCTGACAGGGCATCTTGGCTGCCAGCCTGATGGAGAACAAAAGCCAGTTGGCCCAGTTAGGGCAGCTGGAGACTGGGAACAGGGTGGGAAAGCATCCCTGCAGGCAGGGCAGCCCTGGGTGGCTGCAGTAGCACCCCTCCGTGCCTCAGTTTCCCCAGTAGACAGAAAGGGAAGGGTTACCTCACCCCATTACATGTCCATATTCACATGTGAAAAGTGACATTAATTCAAATTGCATCTCCCTGACACCCTGCCTTGGGCCAGTTGGCTTTCAAGCTGCTCCAAGTACTAAATCTCAATGTCCTGCAAAGCAAAAATTGCAGAGAAGCCACAGAAATGAGCCCTGGCTTGCTGGGGACAGACCACCACTGGAGCTGCTGTTCCATAACATGTCACAGCCACTCCATGTCCTCACACCGACGAGGCAGAGCTGCACATCACAGTACTGCCCTGGGCTCCTCACCACGTCCAACCCCATCAGGGTCACTCCAAAACGCGCTTGAAATAACCCTGTCCCCAGGAGCTCCTTCAGCCAAGGTCCTGGTGTGATGGGCCACAGCTGGGCATGGGTGGTGGGCCCCAAAGACACCATCTTGGGGGACAAACAGCCAAGAAAGCGATGAATTCCTCTGCTCAGCTGCACTTTGGGGTGTCACTCAGCCAAGGTGCTGCTTGTCCCCTCGCTGGGTTGTTGAACATCACCAACCTGTATCAGAGGTGGGTTCCAGCCCTGCCATTGCCTCTGCTGGGCTCCAGCAGCATGTCCTGAGCTGCCCCGCTGTCCCCAAGGGACCTCCAGCCTGTCCCAGCCCCACTGCAGGGACGCGGGTGGCACCAGGGATGCAGGTGGCACCGGGGACATGGGTGGCACTGGGGACATCCACCCAAGCTCCAGTGCTTTGCTGGGCAGACCTGTTGCCATCACAGCTGCGAGGACACCCCCAACACAGGGGACATTTGAGCCCCAGGGGACATTTGTCCCCAGCTCATTTTCCCAGGGGACAAGCATGGGGACAGCAAACACCGAGCCCTGATGCTCAGCCCCCCCCCGCCACCGAGCCCAGGGGGCATCAGGCAGGACACCACCACCACCTTTTCCTTAAAGCTCCCCCTTAAAGACCCCTGGGATGGGTGTCCCAAGCCTGGGGCACCTTCACAGCACCCCCCCAGCCCGAGCAGGGGGGTCCGAGCCCTATTGCTTCCCTTTAGCCCCGTGCCTCAGTTTCCCCACCCCCCAACTGCCAAGCCTGGAGCCGTGGCTGCAGGCAAAGGAAAATATTCAGTAAACAAACACCATGGTGATCTCAAAAGATGCAAAAAAATAAATAAACCCCCTCAAACCCCTTGTCCCAGCAGCAGCAGCAGCCCACGGGCTCCTGGGGGGGCAAATCCAGGCCCCGGGGGGGGGGGGGG
>VZRW01008250.1:42080-109720 GCA_013398125.1 Aegotheles bennettii | reverse complement strand
CCGTGGGAAAGTTGCGATCGCTTTGCGGGGAGCGCTGGGGATTTTCCTGCCCCCGGCCGGGCCCCGGGGGGACGAGCAGCGCCGGGGACGACAACGACGACAACATCGCCTTCCCCGCCTCTCCCCCGGGTCCCTTCTCCGCCTTTCCCAGCAGAGACCCCAGCCCGGCACCCCCGGCGCAGGATGGGACCCCCCAGTACCCGGGGGGATGCTCAGAGCCCGGAGCCCCTTCTCCCACCCCCTGTCCCCCCAGCCCCGCCGTGCACCCACAGATCCCATCGCTCCCGGTCAGGCTGGGCTGGGATCGGAGCCCTTGGCCCTTCCAGCTCTGGAAGCACAGGAGAGTTGAGCGGGTGGGATAAAAGCATCCCCCAAGTTAACTTTGGTGGCCGGACGCTCGATGCGGCCCCCACCGACGGCGTTTAGAGCAGGTTCCAGAGGTGCTTTCTCCTCCGGACAGGTACAAAGAGGAGAATCCTGCAAGGAGATGGCTCCAAGCACGGCACTTTGCTTTTCTTTCTATGAACTTGCCAAAAAGACACACACAGACCTCTCCGTCAGCCCCAAGGATCATGGCACTGCATCCCTGCACCCTCATCCCTGCACCCTCATCCCTTCATCCTCATCCCTGCATCCTCATCCTTTCATCTGCATCCCTTTATCCGCATCCCTGCATCCTCATCCCTGCATCCTCATTCCCATATCCCCATCCCCATGTCTCCACTCCCACATACCCATCCCCACATCCTCATCTCCACCTCCCACCCCTGTATCCTCATCCCTGCAGGGCAGTGAGTCCCATGGCTGTAACTGGTGGTGGCACATCACAATGGAGTGGAACTGGTTCCAGCTTTCACCCAGCACATTCCCGCACCCACACCACACTGGGAGGGGATTTGACACCCCCGAGCCATTGAGGTTTAATTAAAATTGTACCGAGCTTGCACCCCTCCTATTCCCCAGAGTTGTGGTGAATCTCAGAGCATCAAACCAGACCTCTGCTCTCCCCAGGGAGCCACAAATCACAACTCTGCAAGTCCCTGCGTGACTTTGCCACTGGCACCCCGTGGTCCATGAGCAAATGCAGAATCCAGGCAGGGGAGCAGCGCCCAAGAGAGGTTTTTAGGGGCAAAGCTCAGAAATGGGGTGCAGGTTGTTGGGTTCTTTGCCCGTCTCCAGCAGGGGAGCATCACCCAGGGAGTCGACAGTGAGAGAAATAAACCCCCCACTGGTGGGTTATGCTGTGGAGATGCTGCACGGTGCCATCTCCCCCCACCTGGCTCAGTTAAAGCAGCGTCTGGGAAACTCTGAAGCTTCTTGAGTGCTGGGGAAGGGTGAGGGATTCTAGGTGGGGGTTCAAAAGGGGCACCCCGCTCATCCCACCCATCCAGGTGAGCCAATGGACACGACTGAGGTTTGACTTTGGCTTCTCACGCTGTTCAGGGGACATGTTCAAGGTCTTCGCTACCACTGGAGACCATCTGTGCACTCCACCATCCAGAAGAAATTAATGCTTTTGAGCAAAATTTGATTTCTATTCAGAGGCTGTACCTGTGCCAGGCGGAGCCGGCCAACGAGCCGGAGGGGGGAGCGGGGGTCAGCACGGGCAAGGAGGGGATCTGGCAGCATGGAGCTGGCAGGGACCATCACACTCTGGCGCTGCCCATCCTGACGCAGGAGCCTCCTCAAAAGCAGTTTTCCAATCGCAGCGATGCCCCAAGGGGGTTGGTCATCCCGTGGATTTGCAGTGAACGTGATTAAAGATGTTGGAGGCAGCGCAGGGGAGAGGGCAGCTGCCTGCAATTCCCCAGGGGTTAAAGCTGGACCATGCAGAGGACAAGGTCCTGCAGAGGAGGAAGAGCTCAGCCTGACCCTTCCACGCGTCCTGCGGTCCCCAGCTCATGGAATGGGAGGTGGATGTTGCCATTCCCATGTCCTTGCAAGCAGTGGGATCAGCTCCCAAGGATCAGAGAGGTGAAGAGGAGAAAAAGACCCAGTGGGGACAAAAGTGACAGCAGGGAGAGAGGGGAAGAGGCCCGGGGAGGATGCTCTGGAGCAGAGCTCATGGCAGGGTGGGAGATGTGCAGGACCAAAGGCTCAGAGCACTTTTCCCGATGCTCTGGGACAGGGTGGGCAGTGGTTGCTCGTACAGACACATCTGGGTGGGGGAACAACAAAGACAATGTGGAAAAGAATCGACATCACTGCCTCTCTTCAGAGGGAGACAAATGAACCTCATGGTAATTGGGCATCTCCCCTGGTTTCTGGGGGAGGGGAAGGATCTGAATTCGCCTGGTTTCAGGCTCTGGTCATGCTTGGCAATGCTTCTGCTCTGCTGCCTGGGCAGGGGCCGGAGCTGGGACAGGAGGAACCGTGTGGATGGAGGAAGGAGAGCTGGACTGCGAGTGATCACAGCCAGGATCTGAGATCAGAGAGAAGGAATGTTGTTATGGAGAGGCTGAAAGCTTGGGGTTGGGGATGAGTCATGCTGGAGAACATACAGCTGTTGGAGCAGGACTTGGCACTGGCTCGCCGAGGCTGCGGAGCCTTCCCCATTAGCTGAGAGGGGAGAGAGGAGCCTCCACGATGGCTTCAATCTGGCAGAGGCATCTGCCAACCTGTGCTGGAGGTGACGGGGAGGGGGACGTTGCCTGCCAAAGCAGGGTCATGACCTGTAGAGGTATTTTGGGCAGCAGGCAGGGCTTAGCAGTGAGGTTTCTTGCTATCAGGGTCCCTTCTGGTCTGCTTTCTCCTGGGGGTCGGTGATGCTGCTCAGGGGAAGGGGGCAGCTGGAGCATCAGGGCTGGATGCTGGATGGGTCAGCTCTGCTCAGCCCTGGGGCCACAGCTATGGAGAAGCACGAGGTATGAAGCAGACAGCCCTCTCCCTTCTCTACTATTGGGGAAACTGAGGCACAGAGCAGGGATGTGATGTATTCCCACTGCCCAAGTCAGCTGAGGAGGTTAAAGGAAAGCCTTGTGATGGCTGCTGCTCACTGCTGCATCCTCAGCCTGTGGTCACACACTCCTCGTGCTGGGAAGAGGCAGAACACTTTGTGGCTGGAAGCCATCTCTGGCTGAGGAGTCAGCCCACCATCCCCTCCCAGGCACGAGGGCTGGCTTCCAGCTTCCATCCAGCAGCAGCTTCCCTGGGATGCACAAGGGAGAAAACCCATTCCTTCCATCCACCGGAGCCAGGGCAGGAGATTTGGGCAAGGTGTGAGGAGCAGAGGGATGAGCCAGCATCTTCCCAAAGTCCCTTTCAAGAGAGATTTTTTGGTATCATGCCTGGAACCAACCCCAGTGCCAGATTCCCAGTGCCATGGGATAGGCTCCATGGGCTGCTTCGGAGGTGGCCCCGTTTCAGCAAAGCGACTGTAAATACAAACAGACCCGTTATTAATCATGTTCTGCAAATGTGGAGTCATTATCTTTATGTCCCTGGAAAAGTAATTATCTCTGGCTTTTCAATGAGGACTTGGAAAAGGCTCGAGATCTGGAAATGTCATCTGTCCCCACGTAGGATAAAACCTGCGTGTTTTCCCAGATTAATCCAAGTTAACCCAATTTATAAAATAAGCCAGTTTTAACGTATTCCCAAGGCTTGAAGTGAAATGCCTCTTCTCTTTCCAGTGATTTATAATCCTCTTTTGCAATCTTTTCCTGCACTGCACATATCGGACCATACCGCACAATGCTGTGGTTTATTCCCTGCCCTGTACTTGCCCAGGACACAAGGTGGGATCTGATTTACGGGCTCTCTCCTCCACTGCCATGTAAAGCAATTCCTCCTCGCCTGACCAGGCTCCTGGGTCACAGAGCTATGTGTAAAGATTTATTCCTTCCCTACAACGACCAAAAAGAAAGGTTTTCCAGCTGAAGGGAACAGCAAGCTGGAGACTTCAGGCCAAGACACAGCTCTGTGGGGTTTTACGCAGCTGAAAGTCCACAGAGACAGGTCCACACTCAGCAGAAAGTATTTGGGAACATAACACTGCCTGCTGCATTTACATTCCTGGTGCTCTGGCAGCTGCTTGGGGAAAGGAGGAGAAGGAGAAGGAGCAGGAAGCAAGATGCTGCAGGCCCAGGACCAGTACTAGCCAGAAGCCACTTGGCTTTCCAGCTCCAGCATAAGTTGGGGAGGGGGGGGGAGGAAATCTGTGTTGGAGCTGTTTTTAATTTCACCCAGTGACTCCAAAGCAGAATGCACACTGCGTGTGATGAAGGGAAGGTGGTTGCTCCCATTGCATATGTACCCACCACCTCGGCGGATGGCTCAGGCTGGGGGTCAGTGCCTGGATTTTAAGCACCCAGAAGTGTTCACGGGAGGGTTTTTGGGCTCTGGAGTAGCTGCATCTGGCCATGGCTTCATTTGCTTGGTCACACAAGGGGTCGAGAGCCCACACCTGATGGGAAGAGGGGGCTGTCTGGGAAGGATTATCCCAAAATGCACCAAAAGGCTTGTTTTTCTAGATCTTCCCCAGATTTCAGAGGGGTTCCCGCATCAAAATGTTTTGGTTTGTCATTTCGATTATATTCTAAATTACCAAGCATTAGTGCCTGCTAATGTTGAAGTAACCAAAATAAAAGCTGGAGTGAAGTGCTTCAGCTGAGGCTGGGATGGGATATTTCACAGAAATGCAATATCCTGAGATTGCCTTTTCATTTCAAAATGAGCCATAATGCTCCCAGCTCCACACAGCTCTTGAGAGGAGCTAATTTGTATTTTCAACCCTCTCTTGCTTTGCTGGTGCAGGCAGGGGCAGGGCAGGACTCGGTGAAACCGCAGAGGTTCGGGAAGAGGTGATGGATCTTCATGGTGGCTCATCCTCCAGGAGAAATCCCATGGGAATCGCTGAATCCATTGCTGTAGGAGCTCATGACCAAGCTCCAGAGGGGAGAACTCCAAGTGATGGAGGAACAGTCCATTGGCAGCTGGGGATGGGATGGTGTCTGCAGCCACACGAGCCCTTGAGACGTTGGCGCCCCGAAGGGATGGAGCACATCAGGGAATTCTCATCCTCCATCCTCCATCCTCCATCCCCAGGGGCTGACCCGGGCTGGGGGCTGTGTCCCAGCCCCTCCATGCCACCCCATCCCTCGTTTGTTCACTCCCTTATTAAATTGTACCCTCATTAGCATCTCAATGTGCCAGAGTGGTGGGGGGTCAGGGCTGCCTCCCACTCGACCCCCTTGGAGGAGGTGACACTAACGGGGTCTGGCAATGTCCCCAACTCCTTGTTCCCCTGGCAGGACACGGAGCCACCCCGTGCCAAATGTCTCCTTCCCAAAATGCTTCCATATCCATTTTGCTGATGCAGAAGCTGAGCATCTCCAGTCCACCAGATGAGGAAAATCACAGGGCCCAGGCGTTTGGGAAGCCATGAGAGGAAGATGTCCCCGGGGTTCACAAGCTGGAAAGGTGCTGAGGATGGAAAACTGGCACACCACCTATTTCCAGGACGTTATTTGGACTCCAGTGTCTCACTGTGCTTGACCTTCCCAGCAAAGGCCAGGCAGGGACAGGAGTGGGCTCCATAGACCGAGGAGAGCAATGAGAGCTATTAAAGCTAATGGGTGGGAAGTGGCCATGAATAAATCAGCAGCATTTTTCCAGCCATCGGAGCTTGAAACCCTCCCTCTATGGAGTGGGAAGCAGAGGGGATGTCAGCATGATACAGGTTTGGTTTGTGCTAGGGGCGATTTGGTGCCTGGTCCAGTGGACCCCCACCCTGCTGCCATGGGCTGGCATTTTGGACCTCATCCTCCAGTCCCATGAAAAAACCCCATCCCAAGGCCACCCCGAGCCATCAGCAAGTGAAGCCTTTCATCTCTGAATGCCTCCGGGCTGGATCTGTGCAGGGGTTTCACACTTGCCCTGCCCTTTCCATGCTGCAGATGGGAGAGAAGATGCAGGGAGGCATCACCAGTTCAAACCTTCCTTTAACAGACACATCCTTTGACCTCCAACCATTGCCCAGCCTGCCCTCAGTAATCCCAAATCCTACGTCTTGGGCATTTAATCTTGTATTTTATTGTGTCTCCTCTTATCAGGGGGTCTGAAATTAAAAGGGAAGCAGGGAAGAGCTGAGGATCCGCGGGCTCAGTTGGTTCTGGCTGGTGGGTAAGAGGGAAGGAAGGAGGAAAAGGCAGTTGGTTTCTTTTGTTGGCTTTCCTCATCATTTCCCAGGCAGCTATAATTATTCCCAGAGAGGGGAAGAGATGCAGCATCGGGGGTGGGAGGGGAAAATCCACCCCATCCCCTGGCAGAGGAGGACCTGGCGTTGGGTCTCAGCTGGCCCCTGGCTAAGGGACCCCAGTGGCTCTGTGGGGCTGAGCCAGTGGCTGGGCTGGAGGCTCACGGATGGGTTCTCCATGGTGTAAATTGTGGGGTGGAGAGGGCCCGAGGCAGGACACAGACACCTCGGGGTTTGGTGCCTTTGATGTCTTCTCCTGCCTTGTAGGAAAGCTGGAGGCATCTCCCCTCGCCCTGGGCAGGGGCTGGGGAGGGTCCCGGTTGGGCTGCGAGCAGGGCTGGATGCTGAGCACTGGAAGTGACAGTGGGATGAAATGGGGACAGAGCCAGGGGGGATGAGGAGCAATGAGCTGGGGATCACTGTTCCCAACTGCTGGGAGCTGGCAGAGGTGTGGTTCCAGCTGTGGTACCCAGCGCAGGTCCCAGCTCCACTTTGCTGATGCCCTGCACATCTCGGGATATAAAAATCCCAGTTTGCATTCCCGACCCCCCCAGCCTGCTGCACACCCTCTGGACATATCCATTTTCCACTCCAGAACAGAAATCCCATAGTGGGATACTTCACCAGTGATGCCATCTCGCTATGATCCCTGGATCCTCCTGACACTGATCAGAAATGGAGCTGTCCTAGCTAATTACTGCACTTGTTTAATTATTATTGGCAGAATGGGGAGCTTTTAATTGCATTTAAATAAAGCCCTCACGTGTCATGGGACTGCAGCATCGTCCTTTCCAGCCTCAGCTGAACCACCCAGCTCTGCAGTGTGTCTGGGGGGTGCAGGGCATCCCCTGTGCCCCAGTTAACAGTTGAGATGTGTGACCCTCTCAGGTGTGAAAAAATCCCATCCCCTTCTCCAGGTTCCTGGGTCCCCAGTGGGAGATGGCTTAAATCCCACTGGGATGCAAGGTCAGCACCGAGCACGTTCCCTACTGTGCCACAGGAGAGGGTTTGCAAGAAGAAGCCAGAAGAGACTCACAGCTCCTGGCAGCTGAGATGTGCCCGCAGGTGCCCATTCATCTCACACTCTCATATCCAGAGAAATAGTGGGAATTTGGGATTTGGCAGGACCCCTGTCCCCTGCCCTGTGCTGCCCACTGGGAGCTGGGACAAGAACAAGAGGCGTCAGGATGGTTCCGTGTCACATTGGCTACACACACTTGGTGTGAACACTCCCAAGAGGGCTGCTCTGCTGCCTCCCAAGGAGAAGGTGCCCACAAATGATGTTTTCCAGCTCGAATCCATCATGAGAACTCGGCTCTGCCCGCTCCCAGCCAGCCGAGCACCCTCAGCGCGTGGCTCCATATGGCAACCATTACTGGAGCAGTTTGTGCTGTGCACACACACACAGACCCCACACCCCCTCCCTGCCAGCCCCCTGCCCTTCCTCATGCTTAATCAAGCCCACATGTTAACGAAGCCACCCTGCCTCCCCCCACGAGCTCCTTGCCAAAAGGAGCCCGGCACGAACGCTCCTGGCAAAAGGACGGCTGAGCCCATCCCTGCTCCAGTTCTTGGGGATGAACATCCCAAAGCTGCTTCTCCAGACCCAGGGAGCAGCCACCAGGAGCTCCTGCCTGCTAGGGATGGGTTTGACTGGGCACAGCCGGACAGTGCATGCAGTTGTTTTACAGGCAAAGCCAGAAATGCTGTTTGCAATGAAACCCACTGCAAGGTCCTGATTGTCACCACTGGACCTCAGCGAGCTTCGAAGCCCTCAGCTGGAGTTTCTTGGCACCGGGCAAGATTTCCCTGCTCCTCTCCAAGAGCCTTCACTGCTTGGGCCGATGGCACAGAGCAGAGGTGAGGGTGCTGGATGCAGGGGTAGAAACTCAGGAGGTGAAATAACAGCATTTGCTGTGCTTTGCTGAGAAGTTTTACCTAGAAAGCACCAAGCTCTGTACCACCCATCCCAGTCCATATGTTCCTATATGTACATGTACATCCTATATGTTCCTATATGTACATGTACATCCCTGGGGGTGTTCAAAAAAGGGGTTGATGAGGCACTTGAGGCCATGGTCTGATGGTCTAATGGTTAGGAATATGATGGGATAAAGGTTGGACTTGATGACCCTGGAGGTCCCTTCCAACCATAATGATTCTATGATTCTATCCATGATGCTAGTGGGTCATTGCAGCCCAGCACCAGCCCCCAGAAGGTCACAGCCCAGCAGCCACCACTGCAAGGCAATGACAACCATGACAAATGCTGGCTGTAATCCCTCTGCAGAGGACCAAGCCGTGCTGATTGCAGAAATGAAGATGCTTTATGCTAAGGACTGAGTGAGGAGGAGACACCAGCAAAGGGACTGGGACAGAATGAGTGGGAACAGCCAGAACCCGTGGGGTTTTGGGGACCAAAAGGGATAACTTTCATTCAGGGAACCTGATACTGATTCCCCCAGCAAGTTTTCAATTAGGGTCTGGCTCATGGAAAATCCTGTAATAATTATGTCAGCGTTGTAATGTTATGGAAAATACTGTAATGAGATTAGGGCTCCTCCAGTGAGACACTGCCCCGTGCGCCTGCTCCCCTCTGGCCTCTCCTGCTTCCCGCAAAGATTCCAGGGCTCAGGAACCTTCCTGGTGACCCAGACACTGTCATGTTGTGGGTAAACACTGTGGGTTTCTCCCTCTGTGAGCATGAGGCACTCAGTGAAGGTCTCGAGGCGTGGTGGCTCACAGGGGAGGGTCTCCAGACCTCTGATCCCCTCCAGCCTCTATCTCCAGCAGTGATATTTTTTTCCCAGAGATATTTATGGCTTTTCCCGTGTTGCTTTCTGTGTCCCACTGAATATTGCATGTGCTCTCGTTCCCCAAGGAGCAATAGTCTGAAGAAAGTGGGTTCTTTGCAGGCTTTCCTAGAGCTGTTAAATGGCACCTCTTCTCTTCCTGGGCACGACCGTATCTGTATTTACCACTGATTATATTTGCAGGCACATTTGGGTGTGATTATTAGCCAAAACCTGTCAAGGAGTCAAGCTCAGCTGTTAGAGCATCTCTGGGGGCTGCAGTCAAGAAACAAAACAGCTTTCTTTTTCACAGGGGGCACGTGGAGGCTCAGCAGAGCTGGGGGGGGGGAGGGCAGAGCCACCCACGAAAGGTCCAAGTCACCCATGAAAGTTCCAAGCCACCCACGAAAGGTCCAAGCCACCCAACCCATTTATTCCCCCCCCCCTTGCCTTGCCATGGGGTGTTTGGCTGGAGATCCTGACCCAGACATGGAGAGCAAGAAGCAAGGACTAGGAGCTAAGAACAGGGAGGAGAGGAGATGTGGAAGTCCAAAGGGAAGGAGGGGAATCTGTGCTATGAGGGAGGGACCTTTCAAAGCTCCATTCCTTGCAAAGGTGCTTATAGGGATTATTATTGTTAATTTATGTAGATGCACACTTGCACTAGAAGAACTTAGGAACTAATTAAAAGTCAACCAAAGCAAAGCCTGACCTCGGCTCTTGCCTGCAGGAAAGCAACGCCTGGGAAGAAACAGTCCTAGACCAAGAGGGAACTCAGCTGTTGGAGTGCTGCTTTCCTTTATGTGCTGCTTAATCATCCCAGAAATGATATGAAATTTGGGATAATTTTCTGAAGAAAAGGAAAATGAGGTGGCTCACAAACCCTGGATTCCTCCCAAGGCAACGGCGCAAACACCTCCATGCTGCACAATGGATTTGTCCTCAGTGGTCCAGGGGAAAGGCATTGACACCACCTTGGGCAGAGGCCTTGGATCCGGTCTCTAAGTGACTGTGTCTGGATGAAAAACAGGGGGAAAAGGAGCCATTTGGGAAAGCAACTCACTAACCCTGCTAATGGGCACTGGAGCAATCACACACGCGGCTCTAATAGGCAGGAAAATAATTAACACTGCCAAGGCTCAAGTAGTGATTTTATGAGTCCTACTGAAGCTGAGCTCCCACAGGGCTGGTTTTTTTCACACATTTGGGGCTGTTTGGTGATCTCATGTGCAACTGTTGAATTTTTCCATCTATGAATTTACACTGAGCTGCCTGAGCAGCAGCAAATTCATTGACCCCCCTGCCCTGCTCTGATGCACCTCACCTCCGGGACCACCAGAGCCACAACCCCTCCAGCTGGGGGTATTTCCTTGCTGAACATTGCAAGGAGCTTTTCTAGGTTGAGCACACTCAGAGCCTGCACCGGCAGGCGTAAGGAAAGAGGAGAAAAATCCTGCTGTGTTTTTATAATAAACAGATACAATAAATCCTGCTGAAGGCATCCCATGCATCTCACCCATGGGGACTCACCACGGCTGAGCTCCACTGTCACAAAGTCAGCCGTGCTCTGGGCTCTCCCAAGAGTTCAGGGGGAAATCAGTGTTTCCACACATCCCACCCCAAATCAGCTCAACAAGAGAAGGGGTTTTAAGTCATTTCCACGGGTGCTGGTTCCCTCTCCCTGGTCCAGCCCAGGAGCTGAGATGCCTCAGAGGAGATGTTCAGCTGATGCCAGTTAAAACAAATCACGGCTTTGACACTGCCCTGTATAGCTCTGGACCACAGCAGCTCACATCAATCCTGTCCTATCTGATTGCCCTCTCCTTGGTGTGCCCAGGGCGAAGGGATGAAAGCAGACAGTGCTCATGTGCAGCAGGGACAGGCTCAGGCTGGAGCTCCTGTCCTCACTTGCCCTCCAGCTGAGCAGTAGGTTGTAGCTGTGTTGTAGCTACCAGCAGACAGGTTTACACCCATCTGCACAATACTCTCCCTTGAAACCAGGCAAGAGCAACACACGATGGTCCTTCAAGGTCCAAAGCTGCTTGGCTTCAGCCCAAGAGCAGAAGAGTGTGGAGAGGGTAATGAAGGTAAAACCGTCCACTGTTTGCAGAGCATCTCTGCCATAGCAGGTCTCACCCCCGTGATCAACAGAAGACTTTGTTTTCTTTATTCCTACCAGTAATTAATCAATTTTACTGCTTAAACCGAGTGTTCTCTTTGAAGGGGAGGTCTCCTATTTTAAATCTTGTTTCAGAGGAAGCAGTAGATGATCTTAACCAGATGTATCTTCTTAAAGGGATGCATTGCTACTGCTCTGGCTGAAGCCTCTGGAAGATCAAACCGTGCTCCAAGAACTCACTTCACTGCATCATAGTCCTCTGCAAAGATGCTGTTACCTGGTTTCCACTGTCCAGAAGGTCTTAAACACATATTCCCAGCTCTTCCCATTGACAAAGCTCATACAGAAACATCACATCCATCTCACCTGGGTGGTAGAAACCTCCTGAGGAGGAGGAGGAGGTGGCCAGTAGCATCTACCAGAAGCTCCATCATCTCACCACAAAGGCTGTGATACCCCCATCACTTGGGTGTTTGTTAAACACAAAATCTGGAATGAGAGCCAAGGCTCATGGTTGACTTCTGTCATGCCAAGAGTCTCCAGCTGAATTGGACCTTGGGTTTTTTTGGGTATTAGCATGTTATGCTCCTCCTGGTGACCAACACAAGCTCTGTGTGGCTACAAGAGGACAGGGTTAATTTTGTTAACTTCTGTGCTCACGTCCAGCCCTTTTCTTTGCAGTTTCAGGGGCATATCTCCATTTTTATCCCACCTGGAAGAAGACTCCTTGGTTCCACCATCAGAAGCTCCAGATCCCAGTTTATAGAGGTTCTCCATTTGCAGTAGATGTAGAGTTATTTGCAAATCCAGCTGGAAAGATGGTGGCAACACGCAAGAGTGCTTTCTGCTGTGTGTTTAATGTAATTTGATTGTAAATAGATGCAAAGAAGCATTGGCTTTAGGGCAAGAGGAAAGCTTTGGTGGCTCTGTCATGGGGACAACTCTGTGCAATAGTGGAAAAAAAAATAGAGTCTGGTTCCTACCCTGCTTACATCAAGTCCTCATGCACATTTTATAAGAGAAACTGCCTGGGTATATAAAAAAAATGACTCACTGTGAAACTGGTAACATTGAACACAACTGTGTTTTGACCCAAAGCCAAAAATGCTTTATTTATTTGAAATGTAAATGATTCCTTTATCTACTGCCTGGTTCAGGAGCTGTTTAGGGCAGTTTCCTTTCAAAGGGATCACACGGAGTTCTGCAGAATCCTGGGGAAGCAGAAAAAGTGGCAAGGAAGACATGGAAACCCTCTTGGCTGATTTATGGGGAGGAGGGTGGGAAAGGGCCCTCCCCATCCCTTGGGAAAGCATTCCCAGAGCTGCCTTCGCTGGAGACTCACCGTGAGGATGTGGCAGCAAGATGAGCAACGCAGCCCCTGCTGCAGCCGTGGGCACTGCTCTCCCACTCACACCAACTCCATCCCCAGTGCTCACTTCTCCTCCCAGCCCAGCCTGTCCCTGGACTGGTGAGCACCAAGATCCTGGCAGCATCCTCATCCCGACAGAGGAGCCTCTCTCCTCCAAGCACTGTGAGATTCCCACTGGGTTTGGGTCACCCTGCCCCAGCTCCTGCCTGCAGCCTGGGCTGCCTCAGCCTGGATGAGCCCAGTGCTGTTTGCTCCTAGGAGGGAGTAGGGGAGGCTGCGTTCTGCTGCCCCAGAGCATCTTCATGCTGTTTGGTCCAGGATTTAGAGGAGCCAGTGTGAAAGCCACAGCTCTGCCTTCACCCTGTGACACCCCAGGGACCCTCCATCCTTCACTGCCCAACCCATCACCTCTGGGAGGGATGCACGGCCAGGGTGGACCTTTGGGAGAAGGGATTTTGCTGGGAAGGTGGGGAAAGGAGGGGTGAGGGGTAAAGAGAAGGGGAAGCCCATGGGTTCACACATTTGTATGCAGCGTTCACGGATGGGAAGAGACTTGATTGTGAGAGAGCAGCAGAATTAACTGATTGCATGAAGAATTGATTGATGGGGAAGGAGCTTCACAAGGCAGCAGAGCTGAGCAGGCAGGGAAACCCCACAGGCAGGACCAGAGAGAGGAAAAACAACCCAGGGAGAATAGCAGATAAGGTGCTACTGAGCTCTGAAGATTAATTAGGTTCATTCTTTCAGCACGTGGTGCTCTGGCACAGCACAAGGAGGAGGAGGAAAAAAAATGAATCTGTTTCATGGGAAAAAAATAAATAAAATCAGCATTTCAACAGTTGTGTTTCTGCTGAAATGAAGATGGTTGAAAAGTTTTTCACTGAAACCAAAGAGCAAGACCTTCCCCAGCCACCGACCAGCAGCTGAGACATGCTTGGGAAAAGGAAAATTTATATTAGAGCCTCTTCCCTGGCCTTTTTCAAATCCAGCCATAAGAGAGACGAGTTCAAGATGGTGCAAAAACCACCTAGAGAGACTCATTGAATAGTTGTGTGGTCCCACTTTGTAACGCAGAGACATACCACAGCTTCCCTGGCTTCATTTCTGCCAGGGATAACAAAACCCAGAGCCCCGTACCCTGGGTACCCAAGCCCAGGGTGGAAAAGCTTCATTTGAGTTCTGGGACCGTGCAGGGATCAGAGGTGTTTTGGCCACCACGACCCACGGAGCTGCTGGCTCTGCCCCCAACCATGGAAACCATTCCAGTTTGGAACAACCTTGGTTTTGGGGTTTTTTTAAATACTTGGGTAATTTGAGACAACTCAAACACGGTGCTGAAAGGCAGCCCAGACAACGCTCTGCAGGTGGAAAAGCTTCTTAAATCAGCATTGCTGTAAAAAAACCCACTTTCTGACCCAAAAGGAACCACTATTGATGACACAAGGAGACATCAGGCTGACCCTGGTGGAACCATAACCCTGGATTTGAGGACTGACCGTGCTGCAAACACAACACCCACATGATCAAAGGCACTGGTGCCGTGCTCCGAGGTGGGGGCTGGTGGGGAAGGGGTTTGCCAGGGGGCTGCCAGGGTCCCCCCCGTTGGCACTACCCAGGGACATGGCATGGACACCCTGCTCACACCAGGCTTCAGCCCATTCCTCGGAGAAATGGCTGGAAATACTCCAGCAGCAAATGAATCCGTCTCCAAAAGGGAAAATAAATAAATGTTGCTTACATTAACAGTGTCTGAAAGGTGAATAATGTAGAGAGGAGAAAGCATCACGGGGCAATTAATAAGCTGAGGCTGTACTTGGTGGCAAGGATGTAAGGAAATACGAGGGGAGGTGACACGCAAAGCCAATAAATAGTGGAGCAAGTGCGTGAGCTGGGGGAGAGGACCAGCAGCTCTGCTGGTGAACAGGTAAGGATCCCCACCAGTCTCAACCTTGAACACCTCCAACCAACATAATTTTCTTTCATGTCATTGTCATCTCTTTCTCCTGAAGCTGGAATTTGCCTCTCAGCTTCAGACATGTGGGATGGAGAGGGCAGGTTCCCCCCTCCATCCCCGCATCCGTTCTCCCCGCTGGTGCTGCGCTCTCAGGGTACTGCAGGGATGTTTGTCTTCACAATTCCTGCTGCTGGGCTTGAGAGTTTGATGCAGGCAGATGAGATGTGGGGGGGGGAAAGTGAGGCACAGACCCTGCCAGGGGTCCCTGGAGGGGCAGGATCCAGCTGGCCCTGGGGGCACATGAGGAGGCAGGAGCCCATGTGGGTGCCCAGCACCTCCTCTTACACCCACTGGTAATTGCAGGTTAACTGAGCCCTGATAAAACACTGATTAACACCTCAACCCTGTGCAAAAGCACAGTGAAAATCAATGTTTAAAAGCACTTAGGAGCCCATTTGGTTTTTATTTCATTCAACAAGATGCTCAGCAGAGCAACCTTTGCACAGAGCCCGGCTGCTCTCTGCCCCAGGTGAGCCTTGGTGGGACACGGACACTTCCTTCACCAGAGCAACCCCACCACAGCTCCCAAAATCTCCCCTGGGCACATTACACACACAGGAAACAGAGGCTGCAGCCAACCTTGCAAAGGAACAGCATCAACCCCAGCACAAGCTTCTCCCCCAACACTGATGTTTTCATCTCGGAAAGCAACCAGCTCACACCACCCCAACCCAGCACCACTCCGAGTGCAGCTCCTCTGTGCCACATCTCTGACAGAATTATGAATCATTAGAATCATAGAATCATTATGGTTGGAAGGGACCTCCAGGGTCATCAAGTCCAACCTTTATCCCATCATATTCCTGACCATTAGACCATGGCCTCAAGTGCCTCATCAACCCATTCTTTGAACACCCCCAGGGACGGTGACTCCACCACCTCCCTGGGCAGCCCATTCCAGTGCCCAACCACCCTCTCAGTAAAGAACTTCTTCCTAATCTCCAACCTAAACTTCCCCTTCTCACCTGGGCTCAGCCCAGCAAGCACCAGTGTTTAAAGCCTAAGAACCAAGCAGCTGAGGCCAGCAGCCTCCCGTCACCCCCCAGCTCTCTGGAGAGCCACAGCATCCCTGGCTGCAAAGGGATGGGTTGGATGCTCCTCATCCCTACAGCAATGGGCTCTACCCCCACCAGACACATTTGCCCCTTCAACAAGTTTTCACACCAGCTCTAACAAGAGCAAAGGAGCTGCTCAGAGGGGAGCTCGAAGCTCAGAGCAAGAAAACCACACAGTGCCCCATGAGCACAGCAGGACATTCTTCCTAAGGTGGGAACACAGCACCCTCCCAGCAGAGAGGCAATGAGTGAAGGTTTGTGCACGTACCTCAGCGCAGAGCTGGGGATCACCCTGCTCCATGGGGCAGAGCTGCTGGAGAGGAGATCTCTTGTGGAGGTGCAGGCTAAGGAGGTCACCCACCTGCTCCCACGGTGTGTGTGCAAATGCAAGCTACAGCTGGAGCTACAGCTGCCAAAGCTCAGGGTAATTACAGGGGTTTAACGACCATCTAGGACCATCTAGGACCATCTAGGACAGCTGGAGTCTGCTCTGGTGTCTTGAGCAGGTCTGAAGGGCTGCCCAGTGCCAATGCTGAAGATGTTTGGCTGAAGGATCACACAAAGAAGTGATGAGGGTGGCACATCCCTTCCACCACACTTTGTCTTCACCTTAAATCAAAGGGACCCCTCCAACCCCTCGTGTGGGTGTGCAAACCCCACATGCAAGGGCCTCAGTAGAGGGGGAAGAACAAAGTCCCAAGGATCACGGTCAGGGCTGACCGCAGAACAACTTGAGCATTCAAGCAGGCAAAAAATAAACTACAGGTTTTGCCTGCCAAGGAGAAATATGACTCGGGACAAAGAATTCCATGTCTGCCTGAGCAGAATAATCTGCAAATATAATCAAGCCATTTGGGTGATTAATGCACCCCGTGCTGGTGAAACTTCTCCATCAAAATCTTGGTTCAAGAAAAAAAATCCCTTCCACAGAGCAACTCGGATATCACAAGTGCAACAAGACAGAGAAGCACAGATCCCAGCACAGCCCCGAGGGAACCGACAGAGCAAGGAAAAGCAAAATGTGATGTTACCAAGCATGCAGCAAGCATCCCAGTTAACCAGACTGGGAATCCGATCACGGTAACAACAGCAAACAAGCTGGGGTTTAAATAGAAGCAAAAAACCTTGAAAGGAAAAAACGGACGAGAGCAAATGTTTACCCTGATGATGGGATAGTTTAGAAATTATGGCCAGGCGCCAACCCTCCAATATTTTTAGTTTCCAAAGGTCTGCTAATCTCAGCCACCAAAGCGAATCTGTGCCCTTGGCCCCTCCTGACCTGGTGACGAGCTCCAGGTGCAGCTTCAGCCTCCCCATCCCACCAGAAACCCCTCGGTGAAGATCAGGACGAAAGCTTCCACCACCTGATTCTGGGGGGAAACCAACTGCTGCTGCCCAGTGCTTTGCAATTTATCAGCTGATTGCAATTAGAGCAGCCACAAACACCCAGGTGAGTGGCTTAAAATTGCTCTGAGGGACACAGTGAGTAAGGCCAATAAGGCATTAATGAAGGTAAAACAGACACAAAGAGCCCAAAATGGAGAGTTTCAACACTGATTCACACTGAAAACAAGTTCTTGCTAGTTTTAGCTAAACACTCCAATTTGAAAGCTGCTTTAGGAAGATGGCAGAGTCCTGGGATGGTCTGCAAGAGGAAACCATGAGGGATTAAAATGCTCTGCCAGCAGCAGAGGACAGCAAGGAACTGGGAGATGAGGCACGGCTGAGGCTGTCCCGGGTACAAATGAAGCAGAGATCGAACACCTGGCTTTGCTCTGCCTGACAGAAGCCATAAAGGATGAAAATGCTGCCTGCGTTTTGATTGCCAGGTTTAGGAGGAGGAAAACAAGGGAACAAACCTCTGCAGTGCCCAACCCACCCCAGGGACAGCCCAGCTTCCCCACCAGATCTGCTGGGGTTGGACCTAAACACAGGAAGAACGAGCCAGGTTTGAGCTTATATTAATTTTATTCACATTTCCAGAAGAAAGCATCGGTGGAGTGCAAGGTCGTGGCTAGTGTCAATAAGATCAAGTATTTGTTTGGTTTAAAAGAGGCAAACATTTCAGAGGCTGAACTGAGACAACGGGCGCGCGCTCCCTTCCCCTGCACGTGCTCCCAGTTCAAGTAAGAGGAATTTCAAAAATAAGCCAGCTCATCACATGATGGAGAGGATGTCAGAAACTTTAAAAGCTTTCTCTGGTATAAATCCCTAAGCAGGGCATGAAAGTAGCAGGCAGGAAATCTTCTACAGCTGAACTAGCTTATCCCCTGGGCTGAATGGCTTTTTTTTTTTCCTTTGGTTGTGGAGTTTTGCTATTGGTGTTGCTTCTGCCCAACTTTAATGCAATTCATTACCCAGAGCAGAAATTCGCTGCTGCTGGATGACAAGGATGAATGTTGGTGATGGCAGAGAAAAAAATTTAACAGGAATCTCTGCCGAGGAGAGAAAAAAGAGAAAAGGAGAAAAATTTGATTGCTTTGGATTTCAGAAACGGGGATATAGGAACAAAAACACATCCAGTAACAAGACCTGTTTTAATTGAGAACTGAAACTTCCCAGTTGCACTGCCAGCCCAGGGGAAGCTGTCACAGCTCCAGGTTGCTTCTAAGTAATATATTTATATTTCTAAGTGACTTCTGGGTTCGGTTGGGCCAACAGCTGTTTCTGCTGACATTCTGCAGACAACAAAAGCCTCCCCAAACCAGGTGGCATTAACCACTTCCAGCTTTGCTCACCACAGAGCTACAGCTTTTGGCTTTCTGCTTCAAAGTGCATGTTTCAAATTAGACAACAAGGCATTAGACAATCAAAGGCATCTGCAGACCCCTCGCCTTGACACAGGCCTGGAGCAGGGCTGGGAGAAGGCAGAGCTGAGTTTGTGCAGGCAGAGTCTGGCAGCAGGAATGAGCCATGGAGCCACATGTGAGAGCGCTGCTCCCCGAGGCAAGCGAAACAACATCAGCAACCGATGAACCCTGGAGTTACAGGGCTATAACATGAGTTGGTTTCGTTATTTTTCTGTCTTGTAAATATTTTGAACGTGTCCAGCCAAGACCCTGGAAATCTTTTTGCCCTCGTGTTATTGTGAAGTCGCTCGATTTCATTAGAATGCAGCTATATTTGGGAAAGGAGTCAGTAAGAGATGTGTGCACATTCTTGCTTGCACTGCAAAGACAATTACCGGATTACAAAAAAAGGCACAAGAAGCACATTCCTCCTTCTTCTACCCCTAAAAGGGTTCCTCCTTCCTCCTTGCTGAAAGCACTACTCTTACTGTCACTGAACAAACTCCAAGTACACATTTTCGTCTTTGATCCAGCTGGCTCGGAAGCCCCTAGGATTAAAGATTTCTCTTCTGTTTGAATAGTTTCAGTGACTAGAATCCCATTGCTTGTTTCACCGATTCCCTCCATCCTCCAGCTATATATAGGAAAAGAGATGAAATAATGTAATATTTTGTTTTATTGCTGGAGGCAATCTGCTGTTCCCCAACTCCGTTTCCCAAAGGGAGGAGGAGGTGAAACAGAAAATCTGGCAGGATCTGCTTGCTAGAAACAAGAGCAAGGCAAAATTGCAGTCACCCCACCTGGCTGGAGGAAACTGGAGCAAAGTAGGGCTCAGGGTTGTTTAGCAAGTCAGTGGAGAGGCAGGAATAAAACAGTCCAGCTACAGATCCTCTGCTCCAGTTGTCAGGAAACAGTTCTGCTCTGCCTGGAAGGCAAGTTGTGCCAGAGCCCAGGACATGCCCTTCTTCTACAAGTCTTTACACTACACTGCATGTGCAGAGTGGGATGAAGGAATGTGACTCTTTGGTGAACATCCTGGTTATCATACTAAAAATGTATTTTAATAAATTAAATTCCTATCTTGTCTAGTCCTTAACACTGCATTAAATTACTCTCCTGCAGTTGCCTGGATGATATTTAATGTTTCAGCTATTAAATATCCCACAATCCCTATTTCTTCTCTGTGGAAGGCTTAAACTCCTTAACATCTTATACAAAAATAGAAAGTATGGATACAAACTGCTCTATATATTAACCCAGGACTGAATGGCTTTAGCGGCATGGATTCTGCTATATTTACAATTTTAAGGAACTTACTACTTTAGGCAAGTCACAAGGACCTTCTCAGCAGCTGGAAGGTGGGACAAAGGACGTGGAGTGATTAGGGAAGGAAGACCAAGTGCGTTCTTGTGTCACAGTCACAGAGTGGGTTCACACTCAGTTCCTGATGGCTCCTGGAGAAGCTGCAGGAACAACACTGGTGACAAAGGTGCCAAGTACAGGAGGGAGTCTGAGATGCCTACAGATGGATCACATCATGCAATGCCCTGAGAAATTCATGCAATCCTGGGCTGAGGCTGATAGCACGCCTGCCTTTGGCAACATATATAGGCACGTATACAGTGCTTGGAGGGGTTCATGCACACAGGATTCAGCCTGGCAGTTCTGAATGAAGGGGTGAAAAGACTTCCTCAGCTAAGGTGGTTCCAGCCATCCAGAACAAGCAAATATCCAACAGGGAGAGCGGCCAGAAGAGCCAGGAGCTAGCACACTGCCAGGCAGGAACAGAAACGCTGAGCAGAGTCCCAGCAGGGCTCACCACTTCTCCCAGGGTTTCCATCCTAAGAGGATGGCTCTGGAAGTAACAGTGTGGAAACCCCCGAGCCAGGACATCACAGTGCTGTGTACATGTGCATAAAACAATGCTCTCTCTGACTTCCAGTGCAGCAGGAAACACTTGTGCTCCCCTGCTGCGAGGGAAGCACAGACTGTGCGCACAGGAACACAGCCGCAGGCTTCGCTTCCTCCCTGGTGCAGATTAGGAGGAATTCTTACCTCATTTTGCTGCCTGTTTAACCTGGTTGCCCTCCAGTCAAATTACCCTGTGTGCTCTGCCTGATTGCTGCCAGAGAGGCAGAGGAGCCACTGCTCAGCTGCTACAGCAGCCAACTCTTTGGTAGAACAGACCAAAATCCACCTGGAGGCTAAAGAGGTCAGAGCACTAAGCATTTGGGAGTCTCCAATTGTTCAAAAATAAAAGCAAATATCTTCTAGGAAATCTGTTTGCATGTGTACACACATCCTGGCCACTGCTGGAGTTCCACCTCATATTCCTAGCACTTGGCTGACAGTGGAGAGGACAAGAATGAACCCACCAAACTCCCAGGTGCTCCTGACTGTGCCATTTTGCCGTGAGATGTTCCTGGTCCAGACAGCAGTTGCACAAAAGCACTGACAGGAGAATTACAGCTAGAATATTTATCGTTGTCTCCTGTGGGAGATAACTTTATGAGGGATCTTTGCCTACCCAAAGCCTATCTACACCCAGCTTTCTTCCTGCTCCCTGGTGACATGAATGAGAACATTTTGCTCGTTGCAAGTCATCACTGATGGAAACCCTTTGCCCATGGTACCTTTCTGCTGTGGTGTGGGCAGCCCAGAAGCCATGGGTATTAGAACACCAGGATCAGTAGGAGAAACTGGAATTCAAAAATAGTCCTGAAAAGTTCAGTTCTTGAAGTCACAGAATTGAAGGACACAGGTGACTTGCTCTGAAGTGCACCTCTCCCCTATTTTCTTACCCTCTCAGTTTTTATACACACAGAATATATTAAACATGCTGGTGATAACTCACGTCTCTCTTTCAGGCACTATCCTTGGACACAGCAGTCATTTTACTCCTAGCTTTCTTCTTGCTCTCGCAGCTCCACCAATGTTACCCTGGATTCCCCTTATAAACGGAGGTTTCTTCTCGATCTCAAAAAGAGATTGATATATCAAAACCAAATTCAATTACAAAATATAATAATATCCTCTTCTTGGAAGTGAAGCTGCCCCGTATTCCAGACTCTGGCAGGATTTTTATGTCCACAAAATATATTTAATAAGTCCTACTTAAAATACATCTGAGTCCCAGTCTGCCTGGTGGAACGGTCACAAGTGAAGATTTCTTCCCTGCCAGTTCCTCAAGGGCTCTTCTCAGTTGTCTTCTGCAGATTTGAACATGAGAATGGCGTTGTAGATCTTCAGGGCAGGACCCAGCTTGATACTAAGGATTTTCACTATGTCGCTCTGGTTCAGGAGCAGGAAGGCCTCACCATCTATCTGCTGGAGGTTGGAAACACAACGTAAGATAAAGATTAGCACCAAGAGATAGGCAGGATTCTCACTTCTGGTCGTTCAATGAAACAACGTGCTTAGATCTGAGGGATGGAAAAGTACAAACACAGCTCTGGAGACTGAAACTGTGTTTTTCTCCCTAGTTCTGGCACCCAGGCCCCTGTGAGGTGTCCAGCCATGCTGCCCTTTCCAAGGCTCCCAGGCCTCATTCAACAGCTCTTTTTCTAGAAATAGAGAAGCTGGAGCGTGGGCAAGGCTTATGGAGAGACCATGAGGAGAATGCTGGTTCATTAGATTTTATATTCACTACAATTGCTCTAAAAAGCCAACAACTGTCAAAAATCCTGTGGCCTATTCACAATCTGTGGCCAGAAATTAGATCAGGAAATCCAGTAAATGCGAGTCGTTAGGAGGAAGCTATCTGAGAATTAATATCTTACACTGATCTACAAGAATTAGAAATAAAAAAATCACCATTTCCTAGTGTGTTCATTACATTCTGTCACTGCACAGGCTCTTTGACTCCTATTAAGCTGCTCAGGATAAAATTTAAAGCCAAACATCCCTTTTTTTCTGCTTTTTTATTTTGGTCAGCTCTGCTAAAAACCTTACAGATGAGAAAGATTCCTGAGATGTGAACATCTGGCTGCTCTCACAATTAGTATGTACTATGCCTGTAGACAACAAGTCTCTGTTTAAAGGAGATGCAGTAGGCTACTGGGAAATTGTTTTCAACGACACTAAATGGGCTTGCTTAGCACATGATAAAAGAGATCACACGCTATATAAAACAAGGCAGAGCAAAGACATGTGATGTCTGGACTCTCCTCATTCATCAGCAAGGAGATATTTGACTGGATTCAAAGTAAGCAAGTGAAAAACATACTACCTGGTGAAAATACAGGATGTTCTGTGTAGCAGCAAGTGAAATCTTAACGTATTATTTTAAGAGGAGGTTAAAAATTTACTTGGGTCTACAAGCACATCCGCAGAGAAAACACAGATATAATTAATATAAACCTCAAATGCTGCAGGGAAGAAGCCAAAGATTAATGGACACACACAAACAATATGTGTCTCCCTAAGTTACTCCATTAAAGTCCATTTACAGGGACTGACAGCATCTCCTCCTCTCACTTGATGTTCACCAGTGCAGCAGACAACACCGGACACTCAACTCATCCAGAACAACAATTCTTCTATTTCTGTAGTCTGCCTAACAAGAACTTCTTTTAGATGTCAATGACTGAATAAACTTGGACAAACATGCAACTAAAGCAAAAGAGCTGGGAGATTTGGTTTCCCCTTCTCTAACCACACAAGAGACCCTTAGCAAGTTACTTAACCTCCCAGTATGCACACTGGAAATGACAGCAGCATTCCCAGTCCACGGATGGCCGCACAGCATCCCCAAATCTTATTTTCAAGCTGCCTAGAGTCTACACTACTGCAATGAACATTTAAAAATAGCTTGAAACAAATGGACTGCTGCTTAAATTAAATAATAGAGTCAAGAGTAGCAAAAAACTGCTGGAAAACAGTCCTGTGTTTCAAAGTGCTTTTGAATTCAATATTATTACCATGCCTCATTTTTGCTGCACTGCCTCAAAGATGCTTGTTTTAAACAGTCCCTCCCTGGGCTGGACACAAGCACAATATCCATGCCTGTGCTTTATTATTCATTTCTTTGTTCCACCTTATTTGGGTGGTTTTTAAAATTCTGTGCACAATTTGTTCTCTTCGTTCCTAATGTAAGCAGCAACTTATCCCTCTCCACCCCGCCAAGAGAAGTCTGCAAGGGATTTATTTAGCCCCAGCGACAAGAACTCAGAGGCCTGATTACAGCTAATGGACAGTGTGGGTGGAGCTCAGCAGTCCCCTCACTCACACCTGAGTTCTGGCCAAAGCCAAACTGCTAAAAGGGTTTTAATTTCAAACTGACAATTTCGTTTCAGCGTAAACCTGAAAAACAACCCAAGCCCCTCTCGTTTGGCACAGGGAATTGTACTTTGAGGTCACAGAAAGTATTAAAATAGAATATGGGTTTCTGCTCTCTGAACCAGAGTATTCAGGACCTGTTTAAATTATGGCTAGAAGAAATAAAATACATAGTGAATGGTTGGATGAATGAGAATAATGAATTCATTAGAATCAAGAGAAGATTTGGTACTTACATCTTTCCTACCAAACTCTCACCTCTGAATACATTTTCACTAGAAATCAAGATGCACCTTTTACACACAGCTACACTGAAAGAATGGTTCATTTGAATAAATTTCATTATTCCCACTACATTCAATTAAACAGTATCCCACTAGATTGTTACATTGTGAACAGTGCTTTTTGCAAGACTTCATTTCTTTCCCTTTTTATTTTGTGTGTGCATGTTTTTTAAAACAAGAAAAAACAAAATACAGATACATAAATCCCATAAAACGCACAAGAGCCTGATTCATCCCAAAGGAAGCCAGTTCTGGAGAGCAGTCATCTATTAAAAACCTGCCCTTTACAGTCACTACAATGTGCAATGCTTTTCCTGGGTACAGAGGGTGCTGCACAGAACAGGGAAGGTACAGCCCCTTCTCTCCAGATCTTACACCCGGAGCAGGAAAGCTGTGCTGACAGAAGGGAAGGTACATCTGTACAAATTTATCAGAGGCTCATAAAGAATCTCCAAGTCATACCTGCAATGTAACTGGAAGCCAAAGCACTCCACAGAGCTGAAGTGCCTATGATCCATGTAAAGAAGTGTGCTAAAATCCAGGCCAGCCATACCCTGCACTAGCTGTGGTTTCTCAGGAGCATGGTGAACACACCACAAACAGGGAATGGGGTCCAGCCCAGCATGCAGCAGCAAGGACAGGACACACTGCATGCAGGAGATGCTCTGGTTTCCCAATCACTGCTTGCTCAAGGAAAGGTTCCCCTCCTGCTCTCACCTCAGCCCTGGGGAAAGCCAGCAATTCCTGGGAAATCCTACCACTGCCAGCCTCACCAAGGGAAGCAGGCATATGTGCTCATTAGAGGGAGCAGATGAGATCTTCACTGCACCATTCCAACAGGACATCTTCCTAACGATGCCAAGCCCACTGCACAATAGTCCAAGACAGGATGTTAAGCATAAGCTCAGTGATTGGAACTGCAGAGGAAATTTAAAGCAGCAGAATGCAATTAGCTGTGCTGGAATTCAGCTCGGTGCTGAAGCTGCCTCCTAAATGCCACAGGCTCTGTACTGCCCAGGTCCAAGCACATCTATGCTCTGTGCACTGGAGCTCCAGAGTAAGTGGGTACCAAACCACCATGCTGCCACCAGACCCCCCAGGGGCACAGCACAGGACCTGGGCTGACTTGACTTACCTCATCCCTGAAAACAGACGCTTGTTCTTTGCAACCAGGCAGACGCTGGATAAAGCTCACCACCTGCAATTACATTTGAGACAAGAGAAACATGGACCATTCAACTGGGACATCACCAAGTGAAAAGGTCTTATTTCTGTAGGATAGTTCCATAGGCAAGAATTTTTATAACTTTAATGCTTACAACTCTCCTGTTAATGAAGGGTTTATATGAAAAACACTGCTCAACACCTCTGCAATGCATATTCTGGTTACCTGTAATACTCTCCATCTTGCCTTCTGACCATTTATCTTCCTGTAAAAGTCCTGTTTCTCCAGTGTTCAAAATGGATCTTTATAAAACATCAACAATATTTTTACAGATTAAAAGCCATATATGCCTATACTATTTTTTATTTACCATCCACCCACAACTTCACTTTCTCTATGATACTGCTGGAAAGTAAAATTAAAAAGAAAAAAGGATTTAGGCAGTTTCTCTTGATGACATCCCTTTAAGAGACAAAATAAACCAACCAAATGAGCACTGCTGGTTTACCAACACGCAGAAGGCAAAAGAGCTGGGATGGAAAGGAGATTTGGTTTTATTTAATCCCTGGTGGGTGCACAGGATCCATGGAATGAACAGGATTAAACGAGTAAAAGTTAATTTTACATTTCACATCAGGGAAAAACCTTTCTAAGCACGAAATCTGTTAACATTTGGAGTAATCTCCCTGGAGACATGCGAGCAGCCCTTGGATAACATTATATAACACTAAGCAGTGGTGAGGAGCAGTCCTGAGCGCAGTGGAGGATGACTTAATATATATTGTCTTCTCCAGCTGCAGCTTCACTGGTTCATAGGAGATTTTTACATTGAGGCATAATCAGATCAAACATCTCATGCTAATTGGATGCTCCCTTGCAGGAACAGCTCTTGTTTCATGAGGCGTGTTCATCTGAGTTATTACAGATGTGACATTTCTTCCATGAGCACGAACAGACAAACAGTTAGGAAGGGTCACTGTCAAACACGAGCTTCCCTTTAACGCAGGGTTGCCAAGCTCTGCCCTAAATTGTGTCACTGCATCTCCAGCTGATTCCACCACTTCACTAATATTCACTCCCCCCAGTTTGGAGCACGCAGGAGTGGAGCTGTCAGCATGCCCTCCGGTTCCACTCCACCCTGGCAGAAGCTGATTTTTGGTGAACAGCTCTGCCTCTGTTGTTTCTGTCACGCAACCTGCAAGTGGAGCATCCCTCTGGGGTTTCACCCTTATCTTCTGCAAATCTTATCTCATTTTAAAGGGAACCCCTAAAATCCTCATCTCCATCGGGCAGCGACTCCAAATTTTCTTCTGTAGAAGTGCAAACTCTGTTATAAACAAATAACAAATACTACTTTCCTTTTGAATCCCCCCTCTCCTCACAATTAAAACACAAATGAAAATCCTTCTGTAGGGTCGAGTACCTTCCAGGATTTAGGAGACAGCTGGATCCCTGGGGGCAAGATGATAAGTGCCCTTTAGTGTCTGTGGTATTGAGAGGCTGGTAGAAATCTCCAGGGAATGAATGATCTGAGCTTGCCTTGCTCCTGTGTCGTGCCCTGAACAATTGCTGCTGGTTATTGTCACAGACACTGAGTGACAGGCCTTTGATCTGTCCCAGAAGTCATTTGTATCAACCCTGCCAGCACTCTGCTCCACAGCAGTGGCCTTTTGTGCAAACAGGAGCCCTGGGGTTTACCAGAAATGGAGAAAGGAGAGGAGGACTCAGGAGGAGAATACAGCAGAGAAGGTGCCCAGGGTGTGAGCCAGAGCCTGGTTCCACCAAGCCACAGTGACTGCTGGGGGAGGACAGTCCCCAAATCAAACTGTGACAGTTGAGGGACAAGGGAGGCTCAGCTGCACGAGGCCAAAGCACAGTAACACCACAGGCAAAAGGACACCAACGGTGGCAGTGAAGCCATGGACCAAGGGAAAGGGTGAGGCTGGAGGTGGGAGAGGTGTCAGCGAGGTTAGGAGTGCAGTGGGATCAGGCAGATCAGGGCTTTTCCTTTGTGGAGGTGAATGCCTGCCTGCCCTTCCTGCTGGTAACACCCTCAGTGCCCACAGAGCCACGTGGTGGGAGCATCTTACACTACGACGGCGTATTGGTAAAAGGAGGGGGGTTGAAACAGAGCTGTATGTGACTCTGAGAGCACCTCAGGAACTCCATGCAACCCCCAGGGACAGTGCTGATGCAATCCCAGACGTGTGACACTGAAATCAGCAGTGTTGGTAATACCCTTCTGGTGACGTTGGAAGGCAGCTTCATGCAGCACTCAAGCTATAGCAGAACTGACAACCGTGGGTGAGACTGTGCAGACAGGAGCTGGGTTTAACTGGGATTTAGTAACCCACCAGGAATTAGCACAAGGACAGTGCCCCCCACAAGGTATTAGCATCAGATGCAGGATTAACTAATGAACAATACAGCACATATTGATGTTCTGTGATTCAACACCCTTCAGTAGCTGTGCTCTGAAAAGATGACAGGAAGCTTTCAATAAATAACAAAGCTGCAGTAAAATAACTGGTCTTGTTGACTGTTTAGTGTCTTACCCAGAGTTTTTTAGCTTCCCTGAACACTGCCTCTGCTCTGCCATTTCAGCTGTTCTCAACCAACAGAGAATTGAAGCAACATTTTTTTCCCTAACGTGGGTTTTATAAAATAAAAGCAGTTCTTGGGTCTGAAACCAGAGGGAGTTTTACACCTCCACTGCTCTTGTCTCAGAACTGCAGAATGGCCTCCTTTGTGCAGCAGAGTTCAAAGCACAACTCAAAGGCAAATGTTTGCCCTGTGGGAAGATGTTAGGAAACCAAATACCAACAGATCAAACCTACTCTGGACTCACTAAACCACAGGAAGTCCTGCTGCTTCCACCTTCCAGACCCACAGCTACGTTTCACTGCTCATGCTGATCCTGCAACTGCTCATGCAGAGGCCAAATCGATTCCTATGGGAATTAGTGATGAAGATAATTTGCAAAACCAGATTCACTTTGTTGAAATTCAAGCCATAACCTGTAATGATTGTAGCCAGTCCATTGTGGTGATGCATCTGATCTTTTTAATGTGCTATTCACACTCCTACTGGCAGCCAAAATTTCATCAGTCGTCTCAGGCTGCAGCACAGAGCCCAGTTCAGTGTATTCTGGGTCTTGAATCACTGTATCCAGAATGCCCTGTGGTTCCTGCTTACATTTATCCATTATCAAACTAACATCCCAGTTAAATTTACCTAGCAGTTGCTTTAAAGGTCAACTGCAAAGGACACATTTTATTTGGCTTGTATCCCAATTCTTCTTCTATGAAACAGCCTCCATGCTTTATCCAAAAGAAAGGGATTCTGATTTTCACCTCACTGCTTCTGCCTTTATTGATTTTCTAAAAGACCTTTGGAAAAATCATTGGAAGCTTTCTCAAAAGAAGGACATGAACAGTAAATTTTTCAGAGATATTTTTCTCTTCCTTGCTAATAATTCAATTCAAACACATTTTCACTACAAAAAAACCCCAAACAAACCCCAAGAAAGAAAAAAAGGACCAAGTTTTAAAACTGCCACACTAATTGCTCTATCCCCTTCCCAGCTGCTGTGGTTCCTGTCTCCTGTGGTGCTGCAGTCCCACCAGTCTCCTAGAAGTCCTCCAGCATGAAGAGCAAAGTCAAGATTGGATTTATCTGATGTAAAAGGCACTTAGGGAAAATGCACTTTCGAGAAGTCTCTGAAGATTCTCTATGCATCATGACGAACAGCACCTTTTCCCTGCTTTGCAGATTACCTACATCCTTGCAAGCACAACATTACAGCACATTCCTCTTGAATTAAATGGCCCGAGATTAAGCACCAGGATCCAAACTGTCACCACTCCCCAAGTGGAGATACAAATATTATTTACACCCAAGGCACTGAGGCAAAAACCAACTACTCAGCACACAAAAGATACTGGTTTTTTCACATGCCACCTAATTGCAGAAGACATCTGAAGAGCTAGGACTGCATCCCCAGCTGCGCAGCTACCTCTGCCAGAAATCAGGTCAGGCTGTGGGCAGTTTTGTTCCAGGGGAATCAGGCAGGGAGACGCAGGAGGAGTGGGCATGAACAGTACAGTTTGGAATTATCTGCAATGTAAAAGTGAATCAGCAGCAAAGTCAGAGGAGAGGGGGAGGGAGGATCAGAGAGGAAGGGAACCTGCTGTCAGAATCACGCTCCAGGCCTGAGGATTGAAAGATCAAGGGGTAAATAAAAAAAAGGGAGGGAATCCTGTCCAGGGAAATGAGCCATGGACACCAGAGGGTTAATAGGGATCCTTCTCCTCCCTTATAAAGGGACTTGGGTATAACTTCTAGCTTAGTCAGCTATGGCATATGCAGAGCAAACAGAAAAGCATTGCCTAGGAAAGGAAAGGAAATAAATACATCTACCAATTAGCACTCCAGAAGAGGAGGGCTCTGGCATTCCCACAGCCCAGAACAGTGAACAGGGAACAGGTAACTCACCTCCTCCACAGTCCATTTGGCCACGTGTTTGGCCGTGAGGCCCGAGACCTCTGGCAAGAGCCTGCAGTGCTGCTCCCAGCAGAGATGGAGGCGGTGGGTTGGGGTAGAGGCCAGGGAAGGCATGAAGATGGACTGGTGGAGAGCCTGCTGGAGATCCAAATCAGGGTCTGCAAAAGGAAACGAGACAAGTCAGAGAGAGGTTTCCAGCAGCAGAACTTACACCAGAGCAGAAGGAAGGGTCACACTCTGGAAGGAAAAGCAAGGCAGGGTGAGCAGACAGCCAGGCACGGCGACTGCATGACACACTGAGCTTTCAGGGCGTTCTCACCCTCCCAGGAAGGAGAGAGAAAAAAAGAAGATAAGATTGCCAGGCTGGAGGCTTTATCATTAGTTTCTTCCCTGGAAAATGATGTCATGCTGCTAACAGAGATGATGTTTGCAGCGTTTTATTGACAAGGTGGAGGAGTTCTGGTAACAGCATCTTCGGCTGGAAACTGATGGCATCGTTCCAGCTCACAGCTGTGCCTGCAAAGAGCACTCCCTGTGCCAGCTGATGGCCTGGGCTCCCATCCCCAGGTGACTCCCAGGCCAGGAGCACTGCACGTTACCTCCAGACATCAACTCCCTCCTCGTGTGCCAAGTGACAGAAGCTTTAAAAATCAAGGCAAAAAAAAAAAAGAAGGAAGAAATCACCCCTCCCTAATGAGATCACTCGAGTAGTGCAGAGTCATGGTCCTACAGGGACATGCCTGGTTATACAACAGGAAGCAAAGCAGAGGATGGATACAAGAAGGAGAACATTTCTCTGGTTTACAGCAGTTAATCTGTGCCATCCCCTTGCCCTGCCAGGGTGTGTGCAGGGGGCACGGGCTGCCCAGCACCATCCCCTGGGTACCCCACAATGTTCCCAGTTTGCTCCTGCCTGCAGGAAGGTTGGGCATGCTGCTCTCCTCTGCTGGGTTTGCTCAGCGTTGGCACCAACGGCTGGCAGTAGGATGGTGTGTGGGATCTGTGGGGTGTGCCAGTCACTACATGTAAAGCACGAAGGAAAACACTGCTAGAAAGAAAAAGTGAATTTCCATGATTCACCTGCTCCTCACCCACCCAGTGAAAGCAGCACTGGAGGTAGAGCCTGACCTAGTGGAAAGTCACTCCCTTGTCCCCAGCTGTGTCACCTTACCTCATCTCCACCTCCCTAAAGGATGTGGGACAGCCTCAAGTACAGGTCTCTATTTCTAATAATGAGACCAAAGAGGGAAGATTTAAAAATGCAAAGCCTCAGCAAGAACTGCTTAGTCCAGGAGCTGATGCTCCTGGTGACAACAGGGACATCTGTCACCTACTCCTCACCTGCCTCCCTCTCTGCCCCAGCGGTGGGGCAGCAGCTGGCCTTGTCCCCACCTCCTGTTGCAGGAGATCCTGGTCATGCCCAAGGTTTTATGTACTGCCACATCCCTGCTGGGTGGGCACTGCTTCTCTCACAGTCTCCCTTCCTTCACCAAGCCCAAATCCTTGGGGGTAAGCATCCCTTTGAGAAGGAAGCAGGATTCTAATAGCTTAACTATAGCTGGGATGAAAGCTCTGGGTAATCATGAAACTCCAGGTCAGTGCACTAATGCAGAATTTCCCTCCACTGATTTCCATCATTCTGTTTAAGGTGAATGCAAAGGGAGGGCAGACAGCTTTCCCTGCCAGCTGCAACTGCAGCTCATAGCTGGCAGACTCCTCCAGCTCTGACTGCAGAAGTCAGCACAAGGTAAAAACAAGTATTAAAAAAAAAAAAAAGCTAGGCACCTGTCCCAGTTTGTGCCTGCTTAGCTATTTTTGATTGGAGACTTATTACCATGTTAAATCCTCCTAAAAGCCTGGTCAGCTCAGTTCTCTGAAATGGCTTTTTATAGTAAATCTGAAAGTTGAACATATGGTTTGCTAAAGTGATATCAGAAAGCTTCTCTTAAAACTTAATCTGTCATATCCCAGGAAAAAAAACAAGGCATTGTTTTTCCATTTAATTTTTTGTTTTCTTTTTCATCCATAGGAGAACCTTAATAAAGCACCCAAAATTATTCAGATTATGTTCTGAATACCCAGTGGGGTCTACAGAAAAAATTAGATGGATCTTGAACTACCTGCCAGGTTTTGAGCAAGACCCCCCTGTCACCTCTGCTGGCTCTGTCAGCAGATTGGTCACTGCCTGGGGGAACAGAAAGCCCTTGCCACTTCAGAAGAGTAGGCAGTGGTAGAAGAGATGGTGCAAGCTTGTCTTCTCAGCTAATAAATATGAGGCTTCACTCTACAAAGCATTAAACCTTTCACTTCTAAGTAATTTTACCCTTCCTCCTCATTTTAAAGAAAGAAAGGCTACCACTACCATCACCTCCCGTGTGTGCTTCCTCTTGACTGTGGAATCAAAGACAAAAAAGCTGTGAACTTTTAAATGCTCCTTGTGACTGTGTCATACTGCACATCTATGCACACACACAGAAAAAGAAGTAAAATTTAACCAACCTTTCCCATTGCTTTCCTGTTTCACCAGCTGGAACTTTATATAGGCATGTGAGCACCCAAGCCTGAAAGCATCAATTACAAAACATTTCAGAAGATAACACAAACTGATAGAATTTCTCCTCCATACAGAGATTAATGGGACTTTTAGGAACCAAAAAACGTTTTTCCTCTTAAAATAAGCAACAGCACTGCTCTGTCCCTGACCTCTCTAAGCTAAGGACCACGCTATTAAATTCATGGCTAGAACTCAGAGTTGAGTTTACTCTCTTTCCAGAGAGGGCCCAGAATATGGGAGGAAGGGAGGAGATGTCATGCTAAAACCCTATGCTGCAGATCAGGCTGTTCTAAGTTATGATTTGCATCTGTAATTCACATACATCAAGAAACACGACTGCATGAAAACACATCACAAAAATCTTTACTTTCTCCTTTTGGCTTTGATGTCTGCAGAAGAATTCTCTTCTACCCAGTCTCTCTCTTGATTGTTTTCAGACTGCTCCGACAGACTGTGAACACTGCTTTGACATGACTTCTCACTGTCTTGTACAGATTTTCTGGAAAAACAGATAAATGACAGTAGCTAAGCTGACATCCTCTGTTCCCTGTTCCCACAGGAGAACAAAACTGGCTGCTCCTTGCAAGTGAGAGCAGCAACTACCACCTAGTGGTAGCAGCTTTCCTCTGCCCCACCGTCCTCACTGGCACAGCACAAAGTGCTTTTTTCACTCTTCAGCACGGATTGAGAGAGATTATGCAAAATAAATCAGCCCCTGTGGACTGAGGCTCTGATCCCAGCAGCTACTAGAAACCCACTGAAGCATGTGTTATGGTGAAATCAAGAGATTTATTATTTTTGAATCTGGATACCTCTGGATAACATTTAAGAGTCTCCATGACTGAGTTTGATGCGTAACCAGAGTTTTGCAGGGAAGGACAGGCAGCAGGGTGTAACCAGATTTGCATACTGAATCCAGACCTCCCACTATCAGGAAATTAAATACTTGGAAGAATAGAAATATATTACAATTTTAGAATGTCATTTATTTTGGGACAATCCCAGAGCTCCTGAGAGAGCCTTATGGTAACAGCACCATTGATATGCAACCAGTTCTGGTGTTAAACTTAGGAAATGGAGATGCCTGCACATTTCTGGGATGGGAGGAGGCAAACTTTGGCCATGTAAGCCCAGGAGGGGAGAGAAGTATTCCTTTTTTTCTGGCCAAATGTATCTTTAAGGTGTTATAAATCTAAATAAACTTTAAAATGTATATAAGCCTTCATATACAACAAACACCAAAAGTACTGCTGGTGTTTGCCCTAGTGAGGCTGGATTCATACAGACTAAAGGTGACAATAATAAAAGCCTTCACGTCCAGGTCTGTCCCATGACACCTTTTAACCACATCCTGCAGTCCAAGAACTAATACAGGGTTTGCTTCAATGATCCTCAGTTCCAAGATTTTCATGTTAGAAAATAAAATATCTGAAGGAGCTCAACTTGTTTGCCAAATGATACACATACAGTCATTGAGCCTGCCAGTGTAAGGCAGCTGACTGTGGGGTGGACTGCAGTTACAGTTTAATAGTGCAAAATAACCTTGCTTGACAGTTTTAGGACAGGAAAAGAAGGCAAAGAATATATTTTAAATTGAAACAGCAAGGAAAAATTTATGGAAACAGAATGCAATTTCCTTTGTTGGACTGTGACCAGAGCAACAGGATTAAGGAATCAAAAAACCTATTAAGGCAGATGAGGGTATAAAAGTGCACTGCTCTGTGTTAAGAGTGTCTGGGGCATGGGTCAACATTACAGACAGATGAACTCAATGCTCTGCTGCTTCTCTGCCAATTCCTGTGTTTTTCAGCCTTGTAAAATGGTTTTGCTGCCCAGTACCAGCCCAAGAAAAGGGTTCAGCTCACCTGGACTGCGGAGAGTCCTCCTGAGAAGACCCTCCTGCTCCCAACAGAAGTGGGGTGGGAGCCTCCAGCCTCTTGGCTTTCTGTGTGCTATTGCTGGGGGAAGGTCTCTCCCCACTCAGGCGGTCCTGTAACAAGTTTTCTCTGTTGAGGTTCACATCAGAGTACGGGCAGCCAACTAACCTGTGTCAAAGAAGAAAAGAAAAACACAAGAGAAATGACGATGCATGTTTTTAAGTCCTACAGTCTGACCAGCCTTGTTTTCTTGCTGTTTAAAATAGTTTAATCAAGAAAAACCTTCCTTTTCCAAGAGTACACAGCAAACCAAAAGGCAGAGCATAAAACATGAGCTAGCTCTCCTTACTCTTAAACCTTAATAATCTACTCACACTCTCTCCTTCTTTAACTGTCTCCTTGCGTGCTGTTCTTGGGTATATTATTTTACAAAAAAAACATTCCTTCAGTAATGCTGGAATGTAGAAATTGGAGTGAATTAATCTACATTGGATTGCACTGCAGTTGTAATGATTATACTGGTATAAACAGAATTTATGATGAAACAGCACATTTAGACACAAGAGGGAGCTGCAATTGCACTTATAACTATCTCCAGAATAAACACCCTGAGATAATTTCAGTGCAGTGCCTGTGCTTGTTGCTGCATTATTATGGACTCTCATAGGGAGAACCTTTATGAGAAGATCCCATATACATACGTATAATGTGTTCCATATCGTGGCCCCCTGACATGACCGATACCGTGGCAACCTGGAGTAGGACATGCTTGTCCCACTGTTCCCACTCGATCAGCAGCTCCTGGTAATAAGAAAAAACAAAATTAAATGGATTTGTAAAAGGCTCCCTGCATTTGAAGAGCAGGCTACACTTCATTACTCAAGATTACAATATGGTATCATCTACTTTACCCAGAGGGACTTGCAAAGCGTGTCCAGTTTTTGCACACCAGCCTACTGGATGAACATCAGGGCTGTCTGCGTCGACCCAGGAATCATAATTATGGTCCCAACCATCAAAATGTATCTAAAACAAGCACACAGTCTCAGTGAGAGATACAGTTAAGGACGTGACAACTTTTAACTTCCCCCTTTGTTTCACCTTGGGGCTGATTCATTCAATCTTTCAGTCAAGCACAATCGTCCTCTGTGCTCAGTGTAACTTTGTTTTCCTGACCCCTGCATCTGTGTTGTACAGAACAATCAGATTCTGGTGACACACTCTAACCACAGGGTCTTGCAAGAAAGCCCTGACCATGGGGTGCTCCACCACACTCGATACTCAGAGACTAAATCTATGCAAACACAATTGCTTATTTAATTGCTTTGTTTTCTGAGGATACCAAACCACCACAAAAGCCAACAAGTCTGGTGAGTTTTGCAGTGAACAAGCTAGAATTTTCTGCTGGGTGAAGAGACTATTACTAGTTAGCTCAGATCCAGGTCAGGTGAACAGAGACTAAGGATCACTGCACTTTAAAGGTTACTGGGTTGTCTATGCAGCAAAGTTTCAGACGTAGGAACTGAGTATCATGCTGCTGTGTATTGGCAGAACTTGACTTTTGCTTGCAATTACAGCAATGAGACTGAGAATCAAATGGAGTGAACTCTACTCCAGTCCACATAATTATCCTTTGGGAAGGAGATCTGTGGCTGGGGAGCTTCCACCAGTGCAGCTGCTACTTCAGCTGGCTGATACTCAGTCTCTCAGAAGCCAAAGCACACCACATTTTTCTGATAATATATTAATGTGAAAAGAATTAGTTAAAATGTATTTATGCAACAAATTCATAGTGGAGAATGAAGCCAATTCCTACATGGGCCAGGGTTTAACTTGCTTTGGGTTTTCCTTTAAGCATGCTAGGAGAAAACATCTGTCAGGTAGGTTCCCACCAGCAGAACATTAACGCTGCCTTCACTCGCACAGATCACACAGAAATTGCTAGGAGCTGGAAAATCGTGCTGTTAAATGTTATTTCAAAATAGTTACATTCAGACAGTAACTACCAATACCAGGCAATTCCATCAGATTTCAACAGGACAAAACGACAGGAATGCTTTCCAGCTGGGCAGGCCTGTCAGCCAGATCATCTGCAACGTGTGTGTTTGCTGCTCCTCGTACCAAATGGGTATTTTTTCTGTACTGCCAGTCACTGCATCCCCCAGCACAAGGGCTCTGCACTTCAAAGCAAGGTCCTACCTTAACGCGATGGTCGTCTTTGTCAACTATTGTTGCCACTCTTATCAAGATGGGATTTCTTCTGTCCACAGCCTCTAACTTCATATTAACTTGGAATCCATGAGCAGGACGCTGTGAGAGAGGATTGTAAGCAGAATGTTAAGAAGTCTGGGAGTTCAGTGCTAGTCACTTGCTCTGAATGAAAGGTGCTGAAGTTTCCATCTGCTATTCGAATGCCTTTGCAGCTCTGGCCCCTGATCTCACATGGCAGACTGCTTCAGAGGTTGGAATCAGAGTTTCCGAGAGGATTAAGGTGCCTGTTTGTCAGCAGCCCTAAACTACTCGAGAGGATGTCTGAGCTTTCTGAGTGCAGAGGAGCATTTCACAGCCAGGGCATGAGGTGTTTCACTCACAGAAGAAAGGCCCAATACTGCCCCAGGCTTCATCGATGTGCAGACTCTGCAGTGTGACAGCAAAACCCCCCAACACAGCAGAGAGGATCTCACATCTGACAAGGACAGGGGCCACTTCACCACTGCCTTACACCTGAAACACCCCACCACATGACATCTCTCTTCACTACACTGTACATGACATCCCTCTTGGCACCTGGATATTACAGTGACCTTCATTAAGCAGGTTACCACCTCCTTCTTATCACGACAACTGCATCTGCTTGTTGACAATGACTACTGAGGTGCTGGGACCCCAGAACAGCTCCAGCTGCCTGACTCTCCCACCTGCAGTTGCTGACTAATCCATTCTCTCCAAACCCAGCAGTTAAACGACTTTGTACAAGCTCCAGAATGCCCTTTGACCTGATGCGTGCCCTCTGCAGAACCCACAGATGTAAAGCTCTAAGTAAGACTGTGTTTCCCAATTTTTCCATTTATCTTTAAATGACTGGCTGCAAATTCCTCCTCTGACCTCCTCAGCTGGGGGTTGTGGAGCACTGGATACTCATTCAAAACACGTCCTCCTTCACTTCTGCACACAAAGGTCAGGAGTTTGGCAAGAGATGATAAATTGTGTCTTTGAACAAGATCAGGTTAATGAAAAGATGATTATAACCACTCTTCCCCTCCAGTAGCTGGGTGTGGGGAAGCAGGTCTGCTTCTGAGCTAAGGGGATTACAGACTCCACACCTCAAGTTTCTCTTTAGTCTTTTCACCTGGATGCAGACATTTATCCACAGCCTTCCAGCCACATGACACACCAGGAGCTGGACAACCTAAACTGCTTTTAGTTTTAAAAGCATCTTATTGAACCAGCCAACCTTGTCCATCTTCCTTGAGGAAGGAGAACAGAATCCTGCCCAGAAGATGCGCTGGGGTGTCTGTTTGTCTTGCTGAAGGGTTGCTGCCTTTTTGGCAATAGCTTAGGAATGTTTTTGAATTGACAGGCCAAGACAATGGGCTGAAATAGCGATGCTGACAAGGCTGCCTCCTCCTGTGTTTTGGGGCAGAGGAGAAGGCAGAAATCCAGACATAAGATCTGCTATCTGTGCTGATGATCAGTGTCTCCAGACTGCCTAAGATAGCTCTTGAAAACTGTTAAAAACTAATTCAGTGAGAAATGTCTGTTCTGGCTCTCAACCCGTATTTTTATGTACTGATTTCCTGTAATTGCTAGCTGCAATAATACTAATAATAAAAAAAAATCAATACCTGTGCCACGTATTTGCAGTTCAGACCAACCAAGCCAGAAAAATAACGAGGTTTGATCCTGAAAGAGTTCTATTACTGTTGATATATCAGATGCCATTTTTTTTTCTGTCTCCTTTTGGAAACACCGTCTTGGATGTTAATTTATATTCTGGAGTTTCAGGACAGCCAGAATTGGCCCTTCTACTACTGTCTCAAAGCCAGACACCTGAAGGAGCAGAACAATGGCTGCAGAGATCTATGTAAAACAGGAAGGGAGGCAAACAAGGGAGCTGCATTCCCCCTTGGGAAGACACTGAAGAATCCAAAAAAGGGAGTACTCTGCTGAAGAGGCTCCCTGCCCTGAGCGAAGCCCTGTTACCTTTGGGTGGTATTTCTCAACACATGGCAGAAAGAATGCCCTAGCCACAGATTACTGAGGACTTCAGACTGGGAGTTTTAAGCAGGTCGTACTTCAGGTTCTTTTTGTATCATGAAGAGTTTGATTATCTTTCCAAAATATTTGTCTCTACAAAATGACTTCTGTTGTTCCTCTGTTGTGTAGAAGACCAACTGCTGCATTCTTTTGCTCTTGTATTCTGAAGGTTCCTGTTTTCCAGCACTGTTGGGATTTTATGATCATGGCTCAGAAGAAGGCTGAGCCTACACTGGGGACCACAAAGGTGTCCTGCTGACAAGCTTGACTCATTACCCTGCACACTGCTCTGAGGTGCTTCACATGCTGCATGATTGAAGATGCTGTCTGCCCAACTCTGGAAAACCTTAATCCAGGGGATGTTTTGGAGTTCAACTGTGCTGCAGATAACTCCACCTGTGGCCTTACAGTTCTCTGAAGAGGTAAAGCCAGCCTCTTCCTATTCCCTGACATCCACCTTGTGACCTCCAACAACTTCAAATGGACACCTGCGGAAATCTAGCAATTATCAAAATTGTCTGGTTGGATTTTTACCTCTCTTATCTGAGGCCTCCCTGATTGCTTTTCCTCCACAGTCCCAAACAGCTTACCAACAAAACACACGGGAGGGCAGCAGGTATTAACCTGCAATGCTAACTTCATCGAAAGGAATCAAGACAAGTGCCATGACGGCACAGAGAAGTTTTTAAACACATTGCCAAGTTCAGCAAGGTGAGCCAGCAGTGCAGAAGAAGCTGCTAAGAAAAAAAAATCAACTTTAAATATGAGGGTTTTTTAATGAAGTTATTTTAAAGGCTTTTGTTTTATCTCTGCTCACAGTGAGCTTCCAGATAAATGCACTGAACTCCCACGTAAGAATGGAAAACTCATGCTCCCAAGGTTGAGAGAACCATCTCCAGCTTTAGTCTGCAGGATGATCTTACTTACTCCACCTAAGAGTTTGGCAGAGATGCTCTATCATCTGTTAGCATGCTTATTTCTGTGGGGGGCACAGCTGGCTCTTCCCTAGAAGAACCAAGATCTGTATTAGAATTTGTAAGTCCTTGATAGGAACTTCTCACTCTTAAGTCCAGCCTCACCAACCAGGGCAAGAAGGATTTGCACAACTGCAAGGTGAAAATATTTTAGATAAGTTTTAAAAACTTCATGTGTAGAGGACACTGAGGGAGGAACTGCACACTTCTCATTTCCCCCAAACACATGCATCACCAGCCCCCCTCCTCCTCCCTTCCCCACCAAATGTCCCAGTTGCAGGCCAGTGATATCCACTTCTGAACCTCAGAAAAGGAAAGTCTGGAATGTCAGTCCAGCATAAGTCCTGCTCAGACAAGAACTGGGAGACCCTCTCTGAACACTCAGTCAGACCTCAAGCAGAAGACCAGCTCCTTCTCCTCTCTATGCCCTCTCTGAGGCAAGGTTCACACATTCCTCCGACAGCTGTAATTATCTGTATGGACTGAGGGCTCTTCCCTTAAGTCTGCTAATGGTGCAACTGAAGACGTTTAGTTATAAATCCTATCCAAGATAGCTTTTCTTGGCATTTTAAAAAGAAAGTCTGCTGTGTGTTTTGCTTTAGCAGCAGTGAGAGATGATCTTGAAGTAAAAAACCCAGTTTCACCCTCACAGACATGGTGAACCACCATCTAATAAAGCATCTAGTAAGAACGGGTAGAAAACAGTTTTCCCCACCCTCCTGATCCAGGACAACCAAAGAGATTCACCAACCAGTTTGAATGCTCTTGCTGGGGCTGCCTGGGAGTTAGTTTCTTCCAAGTATTTCTCCCATGAGAAGGCTTTGGAATCCTTGTATCCTGAAAAAAAACAAAGAATTAACATTTAAGAAAGAAAAACTCACATTTCACAGAATCACAGAATGTTAGGGGTTGGAAGGGACCTCGACTTTATTGTTGCAAACAACAGAGAAGTAGCTATGTAACACTTGGCTGTTATGTTGATTTAGCTCTTAACAATGGATGGTGCTGAAGTGCTCTGTTTATTCATATTTAAGCGCATGCAGCAGCACCACAAGTTTCCTCAGCTTCTGCCCTGACCTAAAAAACCTGAAGATTTCATCTCTGTACAGTTTAATCCAAGTTTCTTCTTTAGAAAAAGCTGCCAATTAAGAGCTAGACAGAGGATTCTGTGATGTGCAATGGCATTGCTAAATTAACTTCCTATTTTATTAACTATTCTATGTGTGAATGCCTGCAGGACTGTAGAAACTTCTCATCTCCTGCTACCTACTCACCCATAGCTGAGTTAAACCAGCAGTCTGGAGATAAAAGGCTCCATCGCTGTTACCATAATCTCAGGCACCCACATGGATGTGCTGTTCTATAACAACAGGACATCTCTCCCTGGCAGCTACTTTTAAGAAACTGCTCTACATGTTCTTCCTTTCTATTTCAGTATTTTTTAGCCTCAGTATTGTTTCCTTTTGGCAGGAGGGTGCGATGACTGAACACGTAGGACACTCTGCAAATTGCTGCAAGTAAATATCTCAGCCAAGGAATTAGAATTGCCTGCAGATTCTGCTGGGGGCACAGGCAATTGTGATATGAACAGGGAAGCTGCACACCACAGCCTTGGTGATGGTTCCAGGAGCAGGAGCAGGAACAGACGTGGTGTTCCTGAAGAGGAAGTGTTTACAACCCCTTCTGCACCTGTAGCAAAGGCACAGAGCCTAATTCGCCCAGTGCAGAGGGATCTTGTAGTGCCACCCACTCTATTAAACTTGATGCACAGGAATTGCAGAACTTCTTGCTCCAGGGCTGTCAATCTAGCACACATCAGACACAATTTTTTAATTTCTGTTATTTTTAAGGTGAATGAGTACTTCCAAGGCCTGAAAACAACATTCATTTTCCTGTAAGTTCTGTCCTTTATCATTTGCCAACATTCTCTTTATTTACTGAATTCCAGTGCAGCAGAGAGAGATGTGGCTTCAGTTACTCCTTCATTTCCAGAAATTCCATCTTATCATCTATGAATTCGTGATACTGATTCCTCATTCCTCCAGCTCACCTTAAAGGAAATGCTGCAAATACTCCAAAGTTATTTCTTTTCTGAAATCAAATTCAATTACAAATTATCAAGCCCTATTCCATTTTTTGAAAGAGCTATGAAAGAAAATAAAATGCAGTGGCAAAAGCAAGAACAATATCATTCAGTCAGTAAAGAGTACTGAATGCAACCTGTAACTTGCAAATATGTAGTTATGAATGTGATAGAGCTTGCAGGTTTTTTGACTGAGGCAGGAAATAAGTCTCACTTTCAACATACCAGGTGGTGTTGTCAGTGGGGTTCCAGTTTCTTGGCAGTAGCCAACAGGACGAATATATGGGCTGCTAGCTTCACACCTGAATCAAAGAGGGAAAGTTGGCACCAGTTAATTTTAAAGCAAAAAGAAAAGCAGAATTTCAGTGCTGTCTGATACGCCTTTGCTGGGTTAGCAGATGCTTACAGTGGGTGTGAGCATGGTGTAAAAGACAAGCATTACCTGGTTAGAATCTGTAACTCCCAAGTTTTCAAGGCGTTCAAGCTGCCCCATAAGATAGGGAAATACAAAGGAGAATGTCTGGTGCTTTAAAAAAAAACACAAGAAAAAGCCCCTGCACATGGACCATACCAACCACAGCACAGTTCAACCTGGACATGGATCATTCAAGCTAAAATGCAAAGGAAGCAAAGGAACAAAACCCAAACCCTCAGCCCTAACTGAAACACCATTACTGTGGAAGAAGGGGAAATTACTTTTAAGGTCTTTGCCAAGAACTGCACGTTCTCCATTAATTCTAGCTGAAACCTAGTCATAGGTTGCCTGGTTCCCAATTTTATTGCATGTTTATATCTTCTGAATCCCTGAAGGAGGCTACGGGCCAATTTAAGGCAGCCCCTTTTGTCACATTTGCTTCAAGGAAGGGACCAAAGCAGTCTTTCAGATCCAGGAAAAAACCTGTGTGTTTTCAGCCAAGCTCTACTTTGAAGCTTTCTCTGCTTGTGTTTCCCATTAAAATTTTCAAATTCCAAGCAAAACATGGCATGAAAACAAAGCTTCACAGGCTAAAACAGTAAAGGAACGAGATTTGAAGTCTTGCAAATGGAAATGCCAGTGTTAGAAAGCTCTGCATGATGTATTTATGGCAAAGAAAGAAAAGACCAACTTTCCATCACACAGGGGGAGCAAACACAGAATACTGATCGAATCAGTGCTATTTTGATAAGCCTGTGCCTTGTGTTGCTTTCATAGACAAATTCAAATAAAGCTACTCCATCCATTTAGGTTGGAAAACACAGACCAAACGTTTCCCTGATTATTTAATACTCCACCTGGCCCCAGCATGAGGGCAGGGGATTAAGATTCTCAGATGCAGAACAACTGTAGTGCGGGATTTAAGAACCTAAATGTTGGCAATCATTTTTATTTTCAAAGGGCCTCAGCCAAACTCCCCTGAAGCAAATGGAAAAGATATTTACTGACTTCAGTCCTGTCTGCTTCCAAATGTAAGTTTGCAGAGAGACATGCCAACAGCCACCACTAGTCCTGGAGGAGAGGATGTTACTAATTCTAGGTGGTGTCACTACTGGAGCTTACTCTTCCTTTAGCTCTGCCAGAGGAATGGATAACACGAACATCCCCTGACCTGACCCAACTCAGCCAACTGCATTCCCTCCACATCTTCTTACCCCAGATACTTCACAAGCAGTTCAAGTTAACCCAACTGGTTTCACACTGAGCCAAGCAACGGGCACTCAGACAACAGGGGAAGCTACTGGGCAACTGGCACTTTGTGAAGACCCACAGTCACTACTCAGATGCTTGAAAACTGATTTAAGATCCAAACTTCAGCGACTACATTTAAAATATTAGATATTATCCTCAGTGTAAGAGCAAAATGAACTAGAGTCTACTTGTGGATATATACTAGAAATAGAATCTCTTTACCAGTAGTCATAACTCTCATCCCAGTTATCGAAATGAATCAGCAGGCGGTTGTCCACCATGTCCGTGATGGTCGCGACACACATCAGCGACGGATTCTTCTTGTCCACTGCCTCTAGTTTCATTCCCAGACGAAAACTGGAGGGTGTGACAGGCTGAGGAACAGGACATTAGGAAAGGGAAATCAACCACATTCTAGGGCAGACCATTTAAATTACCCTTATAAACTCATTTGATGCTGGTTGTAACCCTAAAACCCACACGTCAAAAGACATCATAGCTACTAGCAAGAGGTCTACAGACAAGATTTCCATGTGTTCTGGCAAGGGTTGTTACCATCTCTAAAAAAGAGCTGATGTAGCTGGAGTAATAGTGTCCAGGTTCACAACAACACAGATGCACAGGCTAAAGATGCACACGCCTTACAGTGATGAGCATTGGTTGAGGATAAGTGTGAGCATTGCAGGTCCTGGCTTATTAGTGCAAAACTTAGAGAGTCTTCAAGGACAATAGGTCAGGAGCAGAGCAGAGCTGCACAGTTAGGCCCTGATCCTACTGAAGTCAGTGCTCTGTCCATCTGCAGCTTCAAATCCACCAGACCCTGGACTTTGTGTCACCTGAGTGACACAGTGGGAGTGAGTGTTATACAGGAGCTGAGCCTAACAACCAAAGAGAAAGCAACAATGGGTAAAGGATGAAAAATGCCCAAGATCCGTAGCCTCATAATGAATCCCATGGCACACATGAGTATGCTGCTGGAAACCAGAAATTATTTTGGAAATTATTAAATTAGAGGAAAGTGACACAAATATCCTGACTGTAGGGACACAGCAAAAGAGACTGTTGTAATATATTTAATAAATGGTAGAGTAAATCTTTTCCTCCGGTATTAAGGAAGACAGGAAATACAAATTCCCTCTCTGGAAAGCCAGTGATTGGGGCAAGGAAGAAAAATTGTGCTAGTTTCTCATCCTAAAAATAAATCATGGCAGGAAATAGCTTGCATCTGATTCTACCATGGTTCTACCTCTGACACGAGCATATTAAAACCACGTAAATATGCTGGTCAAAATTCACTTAGCATCAGACCTATCTGAAACATCTCGTATTCAATATCACCACTTACAGTGCTGAGGGTTTTAAAAAGACTTTTTGGAGCTGCTTGAGCTTTGCAATTCTTCAAATAGGAAGTCCAGTTAAATTCTCCCTCCTTGAAACCTAGAATGAGAGAGAAAAAGATTGCTTTGAACAGCCCCGTTACATTCAGATGGGTTTTTCAGAAATGGAAATTACCTGGGGAGAATACGAACTTTTCAGGGTAACCACCCTACTAAAGCCTTCAGGGGTGACACATTCAGCTGAAACACCTCCCTCTTTTTCAGATTAATGTCCAACCATTAATCTCCACCTTCAAATGTTTCTAGGAAATTGAATGCACGAAAGAAGCAAGCCCTGAAGGGCAGACTCCGTGCTTTACACACACATCCAGTAAAGAGTTTCTAATTTGGCTAACAACGTCAATCTTTGGGAACATCAAAAGGAAGCTGTTTTGTTTGTGATTCATTATCTTAGTCACACTTCCTCCCTTTAAGCCACTCAGATCGAGTTCCACAATGAAATTATACGTAAAATGAAACATGCAGAGCCACAACAACTAGTTCTTAGTAGAATTTATCTTTTTTTGTACCCCGTTCTATTTTTTTTTTCATACCTTTGGGAGGGAGCAGCTTATGACTTGTTTTTTCACACCAGCCAACAGGATGGATGTCTGAGGAATCTGCATTAACCCAGAAGTCATAGCACTCTGGATAACCATCAAAGTGTAATCGCATTCTGTACCCTTGTACCTATAACAAGGGGAGCTCTGATTATCATAAAGAAGCTAAAGAAAAACACCAATCAAACGTTCCTTCCATATTTGGGTTTATAGATAACAGTAAATTTAAGATCTCATTTATTTCTCAAAAGTCTAGTTTTATTTTTCCTCATTTACGTCTCGCAGTTTCATGCTCCTCTTTCCTCACTTCAAAAATCTGAAAATAAAATCAGCCAGTGTAACTTCACTGCCCTCCTATTCCATACTCGTGTACATATTCCTGTGCAGCAATATCTGGGGCACAAATGCAGCAGGAGAACATTTATGTCTATACCAGATCAATACAGATTTCACAGAATTGAAGAAGCACTAAGGCTTAGGGCTTAATTGCACTGTTCTTTTTCATATTTATTCACTCCGTGCAATTAATAGGCTTATTACTGTAAGATGCAACTGCAAACATCTTACAGATATAGATGTTAACCACATAACACAATTCCTTCATCGTCACCTTGAATAACTTTTAACCATTAATTAATTAAAGCAGTATTATTCTTATGTTTCTACTCTTTATTGAGAAAAATCCTAAATGTATACAGGACTACTGGAATCAAAGATAGGATGAGCAACTACCTCAGCCACTGTGAGAACACAGAATCTAGAGGGGTGTTCAGGATCCAGCCCTTCCAATTTCATTCCAACTTTAAATCCATTTCGACCTTGTGGGAATGACTGATACTGTAAGGAGGGAGAAGGAAATGTTTGTTTTTAATTCCTAAGGACAAAATCCATTGCAGAGCAGTCACCAGATATACTTAAGGCTTCAAATTTTCAACTCGGAGAGAAACACTCTATCACTAAATGATTGCTGCTTTAACAGACAGGCACAGGTACAGGGATCAATAACGGCGTCATCACCACATCTCAGATTTGTTATTCTAATTAATCCCTCAAAAAGACTGAGCCATGAGCCTGCTGCAATTAGCTATCAACAAATCTTTCAGCAGATGTAGGAATGAATTCTATTTAAACACAAAAGAACCCCTTCACAGTCCAATGCAGGAGGGAGGGCTGGAAAAAACAAAGAGCCAGGAAAACCAAAATTGCTTTGCCCTGTGTCAGCATGGGGTCAGCAGTCCAGACCTTCCCAAAAGGTAACTTCTCATCTCCAAACAGTGAAAGGGACAGGGCGTGTTTGATCTGGAGCCCATTTACACAGTCACGGAAGAAAACATTTGTGGTTTTCATTTATTTGCAATTTTAATATAAATTGAACATTTGAAGTATAGTGAAGTCTTAAATCTGAAGTGGAATTGCAAATGGCTCATTGCACCCACCAAAGGCACCTGACTTCCCTTCTCATCTCCCTCTGTAAGGTGCCAGCAGCCCTTGGCTTTGAAGAGCTCACTGGGAGTTGAACTTCTAATGTGGGCTGGTGCACTGGAGTGCAGAAAGCATCTTCACCAAAGCTAAACTCATCCTCTCCCACCTTCAAAGCATCAGATGATGAATGAACACAAATTCCACCCTCCCTCGTAACAGCCACTTCTCAGCGAGACAACCTACACCATTCAGAGCTGAATGACCTGCAGTTTCCTACAGGGGAGGGCTGGAAGGGGTGTTGGACAACCACAGACAAAGCACAGGACATATGAAAGACATTAAGCTGTCCCTCTCCAGAGTTACTTGGGGATTGCCTAACAGCCCATTTATCCAGAGCCACCCAAAGCAGCTCGAAACAGCTATTGTTTATTTCTGAGTGAGATTCAACCAGCATTTTTTACACCCTGCTTTGGGATGAGACTCACAGGACAGACGTTTGTTTCCACAGTGCTTCAGGGCTGGAAACAAACGTGGGGGTTTTACTGCCTGCTTGCAGCGAAACAACTCGTAAATGTAACTGCCTACTTGAGGGTAGTCCCCTGAGTTAGTAATTCTGTGATGTTGCCTGAGAAAAACATAGCAAGAGAGCTGAAAAAGCTGCCAACCTCTCTGAACAGTTTTAGGGGAGCAGCTGGCATCCGTTCCTCTTCTAAGTAGGAAACCCAGTTCCATACTTTCTTCTTTCCAGGAACAACTAAGCAATCAAAAACAAAGAGAAAAATGAACGTTTCCCTCCAATGCCTCCAGCTCTGCCCTCTCTTCTCTTTCCCCCACGTACACGGCCAACACTGTTTTGCTGTTGTACCCCAAAGGAGGCAGTGTTACCCAACTTTTGAGGGCAGGTATGAATTCCAGCAGTAGGAAACCCGTGCTCATTTCTCATTTTAAATAAATAAATGAATTATTATATCACAGGCCAAATTAATCGTGGCACTTAAAATTGCTGGCAAGCTGCCCATGCCACTGTAAAGTTTGGACAAGACATAATAACTTAAAATTGTGGAAAATAATTCCTTCTCCTGATTATTTCACAGAGGAAAAGGGGTTAGATATAAACTAAAAGACAGCACAAAGATGCATATAATTGCAGCTGAAATAAACCTAAAATGAAACAAATCAAAAACCAAGTGAATATTTGTTCAGTTCACAATATTTTATATATATATACACACACATGTTATATATACCTCAATGCACCCACTAGAGAGGCAGCTACCAGTACAGAGATGATGAAAACCACAACTTGGGCATGTGCTTGGATTCATTCTAGTAGGACCATGGTCATACACATAGAAAATCTCATTTTAAATACATATTAAACATCTCCCTCCAGTTTACATAAGCTAACTCCTTTAAGGTATATAATAAATTTAACCCAAAGTCTATCATCAATCACATATAGTTTACAGCTATTCAGCATTTGTAGTCTGTGGCTACGAAGCTCTCCAAAGTCAATGGAAAAAGGATTCTTACTGTCTCCAGTGAGCTTTGGATCAGGCTGTCTCCTTCCAGATCCTCCACACTGCGCCCATCACACAGGCAAATCTACTGTATTCTTGCTAATACTCTTCAGAAGACTGACTGTGGTAAGAGGGTTATGTACCTAATCAGCTATTCTGAATGTGAAATGAGCTCTACTGTCCTTTCCTCTTCTGTTTACTATTATTCATGTTATAATAGCTAGTAAAAAAAATCTATAAACATTAAAGAAAAGAGACTATGAGCTTAGCTCACCTTGTTTTATTGGTTTAGTGTTTCTGCGGCTTTTCATATTATTTGATTTATTCTTCTCCTAGACACAGATACGTTAAAAAGAAGTTTAGCAATATTGTTTTTTCCTCCCTCTTTGATCATCTCACAATGCAGGTACAATAAGGATGTAACATGTAACTAACAGGACTATTAGCTCACATTATATTCTTTCGAATAACCCTGCACGAACATTAGTAGGGTGTGTTACATACATAACTTTGATCCTGCAGTATCCCAAAGTGCTTTACAAATTATTTAATATATGCTACTGAAGTTCATTTAAGTATGGCTACTGAAGATGGCCCAAAATCTCCATTACAATACACAGGGTTTGCTTTCTGCAATGCAGGGTTTACTGCTCACATAAGCAACCTTACTGTAATGCTCCACTTTCCTTTTCCTTTCAGACGTGCTTATGTCCATCTATACCAGGGAATGGATACAGAAAAAAAGAATTTATGAAGCCCTGAAGAAAGCAGAAGCTTCAAGTAACTGCTGTCATAGATGAACACCAAGAAAATGTCGTCTCCCCGTGTCACTGGCATTCACATCTCTTCTATGTGGCTTTCAAACTCATGTTTAATTCACCCAGGGTTGTCATTTCTCAAAGCAAACCAAAAAGGGCAACATCTGAAATGCAAAGCTCCCTGCTGAACATGCCCCAGAAGAGACACGGGGGCAGTTTCAGACTGGGAGGAGGGAAAGGGGGAAGAGACAGAATGCAAGTACCTCCAAAAACACACGTACTTTTAAAACATCACAGAGAAAAGCTGAGCAAGGAGATGACTTAAACTGCTCATGACATCAGAAGTTTCAGCTTGCATTGCAAACGTGCCCCTACCCCAGCATCCCTGCACTACAAAAGCACGTGCGATACGTCAATATAAATAAAATGGTTCAGGTCTGAGATGCTCCACAGTAGCAGAGTGCAGACTTGCTCAAAGAAGGCCCCCTAAAGGCAGCAAGATGCTTAATGAAAGTTTAGAAGAGATCAGGTCAGGCCTGAAGTTCTCTTCATCCACCATTAACATGGGTTTCTACGAGTGCAGTGAGTGTACGTGCAAGTTCATCATAAAAAGCAATCAAACCCTGTGGTCTGACACTAATCTTCAATATCATGTAACAGCACTTGACTGTGGTTACATGAAGGATTTTGGGAAGCATGTGTTTTTATTACTATGCAGTACACTTGGTGCACAGGGCTATAACTAAAGTTCCAGTCTGAAATCTTGACTCGGGCTTCACAGGAGCTATTCACCCATCTGACTTCAGATATTCTCATTGCTGATGTAAATGATGAACAGACCCAGACCATTCCCACCTCCCTCAGCTCAGTTTGCATTGCACAGTGAAATCCGAGACACAGAATGGTCTCTGCTCTTCACAGCTCTCTTTAAAGAAAATACATGCAGCCTCATTTACCTCATCCTCATCTGCATTTTCCTCATCATCCTCAGACTCCAGCAGCAGTCTTCTCTTCCTTCGCAGGCGTTTGACAGGTCTGCCAGTCTCATTCATCTGACAGCCACTGCTGGTATTAAGATTTCTACTATTTCCCCTGTTTCTGCAATCATCTGGAATGTCTCTGGTATCACTAAACATCCAAAATTGAGAACAAAATCAAATTAAAAGTGCAACAACATTCCTGCAGTATTCCCAGTGTCTCTGTACCTCTTTATAAGAGTGAGGATGCCTGGGCTGAGAACCTAAAGAAGTGAATCATGCAGGATTTTGCCAGGTATGTGAATTTTTGCAGGAAGTGAATTTTTGCAGGATTTGCCAGATATGTGTATTTTCAAAGCACTCCAGAATACCTGCACCACTCCCACCACCAAAGCAGCTCGTTTGTAACTTTGCCCTTCTACAACTCTACAGAAATTCAACGTATCATCCTTATTTCTAGTAGGATGGGGAACTAAGGCATCAGGCACACAACCAGCATTTCTGCAGGCTGGGCAGAGAAATGAAGACAGAGCTCCAGAGAGGAGCTTTCCTTTGTTGGGCATGGGAACCTCAAGGGTAACAGCAGGACATCGGCAGAGCTGTGCAGGTGGCTCTGCTTCAGCCACACCACAGTAAGACTTGCTCTGAGGATTTCATTCTACTCACAGCAATGCTTTTCTACAACACAATGTTCTCTCTAAACATTTTAAAATACAGAACAGAACCTGGGGTTTCTTTACCTGTTCCTGTGCTGCTGGGAGCCCGCCTGAGTACTAAACTTCCCATTCTCAAAGCAATCCATTTGCTCACAGGTTTGGAAATCAGAGCAGGGCACGTCTTCTCTGAGCACTGCAGAAGGAAAGAAAAAGACAACTATGAAATTAAAATGTTATAAAATCTTTCACACAATTAGTTCTGTCAAAGCCCCTTACAAACTTTCATTAAGTGACCCTGGCTATCCCATTGTGAGGGAAATAATTATTATCTGCACATAGAAAGACTGTACCACCTCATTAAAGAAAAACCTCTTTCATCAGTAATATTTTAATTTTGGAGAAGCCCTGCCCCCTGTAAAAGTGATAAAGGAGGATATAATCTCAAGACTATAACCAGCACACAGTTACAAATCTTTTTATATTTCTTTATTCCTAGTAATCCTTCAACTTCAGAGACAAATGTTGAACAGGTTCATATTGTTTGGATACTTTTAATACAGTTGGTTAAGTCTAAAAACTTCCGCCTTCATATTAACTTTGTACAGATGAAAATCCTCCATAGGCAGCCTCTAAAAATAGCACATTATTGATGGGAGAATAGAAACAATTATTTCTCTATCTAGCAAGGGATATATATATACATTTTCCATCTGAATGAAAGTATGAAAATGTAAGGAATAATTCAATAAATTGTTTATGTTTACTTTCTCCTGCAATTTGAGTTTTTCCTAGTGCAAATGAATTTATGTTTTAATATTTTAACAAAACACAATTGTCTTCATCACCAGGCATCCACACTATCCTAATGCACACTTTACTAAAGCAACCTGACGTACAGATTGGGCACAAGGGCTCCTGTGTCATTCCTATTCTGCATTTAGCGGCACCGTTTGTGTGTGCTGGTTTGATCAATCCATTTTTGAATGCACCATTAAACACTTTAAAAGAAGAAAAGAAAAAACCACACCACACAATCCAGAACACCGAGATATGAGTCACTCTGCTTTTTGTTTAAAGCCATTTTCATAATCTCCTCACCAGTACTTGTACTCATCCTGCTAAGACGACTGACATTTTTCATTTATATTTGATTGCTCCCTGTAGCCCAATATGGATGTCAGATGGTCCTGGCTGGAATTGGGCAGACAGACTGCCTACCCACGGAGTGCATGCACGCCTGCTTCTATCACAACTACAAGCCCCTCCCTGTGCCATCAGGGACCAATGATTCCAGGCAGGGAATAGACAAAACTGGAAAAACTTGCAAGAACCAAGAGTGCTTGAAGAGCTCTGCTCAATGAGAAGTCACACTGATCTGTGGAATACACCTGGAGTAAAAGGGTGTGAAAAATCCTTAGTACTAAGGTGTCCACGTAAGAGCCGGCTCTTTGCGTGATGGATTGACATCTCCTCAGCTCGGGCAGACGAGCACAACTCACAATCAGCAGGAGCATAAGTGAATGCCTGTAAGTGAATCTGCAGAGCTTACAATGAAATTTGAGATGAAAAAAGCCAGCAGGGAAGACAGGTACAAAGCCTTCCTACTCGAAAGCAGAAATAGTTCCATCAAAACCCTGGGGAAAGCCAACTGGCAGATGCTTGTCCAGGCTGGCGACAAGAGGAGAGGGCGTTCTCAAAGAAGAAATTCTCTCCACAGGGATGTATGAATTCAGTGATGTAGCCCTGCTTTGAGTAGGAAGACAGCATTGCCCAGAGACCTTATACAAAGAGTTAACGTCCTCAAAGACAATGAGACACTGAACAGGCTCCACCTGCTGTCCTCTGTGTCCCAAGCTAATTCTCAAGTCTCCCACCGCAACCGTAGGAGATCTGTTTCGGTACAAGGCATCAGGCAAACTTACCAAGGGCTCCCCATGCCACAAGCACATGCTGTCACATTTAACCAAGGGCATCTTTAAAATATGACCTTACACCAGAGAGCTAATGGTGCTCTTGGGATGAGAGCTCTTCATTGTCACGCATTCCCCAGCACCGGTCTCCATTAGTACTCTCTGGAAGACACTCGGGCACATCTACGAGGGAGCTCTCCTGAGACAGTGAGTAATTTAATCAGAAGAAACTAGTGATTTATCAAAGTAAGTGAGGCTCGTCAGCTTAACCAACTGAGTGGTCTGGAGTGAAAGAGCTCAGAGGTTATCATATAAATATTCTGGTTTGAGCTACTGGTTTCTGGATGAACAGAGTAAGAACAGATCTGCAAAGAACTCAGATACTTCTTGTCCATTGCATTCATGGGCATGTTCAGTAACATGCTTGTATTATCCCACTAAAACTTGGGTTTCCTCTAATTTCAATTACAATAGCCTTGGAAACCTCAAAACTCTGATGGCTGATAGTGTAACTCTTGGCATGAGCCTGGTTAGGAGACTCTCAAGGATGTTCTTGCAAAGATAACCAACACTACTGGGGATTCATCCTGAGCCAGGAATGCCAGGCTAGCACAGCACTGTGCCATCCATTCATCTCCAGGCTGTTTAATGCATGCAACAGAGAAAGGAATCATGCTGGAAGCTGCTGTTGCCTCCAGGAGCAGCCAGCTACAGCACAGCCATACCAGTAAATCAAACAGTGCCAGGTCCTGCAACTCAGCCTCATGCATCTTCTGGCCTAGGGCACCTAGCACCATCCCAAGCGACTCCCAAGCGTTCAGGAGTTATCACGGAGCTCAGGCACTTTCCAGTGGGTGCAACCACTCTGTTTTGGAGCCTGGGAGTGTTTAATAAGGTATGTAAGACCAAACCATTCTGGTCTCAAAGCTCCAAAACAGGCCATTTAGTTTAATACTGATGCAGGCTTTATTGCTGTCATGACAAGTAAATCACCAGTGCTAAGGAGAAACACTGTCATTGCTGATCCACTACCCTGGGAAGAAGGGGCTCCAGCTTCCCAGAATCACCACTTAAAGAGATCCCAGGACGAAAGTTAAAACTCAGCGTAAGAGGGATGTTCGACTACAGCAACAAATCTAGCCCAGATCATTTATAGAACCCCACTCACCTTCCACAAAGCGAGCACAACGCGTGGGCCAGGGACTGTTATGACTCTGCAGTAATTACATTCACTCTAAATACTCCTAAAATATTCGAAATAAGCCAGTGATTCACTCCACATGCTGCACCAGCGAGCACCATGCTACTGAAACACACATTTCACTTAAACCTGTTTCTCCCAGATATTTCAGAAACCCTGTATCTTGCCCAGCAAAAAGCTCACCTTCCAAAGCAGTGCCAGAGGCAGCGGAAGCGTTGACAGCAGCAGGAACAAAGCTGGTTGGGCTGGCATTTACTGCTGAGGCTGAAAGAGTTTTTATGGCTTCTGCTTCTGCTTCAGTAATGATTTCTAGCAGTCCAAACTCATTTAAACAGAACTGCAGGTAAGAGAAGAAAGCAAGTGAATAAGCAGTAGTAAAAGGGCGAGGAAGGGAGACAGGCAGGAATAAGATTCCCTGAGGAGCAACTAGGTATGGGACAAAAAGAAATGGCTGAATGTACATTAAAAAGCACTAAAAATAAGGAATAATAACAGTCAGAAACACTCAGCACAACTCTCCCTCAAAATGCCACCAACAAGCCCCAAAAAAACCCCAACGATGCATTTTGTTGTCATGGGAGGAAAGCGATGCTAATTCTACTGCTTTGGATGTGCTCCCCTTATAAAACCCAAAACACATCAGAACAAATGCCCTCAGAAAAGCAGTTTAACCCCAAATTCTGCTCTGACCGTCCAAATTCATCCAACAAAGCACAATCACATTCATTGCAGTTATCACACAGAGCAACTTCCCTAAAAATCTCCGTGACAGCAGGAAGCACCCAGCTGTTGACAGAAAGGTCATGTTCCAGTGGAGAACTTGTCCAAAACGTTCTCCAGCTGGTGCTGGCTGGGCTTTAAAGACCTCAGAGCACAGCGACAGCCGGGGCTGCACCAATGTAGCGAGCATCTGGAGTTGCAAGAGGCCAGGCAGTTCTCAGCCCTTCTTCAGTGCCACCTGACAAGTCTGGTGGGAAATGATCTTCCCAGATTAGCAGAGGAATGCGGGGATAGGCAGAGGCAATACTGCTGAAGAACAGCAGACACTGAGAAATAATTAGGCTTTCTTCGTTTGATCAGCTCCTCCTTGCATGGTGTCACTTCTTAGTGAAAGCCACAGGGGGCCGTAACCCGAAGACGGAGGGGAGAGTCTCAAGTCCAAACCAACTGTTTCCAAACACCCTACAAACACAGCCAACAGAAGCCACAGGCAGTGCAGGTAGGTAGGTGACATGTACCAGTATGGCCAGGAGCCACAGCATCTGAGCTCCCAGTCCCAGCTCCCCCAAGTTTTGACCCTTAAGAAACCCTCCATTAGAAACCCAGAGGTTCCTGGGAGAACCTCCAGAGGTTCTGCAAGCACAGCCATACTCTGCTCCAACACAGTCCCTGAATACCCATCCTGCACACACACTGCCTGTCCTACCACAGGCATGGAGCAAATTCAGCTGCAGAAGAAGAAAACCACTCCAGGCACACAGCAAAGCATGGGGTAGCTATGGAAAAGGAATGGTATGTGGCCATTCCACTTCAGAGACTCTCATCCTTTAAGCTTAAAAAATTTCTTAGGCCATGAAGGAACACTTCATTGGTCCAGATAAAGTTATTAAAACGTGCCAAATGGTGTCAATGTGCATCTTTTCTTAGTCCCAATCTGCAAAGGCAACAGAGTACAAAAAAAAATAAAATTAAAAATCACCTTTCAATGAGCAAATAGCTCTGAAGTTAACTCACTCCTTGATCTTCACTACTGCTTGCAACACAGAGCTACTGAACTCCAGAATGAAAGAGACAAGTCAAAGGTGGGTTGCATTTGCAAGCTCTGCTACAAAGCTTTTATTCATAGCACTTTATGAGTTTGAGATCTTTTCTCTGCCATCCGCTCTTCACTCAAACATGTGAAACCCACTTCAAAAGCATCTGCTCCACCTCTGACACAGGGCTCCTCTTTCTGTTGAGCAGCAATGTTCTTCCTCTGCTCCTCCATGTTTCCCAGGCTCAGGATCCTGCCTCCAGCACCCTATCAAAGCCTTATCCCAAATGTTCTTCCCCCTCTTCCCTCTTTTTTATCTGAAGCCTGTATTTCTTAAACTTCAAAGATGCTGGACTTGCTTCTAACAAGTTCACCTTCTCCTCTGTAGCCCTGAAGAGACAGAGCATCACTTTTTTTTTTTCAGTGTGAAGAGAAACAATCCATTCCAAAGAAACGTTCATTCTAAGTGGACTAAGTTTCTGCAAGAGACCATTCTGTTTAGAGAAGAAGCCTATCGCTTCCCTACGACACCCGCAGAGCAGCAGGACGGTGGTGCAGATCTCAAGGGTTCCTCGCTGTGGCTGATGAGGACAGCTCAGCATTACGAGCAGAAGGTCAGCGGAAGGAGCATCTCCAGAGCTCTACGTGCCATTAAGCAGCACAGGGAGCATGAAGCAAAGCTCGCAGCTGGAGGTGGGGACGGGTGCCAATGTCATTTGGTATTAGCAGATTAGTGTCTGGGGTCGAGATACTCCTGCATACAAATGAACAGTTCTGATTCCACCCAAACCAGTGAGGACAGCCAGCTGTCATTCCCTCCTCTAACAATCTGACGGTGTGCCTGCAGCCACATGAACCAGTGAGACCCAGCCCAGGCCCCAGAAAACATAAGTTTGTGTTAGAAAAACAATGAGCATCTTTATTAACAGGCTCTGATCTGATGCTGAGGCCTGGCTGATCCATGGAGGCAACCTCCAGTTTCATTCTGAGACTCTTCAAGGCAATATCCCTCTCTCCTATGTTCTCATAACTCTGCTCCTTTCAGAGCTGCACCTCCCTTTACACAAAGCAGTTCAGTATGAAATGAATATGAAATATAAAAACCACACAAACCCTCCAGAAACAACCTGTCCTTCCCGAGAATTTTTAAAGGGAATGAAGGAAATGTTGTGCATGCAAGAAGTGGGACATAGCAGGAAGAGAGGGGAAAAAGATGAGACAGAAGAAGCAAAACAAGAGAAGTAAGTGTTTGGCATTTCTGCAGGAAAAAAAAGAAGTGTCTGGCATCTTAAGAATGAAGTGGCCTCCTGTGCAGCTCGTTGTCGTGTTCCAGCTGAACATTTCTACCACACTCACCAAGAGTGGTACTCAGTCCTCTTACCCTTGATCATCTAATATAAAATCATACAGTATTATTTGTTGTCTTTCAGTCTAATAAGTAACGTAGTGCTATCTTGATTCTCTGCTATTATAAGGAATCAATAAAAACGAAGCTGTTTCTGCAAAGGAACTTTACTGCTGGTTAAGAGAAAACCTGTGGCAATACACTGCTAAGCTCTTTTAAGAAACAGGAGTATAATGACTTTGATTAAATACGGGGCAAAAGTTAGGCGACTGCAGAACAACCATCCAAAGGACCTCCTAGAAAGTCAATGGACCCAATTCCATGCCAATTTTATGGGACTGTAAACTGCTGATCTCAAAACACTCCAAGCATGCAAGTTCATTCATGTCCTCTTGACATTTGCTGGCAGAAGCATTTTGCTCGTGGCCTGAGCGAGGTCTGACTGCCCTTGTGGGAGACCTTTCTGCCCTAGGGCAGGAGGAGGAGGCATGGAGGAGAAGACTGGCAACACTTGCCAAGGGTGGGGTCCCGATTCTGATGTGATACCAACAATCTGACTTCTCAGAGCTCTCAAGTCCCTTCAGTTCCAATTTATTTTACTTGAAATTGATTTTTTCCCCCAGAGATTCAGAACTTGCAGCCTCGAGGGCAATTTTATGTATTCATTTTCAGCCATCACAAGTGCAATCGAACTGAAATAACAGTTGAAGGTAATTTGGGAAGCAGTCAACAGATGCTCTCCTCCCTCCTCTAACACAGTACACCACGTTTGTGACCATCAGATTCTGGTTCTGATTTACACAAGAGCTGTATTTGTCACTGTCGTAACTACATAAGACACAGACAGCTGTTAAAAGCTGCAAAAAAGAACCACTGATGTGAGAAGAACCTCGACTCAACCCCACAAATTGAGAAAATTTGTCTTTCAGAGAAAATGTCTTTCTCATGCTGGGCTAAAATTAACGGGATTTCTTGCCTGAGGAAGTTGCATGGACATGACTGAGAATTAGGAAGATCAGGCCCATAACTTCTATTAGCAGAAAACAATTACTTAAAATACTTCCTGCCTTTAGAAATCAATTGAGCAAGAAATTAGAAGGGGAAAGGGAGTATCACCAGGCTTTCAGAAACATCACTAAAATTTCACCTGTACCTTGCCAATGCCAACTCAGTTGTTTAAAACAAAATGTCTCCTCTGCACAACTTTTATTTTCAAACTAGAGAATATATTGCAAATATCCTGGCCTGCCACGTGCATGGTGGCCACTCATGTATTGTGCTCCTTGGTTTCTTACTTGTATGTTGCTACCAGGCAAGGCACCAATGCCGTCTTTCCAGTCTAAGGCATTCATTATATCGCTGTCTGCTGTCGGGATGCTGATGATTCTCTCCGAGACATTCTGTTCCATCTTTCTGCTTAGTCTTTGGGTTCTTTATTTAATTTTAAGAAAGAAAACTAGGGTGTGAAAACAGAACAAAACAAAAAAAAGAGGCACAGAATAATCAGGCCTGTCGCTTACATTTCACAAAGGGTTTTCAGAGCAATACTGGTTTTAAAAGATGGGAAATGTCCAACTTGCATTTTGCCCATGACATTCAGGTCAATATGAATAGAAAGTTAAGAGCATTAAGCAAGTGTGCAGTTTGAGATCAAGATAAACAAGTTAAGTTTTAACTTTTAGCTGATTTGTTTGATGTTTTTGCCAATCATAGTTCAATGCACGATCCTGGGGTCTCTGGATTCACTCGGAGCTTTGGTCTGGATATGTGGTGTACCAAATTAAAATCACAGAGACACAAATACCCAGGTGTAGGCACAAATCCATATACTGCATACTAGTGACAAATCTGTACAACCTAGGAGGGGAGCAGCAGCATCTAACGGCTGTTGCCAGGTCCCTCTGCACTGCTATAATGCCAAGACTCTAGAAATGCTATAAAGCTCTTAAAATGCTTAAGCATTTCACGTCCCAGCAGATAAACTAATGGTTTCCATTAGAAAACTCCACTAAAAGCCATACTGCTATATGGGCTCCCCATGGGCTCAACTATTTTTGTGGCAGACATTACCCAAACACTGACCATAAATTAACTGTATGACCCTGCCCTTTAAAAGTAACCTATTTCCAATCCACGAACATAACCGCTTGCTTTAAAAAAAACCAGGAAAGATTCACAACCTTCCCTTGAACTGTAAGCTCTACTAATTTTTCCAGTCTGAGCAAAAGCAATGATGTTAAGTTCAAAAAAAGCACAGCCCAACAGTCAGGTCTGACTGCATTCCCACGGGAATGGGTCCGAACTGCCCGCGGCTGGGGTCTTTGCTCTGACATCTGATCACTGGAGTAGGCCACTCTGAGCTCCTAACACGGAGTAGGAGCAGCACCATCCAAGGACCATGTGCTTGTTCTGCCTTTGGCAGATTTTTTCTCTCCTTGAGCATTGGAAAGTGCCTTAAGATACACGGCTGGGGCAGGTTTTTAACTGCTGAGCACTTTAATCAGGGCAGGTGAACTCCACTCCTGACCTGAAGCCTTCCACATGCCAGACCTACCTGCAGGTTCCAAGTGTGAGCTTAGTTCAGCCAAAGGCAAACCCACAGATCTGATTTAGGGTAATTGATGACGTTTGAGCATTCCTGCAGCTCTAATTCAAGTATCACAGCTCTTTATGATTATCTTATCTGGCTCAAAACAGGACTGCAGTACCGGTATCTTTGGGTATCACAATCTAATCCCTGTAGGAGGAGCTCCTCCTTTTTTCTCCCCAAAATATAGAATTCCTTACTTACAATCATGTGTAATTGTGAAGATCAGTGGCACGGGGACTCGTCAGAACGAGTCAGGAGGGTGAAAACGGGAGCCAAGCAGAGCAGCAGTTGAGCTGCAGTAGCCTCCAGTTTCCACCGGTCTAAAGACAACTGCAGGTATGGAACATTCCGGAATTACGGACACAGAACAGACCCACACCAGCACCACAGCTGGAGGTTTAGGAGGTTTAAGGAATTGGGTGAACAAGCCTTATGTGCAGGGATATTAAACAACAATATTTGATGTACCCTGTACGTCTACAAACACTTGCTTGTAGCCAACGTTTCAGTGCCAGTTTCAAGGGCAAAACCATCACTTTTTAGATGTTATTCTTGCATTCAGGCTTTAAAAATAAAGAAGCTTGAACACCAAGACTATTTATAAAGCTCCTTCCAGGATGAGGGGTTTGGAAGGCACTTGGACGGAAGTAATTAAGTTGCAAAATTTACTTAAAACTGGGCCAGGAAAACTGTCAAAAATCACAATGTAGAAAATAATCTTGTACTAACCAGAAAGGACTCAATACAATAAATGAGCCTTTTTCATCTCTGTATTTTACAAATCTAGTAAAACCCCTAGAAAAATATAATAAAGGAATTACTTCTCTTATAATGCTCCTTGCCAGTAAAATCTACAATAAAATCAAGATAGCCCAATAAAAGGAAGCAAACTGTGCAATTAAAAAGACAGCAGAAACTAACTTGAAACATTTTGAAGAGCTGTTGTCAGGCAAAAACATTCCCCATTTGTCCCTATTTGTGATTGCTTTTCATCTTTAACATTTTAAGACGCAGAAACATTAACGTAAAAGAAGATACAGGAAAACTAAGATGAGTCACTCAGTCCCAAGTCACAGATTCAGATTTACGAAATGATAAATGACTCCCAGGCTGGCAGAGATAATGGTTCATAATTAATACACGACCACCCAAACCTCCGTGCTTTATCTTTACACGGGGAAATCCACAGGCTGAGGAGGTCAGAAATACTCAGGTTTTGATCTCTTTTCTGCCGCTGACCACGGCGCGACCTTGGGAAACTGCTTCTTCATTACTGTAGAAAACCAGCATTGGCTTTTAACATCCATCTTGTCTGGGTTGGGATTAAAAAAAAAGGAAAGAGAAAAAAAGTGCAAGTTCATGCAAACTAATAGAAGTGTGAAGGCTAAATGTCTGCATGGGGGTCACTGTATTTCTCTCTACACCATCAGACCTAATGGGAAGAGAAACACTTCAACAGAAATCTCATTTCAGATGCTGCCAGGTTGATTTCCAATGACATGAGGATTTCAGTGTCTCTGTATGAGGGTAAATGTGCGAAACACGAGGGTGCAATAAACCCAAAGGCTGTAAATCAAGTAACAACACTGAGGTTCACAGCTCTTCTGGCTGAGCCTCCGTGTACCGGGAGGCAAAATCCCATTTGAGAAGCAGCTGGCATCAAGAGAACCATCTGATACTGTGCTGTTCTGGGAATAACCGACTTACAAATCACCCTTCTTCCCTGAAACAGAACAAGAAACCTAGCAAAGGCGGTCACTTCATTCCCTGTAATGTATATGCACTCAAAGGGAGCTGGCACCCAGAGCCCTGCGCATCCCCAGTTTCCTGTAAGATTTGGCAGCGGTGGCTGACACCCGACGCATTAGATCTGCCAGTCGCTCTCCTGACGTTAGCAGAGAACCAAGCTGCAATTTAAACAGAAACAAGAAAAAAAATAATTCATGACTCCTCACAGGGCACAACCAATCTGGGCTCAGAACTGCTGTAACACTCACCAGTTCAGACAAAAAATCATTTGCCCGTCCTTTGCTATGATGGTGACTGATGATGCCTCACTTACCCCTCCAAAGCTATTACTCACCTCGGGCAAGTAATATTTTGCAAGGCTGAACTAATACCATTACAAAAAAACCACCTCACCTCCAGGAACCTCATCAGTCAGGGACTGAAATGAACTTTCAGAGCCTGCAATGGAACCGCACCAACGCCCCAAGAGAAGGTGTTAGTAGCCACCAGCAAGCATTAACAGTGGTAAGAAGACTTAAGTGCTTTCAAGGTGTCAGTGAAAAAGAGATAAAATTCAGAATGGGGGAATCCCAGGCTCCACCCGTCATATTCCCTACTAATTTTTGTTTTTCATTAAAAGAAAGAAAAATTATAACTAACTACAAAACAAGGAAAATATTGCTCTGAAAGATTAGAGGAGGGAAATGGTCTATGAAATGAGAGATGCCTTGGGCTTGCAGTATGGGCAAGTTGGAACATAGGAGGTTCTGGGTGAACATAAGGAAGAACTTTGTCACTGTAAGGTGACAGAGCCCTGGGCCAGGCTGCCCAGAGAGGCTGTGGAGTCTCCTTCTCTGGAGACATTCAAACCCCGACTGGATGCATCCCTGTGTGCCCTGCTCTGGGTGGTCCTGCTCTGGCAGGGGGGGTGGACTGGGTGAGCTTTCGAGGTCCCTTCCACCCCCTGACACTCTGTGATTCCGTGATCTTGACCTACTCCCAGTAGAAGAGGAGGGATGCAGAAGAAGGTACAAAACCTACTTCCACGTCCACAGAGTTAATGCTTTCTGTTCATTTACTGAAAGCGAGGAACAGGAGCACATCTTACCTTCATTTTTATAGCTTTCATTAAAAGTGCTTGGTGCTGAACTGCCCTCCTGTTCATCTCCTTCATCTCCTGTTCACGAAGAAGGGTGGCTCTGGCTCAGGAAGGCACCTGACAAAGCCCTGTGTGAACCTGACCCTCGGTGGGCTCAGCCAGGAGACCCAGCGATGTCTCCTTGAGGCCTGAGACCGTGACACTGCCAATCCCAGTCTCTGGGAACCGTTTGTAACCACCAGAACACTTGTGCTCATGAGTGAACATCACCCAGCAGCGCTCAGAAACCAAACACCACGAAAACCGTCCCGTTCAGAGCAGCTCTGCAGCAGCCACCCAAAGCACAGCCCAGCAAGACACTGAAACTTCTGCCATTTCTAAATCCCATTCGATTTCTGCAGCAACAGATGCAAGATACAAATACTTTCCATGACACGTCAGCATGACTGCTTTCACTCAGCACTTAATGACCTGTAAGGAAGCTGTAAGATTTGTGATTCAAGATAAAGTCAATTTTGTGGCAACATAAAAAAATGCAGCGCTTGGGGGGGAAAAAAAGAGTGGTTCTTCTTATGGAGAAGTAAAAGTTCAGTCACACCACTTACATGTTTAACTAAGACACAAAGAATTAATTTAGCAATAAAACATGCTCTTAAAGTGGAAGTAGTTAGTGAAAACAATCAAGAGGAGCATGCCATTACCCATAATGTTTTGTTGTCCTCCAACATTTCTGACATCTCTGACAGCTGGGGGTAGGCTCCCAGGCAGACGTTTTAAAGAGATGTCAAATCTCCGCACGAGTTATTTTATTTGCTTCTATTCTGAAGCCACTTTAATTTTCTGGGGAATAATTAAGGTTGGTTATCTAAATTTCAAATGACTGGAGTTAAGGGGACTAGTCTTAAACTCCAGGACTACCAGTACCTACTCCACAAGTTCTTCATAGAATCATTAAGGTTGGAAGAGACCTTCAAGATCGTGCGTCATACTGACACCAACAGCAATTGTTCCACGTTGAATAATGCATGTCAAGTGTTTCAAAAGAAAAAAAAAAGCACAGAATTGATGAAGCACGCTTAAAAAAACACAAGAAAGTGTAGGCTTGTCTTTGAGATCCATCTGATGCTGAAGCCAAAGGCAGAACCAGCCCAAGTGTTCATATTCTGTGTACGTAACTGTGCAACAAAAACTGCAAACCAGATTTTTCTTCTGGTATTTGTTCTCTAAAATAGCTCGGTAGAGTATGCAGTCAAATTGTTATTTTCAGATTTAGCATTACTACAGAATGAAGGAATTAAATTAAAATCTGGCACAGATGGCCATAAAATAACACCCAAGCTTCTTCCAATTAAGCATCATATGCTTTCTTTGTGTTAAATACAATGAGAAATTGCAAAAATACTCCTGTGACTGTTGCAGAAAGGGTTAGGTCAAAAATGAATCCTCTTAGAGAATCATCTGAGTCTGAAAAGTGAAGCATTTAGTCAAGGAACTAATTAAACAAATTCCTAGAAAAGTACTTTTTCAGGTAATATGAGATAAAGCACAGCTTGCACACATACATAAACCATCTTCCATCTCCCCTTTCCCATCAGAAGCTTCAGCAAGTAGAGATGGATTGGTATCACAGTCAGAAAAGGTGAGCATGGGAAGAAAATGTGCAAATGTTGTGAGCAATATTGCTGTTACTCATCCAACAATCCTCTTAAGTACAGGCTTTGTCCTCTTTGATTTCCTAAAGGATTCTGTGCACGCTTTGGAGCTTCCCTGAGAGTATCTACACAAAAGCCCATAACCCCACATGCTTGCTTCACTTTGACTACATCAAGTTTTCACCTTGAAAAGTTATAAGCCCAATTTCCAGCTAACACTTAATGAGAAAAAAAAAAAAAGAAGAGAAAAAAACCTCACCCCCCAATCCACACAGAAGTACCAACATTTCTGAAATGGGATGTACAAACATATTGTGATTCAATAAACAAAGATAAACAAGGGATCCCTTGGGCTCTGGTGTCCCTGTATCAGCTTCAGGAGTTACAAACCACAGCTGAGATGCTATTTTTCTCCAACAACCCAATACCATCCCCAATCCTGCTCTCTCAGCTGAGGGGGCCAGGGTGGGTGCAGACCCTCTCTGGGCATTTCAAAGGCAATTCCCTCTCTATACCCATGGGTAACCTGCTGGAAGGACAGAATCCTGCACCTGGTTTCAATACAAATGAATGACAATGGAAAGGACTGCTGAGCAGGTAAGAGCTGGTAAATACATTTTTAAAAATGCACCTTTATGGGACTAACATTCTTCCTATGCATTTACTTTATTTAAAAAAAAAAAAGAAACAAACTGAAGTGATCCACTCCTATGTGATCTCATCTGAACAGCTGCATTATGCCAAATTTACACAAATCCCACCCCAGAAGCAGATGTAGCTCCAGCACCGACAGGGAAAGCAGAGCCCAGGTTCCCGTGCCCGGGACAGAGCTCAGGTTCCAGGTCCTGTGCCATGTTGTCATCCCTCTCTAGTGATAAATTCATCCCCTGAACACAGCACTGGGAAGAAAGCACGACGAGGGCACATGAGTTCAGCATTAACGAGGGAAGCGAAGGCTGAAACGATGGTAGCTCACCCTGTAAATTCACTGCAGCTATTTTCTCCCTGCTCCAGCGTTCTCACCATCCACGTTCCAGATTCTGGTGACACCATAAAGCAGCATCGTGGAGACCAAATATGAGGAAGCGATCAAAAAAACCCAAACAACAACCCAACAAACTATGTGCAAAGAGAAAAGAAAGGGTCATACAAAGCCATGGAACAGCTGGAATACAAGAGCTGCCATGTACTTTTTGACCAGCCATTCTGATGTGCGTTGGAAGATGCAGCACACCCTTGCAAGCCTTCCAAAAATTCCATCTCCACCAATCCCACCGCAAAGAGACAGACAAGCCACACAACTTTTTACAGCAGCGACTATTTCCGTGCCTGGGATCATCTGATGTGCCCAGGGGACCTCAGTGTGCACCTCCCTGCCACGCAAGGAGGCTCTGATCTGCCTCACGCCAGTCAAGAATGAACCCTCCTGATGCTCTGGCTTCTTGTTTCAATCATGGATTTTATTTGGTTTAAAAGCTACAGCATAAACAGGGTTATCAAAACAAACCCTGTGTGGTTCTGGATACAGCTTCTACCTTTGTTTGCTTAGATCTACCAGGCTTTTATCCCCTCATGTAGCTGGATTCAATCAGAAATTAAAAAAAAAAACCCAAAACCCAAAACAACAACTAAACAGGAGATGAGCCAAAAGATGCTAAACCTCGTAATCAAACATCCCTTCCTTGGAGGGGAAGTGTTTTGCCAGCAAGTTGAACCATCCTCTGGAAAGTAATGTGCCAAATTTAGCAAAGCACATCTGCACACACACCTCACCTGTGGAGCACAGTTAGTACTACTAATTAGGAATGACAGGATTTGGGCCAATCTCTGTTTGCTTTGACTGCTAATTGATTCCACGTGCCGGAGCTTTCAGCTGCCAGCCTTCATTAACAAGTAAACATTTGATCAGTTTTCCCCCCAGTCTCCGATCTGATTTTTCTACCCACCGTGCTGCTTTCTTCCCCCTCCTCTACCCTAAGACAATGCACTGCTGGAGAGCTTGAGAAAAGGCTGGAAGAGATTAAAAATTATAAACTATGGGAGAGAGGGGACAGGGTTTGTCTGGGGAAGGAGAACTGACATTGCAGCTCAGGAACCAGCCTGTTATGCCATAGAAAGACTGTAAAGGTCCACTGCTGCTGTGGTTCAGCCTGGTTTTGACTCAGTTTAGCAATGTTTTCCCGATATTCAAATTGTGCAATTCTGATAATGGGATTTAGGCCTCCAAAACCCTTTCCTGTGCAGAGGTGAGTCATGGACTGGCATGGGAAGGCTGAACAGATAACACTCCACACCTTCATCCACGTCTCCATCACCATCTCTGTCACCCAGTGTCAAGGACAAGGGAGTTATACTGGGGCTTTACCCTCAAATTCATACACACACACCCCCCACACCTCCCCGGAACATATCATCATACTTAGAAGTGTTTAGAGTAAAAGCTTTGCATGAAGATAGAAGAGAGGTAAGGGAGAGCCAGACCTTCTCCTGCAGATAAAACAACCCGATTTTAAGCCAACCATTATAAAGTAAAATCACAGATGCTGTTTTCAGTAAATTCTAGATGTGACTTTCAACAATCAGTCTAAAGACCCATGGTCCTGCTACTGCCTTAAAATTCCAGTAAATGAAGAATTGGTGGTAAAAGGAACAGACAAACAGCATGGCTGAGGCAAGGAGAACGCACCCTTGGGCCATGAGAAGTCAGTTGGTGAGGAACCCTCTGCAGAGCAGATGTTTGTAACCACTCGCCCTGCTGCAATTTACTTATTATGGCAATAAAAACCACAGAGGCAAAATAAATTAACTCCGGCCAAGAAAAATGGAACTGGCCCTGCACAGTCTGCCCAGTAGCTGCACCCAGTTGTACTCGGCAGCTCAGATTCGGGCTCCATTTCCACCTCTGCACTCACGATGAATTACAATTTATTTTGCACGCGTTCAGCCTTAATGGGATTATTTGCAATGTAAGGTGCAATCAATTTTAGGCCAAAACTAGAGCACTGAGGCCAAAAATGTCCTGTTTTAATTGCATCTGTGATTACTTTGTAAGACCACAATCCAGCAAATTACCCTGGTGACTCTTACTAATTATTATTACATCTCTTACACCACCACGTAGAAATACTGAGGAAAAGCCTGTGCCCACCCTCAGAAGCATATAATCTAAATAGATGGGACAAGGAAGAGTGGGGAAGCAAAACACTAACAAGACCGTGTCGGATTGTTGTTAATTGCTGGGTGGCAAGAAGAGTTGGCAGCATCATGTCCTCATTTTCTCTCCTTTTACTTGTTTTATTGTATCGTAAGACACAAACCAGAGATGTTTTATGCAATCTGGCACAAAAGATCGGAGCTTTTTATCCCTTAATCCCAACTACAAACCAACGTGCCTATGTTTTTATTTCTTCTCTAAATTTATCTGGGTGATATTTGAATAAATATTTAAAAATCTAATCCAAATCTCTGTGGCACCGAGCGTCAATGAAATTGTCCTAAACCCTTTCTTCTGAACACCAAACATCGCTGGGGTTGTCTCATACTGATCTTTACCCAGAGCACTGATGGATACTTTTAAAATACTATATTTATTTCTCTATTTATCCGGCACTGGGCCTCCTCCTTACAAAATCCCTGTGTCATTAATTCTGATCTTTGAATCTGCTATCAGAAAGTTGGATGATGGTTTATTTCCCTCATGTAAAAAAATCTCGTTTTGAAACTTTCAATCTTTCTGGTCTTGGTTAACTCCACCTATTGCACTGTATTTATTTATTTTTAAATATTTCTGAGTTTTCACACTCCTGAGAAGTTTCTGCTGGAGCCAGGACCAAGGGCTGGGTAACCCTGATTTTCTCAACCTGGACCCATTAGAAACGGGAAAAAAAACACCCCAGAAACTGTAAATGTTTTATAATTTTGCTCCGTAGCCTGTGAACTTAAACTGGTCGTGTGCACGGGTCCTTCGCTGAGCTTTACAGCGAACTTTCGCCTTCGCAGTGGTTTAAAACACACTTTCCCCACCCAACCGGGAGCTTTAAGCTGAGGGAAACCCGGAGGGAGGAGACCCCCGCCGAGGGGCCCGTCCCCGCCGGGGGCCGAGCCGTGAGGGGACGCGGG
>VZRW01008250.1:26309-41829 GCA_013398125.1 Aegotheles bennettii | reverse complement strand
CTTTAACTCCGGCAACACTTAGTGCCCCGCCGGTCCCGCGGGAGGGCGGAGCGCATGCGCGGCGGTCCCGCTCCCCGCTGGTCCCGGCCCCGGCTCCGGCTCCGGCCCCGGCCGAGGCGGCGCTGAGGGCAGAGCGGGACGGGGAACTGGGACGGGGCTGATACTGGGATGGGGCTGATACTGGGATGAGCTGGCACTGGGATGAGCTGGCACTGGGACAGGCAGGTGCTGGGATGGTACTGGGATGGGGAGGTACTGGGACAGGCAGGCACTGGGATGAGGACAAACTGGGGCAGGGATGAACTGCGATGGCTGGCACTGGGACAAGGATGAAGCTGGACAGGGCTGGCACTGGGATGGGGATTAACTGGGACAGGGCTGGGCACTGGGACGGGGCTGGGCACTGGATCACTGGCAGGTGTGGGTCTGTGGGGCACTGGGGACAGGACAGGCTGGGTCTGTGGGGCACAGCCCCACTCGCGGTGCTGCTCTCCAGGAGGCAGCCGGGGATGGAGCCTGGGCACAGCTGTGGCACATCGAGGCACATTCATGGAGATTTGGGAAATGGGGATGTGTAAATCGCTGTTCCCACTGGCATCCAGCAGATCCTGACTGCAACGGATCGCTCCATCACGCTGCCTCCCTCGCCAAAGATTAACACAAAATATTTGCCCCTCTTCTCTGCGTTTGTTAAACTTGTTTTTCTTCTCATCTGAGAATGTTATTTTCCTTTGGATGTGAATTGTGAAACAATAAAAGGAGCGGTGCTAGGATTCTTTAATGACCCCGTGGGATTTTTTGGCTATGGCAAAGCGAGGAAGGAGCACGTGCGGGCCCCCAAGCTGTGACAGCTTAAATGGAATGGGATTTCAGGAAAATAATAAATGAGATTTGAAACGGCTCATTTGAAATACACGTCATAATAGTCTTCATCCTTCGAGTGAGGCACATAAAATACCAGTCTTTAAAATTAGTCAGAAAACAAATACATTTCTCACCCTGTCTGCATCAGCAAATTCTAACCCTAATTCTGCAGAGGTTTCTGGATGGTGTTCAAGCACTCGCTGGGTCCAGGTTTACAGGGAGAGTGAGAAGCGAGGAGCTAGCAAGTAACTAAACTATCCACATTTATTTACACTTCTATTTTGCTTTTAATTACAGCAATTTAAGTTTTGTTGAGACATAACCTATTTCGGGGCTTCTCACCCTTTTATCTCACTGCTTTGACCGACTGTTTCAGGACAGAACCTGCTGTCTGCCGCAGGAATTTGTCCTTTCTCTACTCAGAACTCACCCACAAGTCGCATTTCCTCTGTGCCATGGGTCCCCCAACCCTGAATCAGATTTTAGGACTTTTTTTCAGGGCGTCTGGGTAAAAATCTCCATCCTAAAGCTGGCTTCTTGCTTGTATTTAATTACTCAAACAGAAATATTGCAGAACTATTGCAGATGTTCCACTGATTCTTCCTTTCTGGTCACACAGAAGCCTCCCCACAGAGCAGCTCATGGATCTGCTCCTTCAGCATCACTCAGGGTGCTCACACACACAACCTCCAAGGATTTTTGTCATTCCCCTTGCAGGCAACATCCACATCCCCGGACCTCCATCTCCAAAGGTCCATCTTCAGGTACTTAGGGAAGAAATGTTTCTCCCAAAGGGCTCACTAAGACCAGGCTCACTTCATTAGGAGCAGCCTTGGCAGCCAGACACCAAAAGCCAGAGTCACTTTTTAAAGACTTAGCCCAGAATTTATCATTTGCAGATTTTCTTAAAGGTATTTTTCAGCCAATTATCCCCTGTTAGCAAACATCTTGCCTGGCTTGGTTTGCTTCTGTGCTAAGCAAAGCAGCAAAAGGGATTAGAAATGTTATTAGGAGAGCCTAAGATGTTAAAGCACTGAATTATATAGCTGGAAAAGGCTTTTCCTTCTAAAGAAAATAAATATCACTTCCGCAGAGCTTTCTCCTGCTGCTATAGTAATGTGACATTTGATAAAGTCTGAGCCACTCAGCAGCTCTACAGAAATATTTTGTGTTGAAAGCAGCTCATCAGCTATCGCCCTTTCATCTTTTTAATATGGCAGTACAAGTTTCAAATGATCAAATTATACGGAATTACTCGCACCTATGAAGTTAACACCTAGCTGCCAGAAGTATTGTTATCAGTTTGAAATGTGCTAAAGAAAAGTTTTTGATAAAGCCGTAAGTAACCTTTTTTTTTTTCCTTCTCTAGAACTCACAAAATACATTTTACCTTTTATTTTTTGGAACATTGCTGGCTGGCAGAGCGGGGTGCCAGGGATGTCAGTTCTTCATTGAAAGCCACCCCTGCGACAGCAGAGCTTGTGGAAAGTTCAGTTTGAGCAACTTGCTAACAGCTCAAGTCTAAAATTGGGTTATTATTCAGGGATGTTCCTGACCACCCTGCTGGAAGCTGCCTTCCTTCCTCCCCACCTCCATGGGGATGCTGGGGATGCCCCCTCAGTGTTTCCAAGCCCAGAGCTCCTCAGAAACATCTCGTAGTGAGGTGGGGGTCGGTCTCTTCTGCCATGCCCACAGTGAAAGGACCAGAGGAAATGGCCTTAAATTGCAGCAGGGGAGATTCAGGTTGGACATCAGGAAAAATTTCTTCCCTGTGAGGGTGGTTGGGTGTTGGAATGGGTTGCCCAGGGAAGTGGTGGAGTCACTGTCCCTGGAGGTGTTCAAGACGTGTCTGGATGTGGTGCTGGGTGATGTGGGTGAGTGGGGATAGAGGCAGGGGTTGGACTGAATGAGCTTGAAGGGCTCTTCCAACCTTGATGATTCTATGTCCTGTCCTTTTTATTTTTTCCTCAAGCACAGGTGTTTCATTAGGAGGAAAAACTCATAGAAAATATGCTGAGACAAGCTGAGGCTCCAGCCTCAACCCCACCTTGGTCTGGGTGCAACCAGAGAAGCCAAACTGGGAAGCGAGTGCCAGGGAATCTCTGTTAGATGGCAGAGCCCATCTAGGCACTGCAAATTCAGAGCAGATGGGGATTTCTGTACAACAGCTCCCTTCCAGGAAAGGGCCATACGTGAACTGAACCTTCAATCCATGACTGGAAATCCCCAAGCTACAATTCCCCCATTCTTGGGGAACATTAAAACACACTGGCTGCTGTGCAGAGCCCAGAGCTATCAAAGGCTGTTGACATCCTGGGTCATACTGACACACCTTCCTGTTCTGGTTCATGACTGAAATCCCAAACTGACAGTCAGGGAATATGAAATCAAAGAACCAGAAGCAAACAGCTGGGACAGCTTCATGTTCTCCTTCTGCACTTGCTGGACTAGAAAAGCACCTGTAAAAGCCTCGTGCTTTGTTCCCCTTCATTTCCCAAAGGCACCCTAAGAAAAGCCAGTGGTGTGAAAGAGGAAACGATTGAACCGATGTTCTACAGAATAAAGCAACGAGCAAAAAGCAGCTTCCTGTGCCAGCCACAGAGCCTTCAGCATCAGCTGTGCAATGCATCAAACATTGTGGGACAAACAATAATTTCAGTTGACTGGAGTTGAGCAAGTGAAGTGGGTGAAAAGTTTTCCTCCCTGGATTCTGGGAGCTGAAGCTCACTACGTTTTATTTCCACAGACAGTGAGAACAGGTTTGTCACCTTCCTACTGCTTCTGGTTCAGCTTCCTGTATTCTTTTCCTTAAAGCTCCAAACAACAGTGTTTCTAGAGAAACCAGTTATTTTAACTGGATTGTATTTGAGTGTCATGACTACATTAATATTAAGTGGCTTTCCAAACCAAGAACCCATTCTTGGCAAGTAACTTCTGCAACTTCAAACTCACGCCGATCGACGGAAACCAGTGAGAATCACAACACAGCTTCATGGGACCACCACCAAGTGTCATCAAGCAAAAATAGTCTTTATTCAAATTTCATGGAAACAGGAATCACTGTACTTTGCAAGACAGGGAAAAATAAAATAAAAAAATTTAATATAAAACAAGGATATTGTCACAATACCAGAATACAGAACTATACTTCTTTTCCCTACAGATTACTGCAAGTACCTATTTTTTTTCCTTTTGACTGTACTATTCACAACTCTGCAAGTCCAAAAAATATGAAACAAAAGTAGTATGAAACTTAAGACTTAGCACTTCCACTAAATGGCAAACATCAAAGGGCATCGATTCAAGGGCAAAGACTGCTGAAACCATCATACCTACCTATCAGTCATCACTGCAATCTCATAAACCCACCAAGGCGCAGTGCTCATTCTCTGCCAGGCTCTTCCTGGAAAACAGGGCAATTTTGGTGCTCTCGGAAGAGTTATATTTAAAGAGAACCTTTCTAAAGGATAGAAAATGAGCTGAGCAGCCTTGCACCAGCGAGCATCGCAGGGAGGGAGTACTGCAGTTAACAATGACAGACATACCATCAGGGTTGTTAAAAATATACAGCATCGACATGTTTTCTACTTCACTTGTGCTACGACTACTGAACATGTACAAAAGACTTTTCCGACCGTTCCGAGTGTGGCTGCAGCAAGGCTAGGATCTGGAGCGAGACCTTGACTGCGATCGGGAGTGTGACCTAGAGGCAGACCTAGATCTAGACTTGGACCGGGACCTGGGCTTTGAAACAGATTTAGACCTGGAACGAGAATCTGATTTGACGTTTGGTTTTGGCTTGGAAATCGACCTAGACCTGGAGCGAGACACTTGCCGTGTGGCTGCATCCTCACCCTCACCTTTTGCCTCCTTTTTCTCAGAATCTGATTTTAGATGCTCCTTTTCTTTGGAGGCTGATCTGGACCGCTCGTGGCTGTCCTTCCTTTTCTTCTTGCTACTTGGTTTGCTGTCTCTCTTGCTGCGCCTCTTGCTTTTCTCACTCTTGCTGCGGCTCCTGCTTCTACTTCTGCTGTCATCCCTGCTTCTCTTCCTACTTTTCCTTTTATCCTTACTGCGGCTCCTGCTCCTACTCTCATCCCTGCTCTTGCTCCTGCTTCTAGCCTTGCTAATGCTCTTCTCCCTGTCTTTGCTTCTACTCTTCTCCTTGCTCCTGCTCCTCATGCTCTCCCTTGTCTCTGCCCTGTCCTTACTCCCACTTCTGCTCCTACTCTTCTCCTTGCTGCGGCTCCTGCTCTTTGCTTTCTCATCACTGTTATGGAGAGTGCCCTCAGATTTATCTTTACTTTTGTTTCTGGATTTCTCTGCACTCCTGCTGCGGCTCCTACTTTTATCCTCTTTACTTGGAGTCCTGCTTTTCTCTTTTTGGCCTCTGCTACGGCTCTTGCTTCGACTACGGCTCTTGCTTCTGGAACGGGACACAGACCTGAAAGCGCAAAGGCAACAGACAGCTCCACTTTAGTGTGGCTTGGATTTGACTCCCACTTAAATACTGTGTACAATACAGTAGGGAAAAGAAAAACAGTGTTCCTATTGCAAATGTAGGATGGTGCTTCTCATTTAAGTGGGTAACCCCCATTTCTTCCACCACAAAGACATACCTGGATCTTGATCTACTCTTGGAGGGACTACTACTGGCACTGCGGCTCCTGCTCTTATGAGAATGTCTGCTTCGAGAGCGAGACCTGGAACAAAACCAATCAAGTCAATGTTAACACGTGCCCACAGAGAGCTTGTGATCCCCTCGTCCCCTGTGGGTACAGCCCCACAGTATTAGAGCACCTTTCAGGCAGGCAAATGGCGAGAGCGTTACACAATGAAGTTATAAACTTTGAGTACCCTTCTCCCCACTGCTCATCCCCTGCTGCCATATCTGGAAGTGAGCAGGGTTCCTCATCAGGAAGAGAACATGCAACCTTATTTAAGACAAGGCAGCAAAAATCAAGTCAGAGTTTGAATACAGCAAGGTACCGGGATAAAGCTTTGACCCCAGGCTGTGATTTCATAAGTGACCTGTTCTATGAATAGTAGAAGTTTGCCCGAGTTTTCTTGCAGCAAATGCTACCCCAGAATGGAAGGGGGGAAATACTCGGTGTTGCGTGCTGAAGCAGTTCTCTCCATCACACAACGAAAGCTGCAAACCTCTAAGAAACAGGGAACAGGTGGAGGTTTCCAAGCTGAGAAAGAACTGGTAGTCCTGGTGCTTATAGCAGAACACAGTGTTCAGAGCCAAAGTGTTAACAGCACCTTCTGTTTCATCCACAGCTCCACCTGCCACGCAGCCTTCTCCTGCAAGACAGCAAGGACTATGGACCTGGTGTAGTTGGGGAAGAACAGTGGCAACACTGTCAGGTGCTCAGCTAGCACATACACACGTTCACCAAGGAGACAGCTCTGAAGAGACCTCGTTTCCCTGGGTTACTTGCAGGTAACTAATAAATTCTCAAAAACTGTATTTATTGAGAACTCTGAACACTTCCAAGGTGTGTTAGAATCTGTTGTATGTTCATGTAATCACTGATTCAGCCTGAGCTATGTTATGAAGTGACATACCTCGAATGGCTTCGGCTTCTGGAGTAAGAGCGGCGCCGTCTCGATCCAGGTCTGTCTTCCACTAATCTAATCTTTCTGCCATTTACTTCTGTCCCGTCCAGCTTTTCAAGGGCTCTTTTCATGTCAGAATAGGATTTGAACTCAATCACACCTTCATTTTTCCTTCCTTTGTGTGCATCTGCATATGTCACCTCCCCTGCCTGACGCATATAATCCTAGAGGAAGAGGACAGAATAACCATCGCCTGGAATCCAGAGTCCGGCTTCCAGGTTGATCCCGTTCATTTCTGCAACGATGCTCACTGAGCCTCTTCTATTCACATGGATGTCAGCAAGGGTCTGCACCAAACAGCATTTGCAGCGCTAACGCCGAGGTTTCTGAGCAAGCCAAATAACACACTGTGATTTCACAGAGTTTGTGTCGGTAGGACTAAGGGGGTGTTGATAGTTTGGAGTCAAATTGTAATTTCAGGTCTCCCATCTCGAGTCTAATATCAAGTATGCTCTGGACTATGGTAAGTTTCAAATTACAAAAGTTAAAGAAATAAATGCTCGCTCTCTCAATCATGGTTTCAAAGGTAGCTTGGGAAAGGTGATCAACTTAAAGGTCGAATATGAAGAGGCAAGAAGACTACAGGCAAGCAGACATCCCTTCGTCCTCCACCTAGGTAACACGTCTCACTCTGCTGGAATAAACCCCCACACAAGTGAAAGCTCAATTCATTTTCCTCACTTCGTGCTTCCTGGCTTCCCTGTTTCAATCACCAAACACCTCTGTTTATCAGACAGTGTCATTCCTGCCCAGCTTTGAGCAAGCTGTCAGACAGGGCCATCTTTCAGCTGCTGCAGACGTTGGCTGCAATGGAAATGGGGCACAAAACTTCAGATCAGTCTGTTTTCAACCCAGCTATTCCCGTCTTAAGTATGCTAATAAGAAAGCTCATCAAAATAAGCAATGCATCCATCAAGGATTAATCATGCCATGCTCTACTGACAATTTTTAGTACCAGAAGCAAAGACAAGCTATTGATAGTGTGAAGCATTAACAACAAAACACACCTGAAGAGTCTCCATACATACCTGAACTAGTGTTACACATTCAATTTCTACTACAACAAGGTTTGTTTAGAACAATTCTACACATCCTTAAAAGAGAACCATAAAAGGAAGCATTCCTGTAAGAACAAGTGTTTTTAACCATCGCTGCTAGGTTTGATAAGGAGACACTATTTCTTTGCACCTACTACTGAAATTCTGCTCCCTATCCTGTCCCCCCCCAGCCATGATGCAGATCATCTCAAGTCCAACACTTCACCTCCAGGGTACTCGGAGGTACTCTGGGCTACACAATGTCACCCAATGCTTCCACTGCCAAGAATCACCTTCCCCTGCCTTGCACTTGGAGAAAACACTCGCTTTGGGCAGAGGTTTTGCACGATTGCTCATGCTGGAAGCATCCTTTCCCTGAAAGTCTCTTTAAAACAGCTTTACACGGTGTGGAAATTCCTAACAGAGGCTGTGTGAGAACGATGCTATCGTTTCCCAATAGCTCTAACACCTTACAAGCTGATGAGTAAAATCCAAAGTGCCAAGGGTGAGCTCCTCCATCTGCAGTGAATCCTGCCACTGGCATGATTAAAGTCTGTTTTGACAGGGCTTAAGGATAGGATAAAACACATGTGTACGTGTTGTTGGTTTGTGTTAAAGAAAAAAGCCATCCTATTTGTAACATCAAGTGTGCAGGTACAACTCCCAGTGTCACGTTAATGATTTCATACCTGCAGATACACTTCCACAGTGACTTAATGTGTGTATTAATTCCAAAATCTACTTGTTAATAAGGCTGTGTGCTCATATGCATACAAGTTGGGTCAAGAACACAGGTGCACACCACTTTTCCTCATTGAAACAGAAGCTTTTTTACCCTTTGTGCTCTTTAATAGAGAGGGTAAAGAAAGGGGCCCCATACCTTAAGATCTTGCCAACTGCAGCGGCTTGACAAATTTTCCACAATCAATCTGTATTCTGTACGGGTAGGAGGACCGTACTTATCTCTTCCGCTTCTTCTATAACCATATCCACCTTTAGGAGGTGACAAGCAGACAGCAGAACTTCAACTAGGGAAATGGAGCACTGGCTCTACAAGCCCGCACAAAAACTGTCCTGCCCCGCACGTCCGCACAGACATCATGAATTCACACCCACCCCACTGGACTAAACTCAATCCCCCTCGTATCAAATGTTACAAAGATCCAAAGCATTAAAAAAAAATAAAATAAATAAATTACTACAAGCACGTAATTAAAACAAAGCACAGAATTATAATTACGCTACGATTAACATGCAATTAAAGTTATTTTTAACAGTTTGAAAGCAGAAACCAAATTAAGCCAGTTTACTAATGTTACTTACATTGCTTAAAGGTTTTCTGAATATCTGATATGAATAAAGCTTTTCAGGCACCTATTTCAGATTAATCTCATCTGTCTCTAACCCTTGGGGTCCTCACCACCCAGGTCTAATGGGAAAAGGTTGCGGTCGTCACATGGCTTCCTTTTTGGGTCAGCCAAGGGCCACAAAGGTCAAAGAGCCACTCATGGAAAGGTAACCCAGGGTCAGCAAATGGAACGGGCAGTCATCTTAGCCTCAAAGGACTCTTTCAATTAAAACATTGAGGTCTTTGTTAAATCTATGTTCAACATGACATTGCAAATAAACCATTCAAATAGTTACATGAAATGATAATAATAAAAATGGTACAAGAAACTGTGTTTATTAATTTATCAATTAAAATAGTTTAATTACAACAAACAAATTAATAAATATTCAGAGCAACAGTTACATTTACAGTTACAGAACACTATTCACAACTTCATATAATTCTTTTAAAATTACTTTTTAAAATAAAAATAAAATAAAAATGAGCAAAAAAATGTTTTATTTAAAATAAGTCATGGATACAAATGCATGTTAGTGCTTACTGCGTCCAGAACCGTAACTGCTGTCACGCCGTGGGCCTCTGGCATGCTCAACGATCACTCTCTCCCCACAAAGATCTTTACCATTTAGCTCATAAACAGCATCATCTGCATCTCGCAGATCATCAAACTCAACAAAGCCGTACCTGGAGAGAGGGAGAGAAAAAGAATCACTCGGAAAGAACTGAACTCAGGGTATCAGTGTAGGAGACACTGGCCCAGGGTGCCCGGAGAAGCTGTGGCTGCCCCTCCCTGGCAGTGTTGAAGGCCAGGTTGGATGGAGCTTGGAGCACCCTGGGCTGGTGGGAGGTGTCCCTGCCCATGGCAGGGGGTGACACTGGGGGAGCTTTGAGGCCCCTTCCAACCCAAACCATTCTAGGATTCTATGATCTGTGCTCAAAACCAACTTGCACCCCCCAGCTGGTGCCTGCAGAGCCTGAGGAGCACGTCCCAGCATGTTGTCCTTGAGGTGAACATGAGTTGTAACCTCCTGAAGGCTCCCTAAGAGTGCAAGGCCACCAACATCACATCCACAAAGCCACTAAACACAGTTCTATACTGCAGCATATTCAATAAATAATTCAATGTTTGCTCAACACCAGTGGGGCTGAAATGGTATCTGACAGACACTGCAGTATGGATATTCCACGGATTAAGATTTATCCCGATTTTTGAAGAGCCCTGGGTTCATTCCTGGTTCTATCGGGAAGTCCCCTTAATTCCTGCACTTCAAATGGGAACACTCATTCATCTCTGCAAACACAAGTGGTCTGTGCATCCTTCATGAAGGTCCAACAAGAAAGAAAACACAAAGGCAGGTTAGAAAACAGGATTTTGTTCCAATCAGACTCGTTTTACTCTTGACTGCGGACAGCACTGATGGTTTGGGGAAGAAGAGCAACATGCTCGTGCCACAGGACAGACTGAGATACCTGCAGCTTCCCAGAAGTGCTCTGTGCTCGCTGGATTTCCAATATCCCAGCACCTCAGAGACCACAGCGAGTCCAAACTTTATTGAAAGCCTTGAGAAAAGGCAGCCACAGTAAGCAGGAACAAACTCCCAGGGCAAACAAAAAGTCCCCAGGCAGCCAAGAAGCCTCAGAAGGGCAGCACGGGGTGCAGGTCCAGCAAAGAACCCTCCAAGTTTTGTGTCTGCAAGCATCTGCTGCACCAGCCTTGCACGAGACTTGGGAGTCCCAGGTGGATCCAGCGCGAGAGGAAGGGCACTGATTTAAAAAATACATAATATTTCATGTCAATATTTCCTACCACCAAGGCAGAAGCGTGCAGATTGCTGCTCGCCTGAGAAGTCAAAGCCAACGTTTCCAGCTTGGTCTTCAAGGGTGTCACAGACACCAGTGCCAACGCTGGGATGCTGCAAGCGCCCGGTCCCCGCGCGCCACCGATCCCAACGGAGCCAGCACAGGGTTTGAAAATAATTCCTCACAGCTGGTGCTCAGGGATGAGCTGCTGGCTCACTCATGGTCACAGAGCAAACTCACAGCAGCACCGAGCACAGCTCGAGCCTGGCAATTTCTAACCTGATGAGAGTTAAACACCCAGCTAAAACCCAGCGTTGTGTAGGTGCCCATTATCCCAACGGGTCAAAGGAAGAGGAGAACCAGAGTGCTGTTTATCGGAGTTCAGAGTGCACCTGCAGTTCAAATCACTTCAGCCACCTGCCAAGAGCAGATCCAGGCTCCAGAGTCCCCCAGGCAACACCAGGGATGCTGCAGCCCTGGGCACAACCTGGAGCCTGCACATCTCCAGCTGCCGTAGGCAAACACAAAACCCTGAGCTCAGAACTTGGAAACTTTTGGGAGTGATTTTAAATAATCCAGAAAAACCAAGCCCTGATACAAAAAAAAAACTGGCCTCCTCTTTTAGATCATTTAATTTTACAGCTTTCTGTACCAGCAGGCACAGCTCTGTATCACAGAGTACTTCAGAATGAGCCCCAAACACCACAAAACCGGCGGCTGCTTTCGTGTGCAAGAGCTGCAGCTTCATGGAAGAAACAAGCGTGATTGATTTACAACAATCGAAACAATCATAGTCATTATAAAACCATTCAAATTGCAACTTTCTTCCCTTCCATTTCAAAAATAGAGCAAGCGAGCTCAAACGTTTAAACGAGATCTCGCCCCAAAAGCAATTACTTACAGGGTGATGAAGCGCCTGGCACTTCCAAGAGGATAAATGCAGGGACATTTGAAGCTGGAATGATGGAGGAATACCTGAGTGTGATCACAGCATGGTATTGAACTTGTTCATCCATAATTTGCCGGGGGGGCACTCGGTCACCATCACCCAGCAAAGCACAGCCCGGCCACTCAGCTCCTACAGGAGTTTGCTCCCAGGATGGTCCAGCACCTACAGGACTTTGGGCAAACCAACCATGATGGAAAGCACTAACACCACTTCTTCTCTTCACTCATTCCAAGGGAATACTTATCATTTACTCTATGCTGCTCCTCTTTTTCATCTGGGAATATGTAGCCCCAGAATAAGACACTGCTCCGATGGGAAAAGAAAAAGCAAAAGTTAAAAAAAAAAAGAAATTAGAAGTTTTTGCTTAAGACAAACAAGCTCCTACAAACCCCGAGACTACCCACATGACTAAAAATCATACCCCACATCACTCAGAAATGGAAGTAACAGTGATCCAGCTGTTAAATACGTGTAATATTGCACCGCACGACCTAAAAACATGAATCAAAAGCCTCCCGAAGCACAGTGTTACACCACAGAGAGCCACAACTGCTGACACAGCCTTAACTACAGCAATCTGAGCCTGCTGTGATCCGACAGCGGTGCAGGTAAATCTCCTTTTAAACATCTACTATTACCACTCCGTACGTGGCATAAAACTGCTTACTAAGAACATCAACACAATTTGCTTCAGCTGAGGTGAAGCTGCACCATTTTCTGCTCCTGCATTGAAAAAGGAGAGAACTACACAAGTGTGTCCTTATCCTGAGCAATTCCAAGAGACTGAGCCTCCCAAAAGGGGAGGTTTTTGTTTGTCAAATCCAAAGTGAAAGGAAAAATGTGATTTTCTAAAATTGCTCAATACCCCAAATAAAAGGCAGACTCTCATTTTCTCCTCCTGCATCGCTTTGGGAGCCCCCTGGATCCTCCTGCACCCTCTTCTCCACGCCAGTCCACCAGGACCAGCACCAAGCCCACCAGGAAAACCAATTCCTGGCTTCATCTTTGTTGGGATAAAGAATACACCTGCACCACAGCCAGGATGGGGAAGGGCAGAGGTGCAAGCAGCACTCTGCCTGCTACTTCCACCCAGGTCATCCCTGCCCATCCTGCTTGGAGGAGGTTACAGCCAGGAGCAGAAGCATCTTCAGGCTGCTTGAAACAAAACACTCATTTAAATAAATCGCTGAAGTTACAACCTCAGAAAATATTTGAATTTCAATACTTAAACTGCATGATGTTTCAAAAAGATGGACCCAATTTGACATGGGAAATATAATGAAATTGGGTCCATCTTTTTGAAACGCCCTGTATTTAAATGTAAGATTTGGTAGCAATTCTTTCAAGTTTCTTGGACTAATGACAAACATTGCTGAGATTCTCTGGTCTTTGAGCACAACTGAATATCATAAAGCAAAAAAGGAATTAAAATCTCACCTTATTCACCCTAATATTAGCACAGGGAAAAAAACCCAATCCATAAATTCACCGGAATTAAAAACCAGTTCATTAGCAGGTCACCTCACTGCCCCATAAATGTTCTGGGTATCATCATGTCGTGGCACCAATTTGATTATTTTTAATGCTAATTGCTCTAATTGAAGCCAACGGGCATTAAATATTTTGGTGGGGAGAGTACAAGGAAACCAAATCACTTCTCCTTGGGCAACAAACACAGACTTTGAACCCAGAGAGGTGAAAGAAGTGAAGTTTGAAGCTTTTAGTCCTGATCTGTGTTCCTCCAGCGGGTGGAGAAGTTACATCCCTCTGTCCTGCAGGTATTTGGTGAGGACGAAGCTGTGAATTCTTGAAAGCTGCTGAGGGTGTGCAGGGCAGGTAAGCACACACAGGTAGAGCTATTTTTTAAGCTAGCAAGATTGCAGACTGGTTGTCCCATCAATAAAAGCTTGCAGCTCTTTGAATTTTCCTAGCTGGCTTTTAGCATGTTTTTAGAAGATAAAAAAGCAGGCTGAGAAGTCCAATTTTCTGGTCACTTAATGCATACACTACTGGCAGGCACAGCTCTGGTTGTCACTGCAGTTCTGAGTAGGAAAAAAGAACATGAAAGCTATGAGTGCACAACCAGAAATCACAAAGTGGAGTGGAGAATCCTACAGAAACTGGGTTTTTATTTCCCCATCCTCCTCTCAGGTAAGCATTGCTCTGAATTGCAAGCTTAAATGACAATTAGCAGCAAGCAAAAGCCTTTCAGGATTCCACCATATCACACTGCAGTTCCAGCCTCTTGCCCAAGCATTCTCAGCTTAACTGCTAATCTCCATCCAAGACAGCCCACAAAACTCCACAAGAAACTGGAAGAGCCCTTCAAGTCAAATGCCACGCAGTAATTTTTAATCATTTGCTCACCTCTACTAAAAATAAATCATGGGGAAAGGATCAGAGGGTGAAAGCAAACCACAGAGCACCCCAGCAAGGCTCTCCCGAGACACAGAATCTGAGAGCTTAAGTCAAATTTTATGTCAAACTGGATTTTAACTCCAAACCAACAGCAGCCTGTTGAAAGAACTTCAGGATACACAACTGAAAAAAGAATTAAACTGTTGAGTTAATCCCAGGAATGCAGCTGAAGCTCTGTCTAACCCACAGCCTGAAGCAATCTGCTACAGAAGCAGCTAAGGGCGAGGTGACTGACACCTCAATTACATTAAGTTTCCTGCACTCCTTCCTTATCTGTAACTTTTGAGCTCTGTCTCCCCCAAGTCAAGTCAGGAAAATGGCTGGTTTTAGCTCTGCAATAAATTGTATCCCTCACTTTAGGCATCCCTTCCCCCCTCTCTACCTGTTACCACTCACACTTCAGATGCCACAACTTTGGGCCACTCAAGCACTCTCATAAATCATCTCCTGCACCCACAGATGGTTTCTAAACGCTGAGCTGGGATCCTGGGGAGGGATTTTTCAATAAAGCAAGAAGACCAGTCCATTAGCCAGGTAACTTGGGAGTTCTACATCTCCCAAGAAAGTTTGGGTTTGCCTGTGAAACAGAAATATTTCATTGGAAGGCTTTAAATAGCAACAGGAAATCTGAGCCCCCCCCCCCAAAAAAAAAAGAAAACCCCACTGGGACTGGAAAACAGCTCAAATATTTCAGGTAGGGGCAATCTCCAGCATCTCCCGAAGCTGTGTTGATGAAAACACTGACACGTGCACACTTGCTTGCTTTAATAACAGATTTTATTCACCTTATAAACCTGTTATACGTCCACCTACCAATACAACCACTTGTTTTCTTTAATTTTTAGACTCAAGGACTGACTTTTTACAAGAGATTCCTCATCTCAGCCCCTAAAGCAAAAATAGTAACTGGCTCTCCTGGCTAATAACAGCCAAATCCAAATCCCACTCAGTCTTCCTAAGCAAGATTTCAAGGTGGGTTTCTTGTGAAAAGGAAAGAGGCCAACACTGCTGAGGCTTTACCTTCTAGGGAAAAAAAAAAAACCCACCAAAAATAGTAATTTTGTTTTCTCTTGGAAAATCCACACTTGAATGTCTTGGGCAAGTCCTGGTGGAGCTGGATCCAAACCCTGGAGCGGCGGCGAGGGGATGGCTGCTGGGACAGCACACAGGTGAGAACACACGGGAGGGCTTTGGGGGGGCAGGACCCCCCCACCGGCTGGTGCCACCACACCTCAGCCACCCCAGGAGCTCCAACAGGCCCTCTGCTGCTGCAACCGTGCCTGCAAAAGGGGGGGTGTCTCTGCCACCCCCCAACGGGTGGGATATTTTGGAAGTGGAGGGGGGGTGCCCTGGGGTACAGCCTGGCTCCCCCCTGGGTGCTCACCCTGGGGTGCAGAGGGGCCTGGGGGGGCACAGCAGAGCCCCTCAGGGGACACCCCCTCCTCTAAAAGGGGGGCAGGAAGGCAGTGACCTGCCCCC
>VZRW01008250.1:12783-24556 GCA_013398125.1 Aegotheles bennettii | reverse complement strand
TGACCAATGATAGGACAAGGGGCAATGGATGCAAACTGGAGCACAGGAGGTTCCATGTGAATCTCAGGAAGAACTTCTTTCCTGTGAGAGTGCCAGAGCACTGGACCAGGCTGCCCAGAGAGGCTGTGGAGTCTCCTTGGCTGGAGACATTCAAACCCCGCCTGGATGCGTTCCTGTGTGATGGACTCTAGGTGACCCTGCTCTGGCAGGGGGGTTGGACTGGATGAGCTTTCGAGGTCCCTTCCAACCCCTAGGATTCTGTGTGGTTCCTTTCAGATGCCTGAAACACACCAAACCCCACGGAGGCTCTCGGGAACACTTCAGCTTCAGCAGCCACCACCCCCCTGAAAAAAAAACCCAAAAAATGCCCCCCGTGTTATCTTCCAAGCCAGCACCTGGATTCCCAACCACGATCCCGCTTGTTTGACTAGTAGAATTAAATTTAATTCCTTATTTCTTCATGTAGGAGTAAGCACTCGGGAATATTCTGTGAAAGAGTTCTCTAAAGCTTTGTTAGGTTTTATTACCGTGGAAAACAAACAAGGGGGATAAAAGCTTTGCATTAATTTTTCTGGTTTATGTCATGCTTCGTAATTTTCTTAACGATCTCAGAATCCTTTTCTTGCCTTTTTCCCCCCCCAATTTATTCGTTGATCAGGAAAGAGCTGGTGCGTGTGATGCTGCTCTGCCCCCAGCACTGGCAGCTTTGCTGTGGGAACAAGGCAAATGCAAAATACTGGGAGGTTTAATAGTGATGGGAGAGGAGAGGGGAGATGCCAGCAAGGGGTTTATCACAGGTTACTCCTAGGAGGCTTCTTGGTTTGCTCTTGTCCAAGGGAAGTCTCAAAGCAAAGGGTTATGGGGGGAAAATGGCTTGAATAGGGCTCAGCAGATTTAGTTTTGTGAGTTTTGATTTCCAAGTGGTTTGCTCTTCCAAAAAACACACGCAGTTGTAGTGGAGCCTGCTCCAACCTTGAGTAGCATCTCTGCTCTACCACCCTTCTCCTCACCGCCTAGGACCCCAAATTGCAGAGAAATGAAGGTACAATGCTCAATTCCCCCTTCCCGCAGCCAAAAGCTGAGGTTTTGGGGTGAGACTTTCCCCCTGCAGCAGTAATTTCCCATGTCAGTGGTTTCCATCACACATCACCCCCCGGGGAGGGGAATGTGCTGCTCCTGGCTCTTCCCCACCATCAGCCACGGGCAGTGGAGGAGCAGAGTGGCTGCTCACTGCTCTCCACCAGCAATACTCCAAATGTCCCTATGGACACAAAAACCCTATTGCACTGACTCTGAAACTGGGGGATGCTCAGCCAGAGGATGGCATTGCCTGAGGCACTGACGTGGGGCTGCCCCATGGCTGTGCATGTCACCCAAACCCTTGCCCTGAGCTGGCACACCAGTTTATTTCAATTGCAAAATATATTTATTGAGGTGGTGTTTCACTTATGCTTTGTTCCAGGGAGCAGCAGAGAGAGCCTGCTGAGAACTGAGAGCATCGCCTGGGCACAGGGAGACCCCCCACTGAAATCCCAGGGTGGGGTTATTCCATGGAAAAACACCCTGACACCTGCAACCAGCAGCTCCACACCGCCCGACCCTTCCTGCTGGGCAGTTTCCAGCTGCTCTTCCCCAAGCCTGGAGCGTTGCTGTGACACAAGGGCAGGACCTGGGGCTTGGGCTTGGTCAAGAAGCGTGGTGAAGGGGACACAGAGGTGGCTCGGAGGCTGCAGGAGGGCAGGGAGGGCTGTGCCAGCTGGGAGAGGGGCAGGGACCAGCCCCGTGCTGCCCAGCAAAGGCACCCAAAAAACAGCTAAAAATGCCCCGGTGGGACAGCACAAACAGCCCTCAGCCCACTAACCTGGCCTGTCCCCATCTGCAAACTGAGGGTGTCCCCAGTCCAGGGGCCACCACATCCCTCTAAGCCACATTGCCCAAGTCCCACCCCATCCCTCAGCGAGTTCTCTTCAATTGATGATTTATTTGCAAGTGCTGCTGTGTGGATTCTCTGCTGTCTGGAACCTCACTCCTGAGCACGAGGAGTTTCTCCCTCTTTATTCCACCACTGGGTTTTATGAAGGTTCATAGCACATCTTCAGGATTGTCACTCTGCTGGTGAGTGCAGACGAGACTGGTGGTGGCTCTGGTTTTACTGGTGGAGCAGGTGGGAGAGGTAAAGGTGTGCACCATGCTCACAGCACCTCAACCCCTTGCAGCTCAGGACTGAACTGTCCTCTTCTAACCCCAGGATGAGTGGAGGGACATGGGCAGCCACCAATCTGGGGGGCAATAAATAACCTGGGGTTTCTCTGCTGCTTGCAATGAGTCTTGGAAGGTGACCCCCATGGGCACCTCAGCCCAAGGCTTTGCTGGCCACAGAGCTGAGGAACATCACCAGTCAACCCTGCCCACCAACTCTTGGAATAAAGACCAAGAATTGAAGTGAAAATTCACTGCATTGCTTTGAAATGGTTTTTTGAATGGACTCGTGGCTCTTGTTCCCCAGCCCTGCTGCCCCCAGAAAGAGCCTTGTCCTTTTCCCATTGTAATAATTGGGGGTGGAAAGTGTCTTTATCTGCTTGGGGCACAGATCTGGGGTAAGAAACACTGGTTTTAGTACCAGAGAGGCACTAACAGGACAGGGCCAGCCCTCTATTCTCTACAGTGGCCAGCAGCTGGCTGCTCAAAACCATGTCCATCCTGCAGCCACTTCTAGCAGGATGTTAATTGCTTACATGCAATTGTAATTTACACTTTCCAGGATGGAAAATCCCTGGGATTTAGAGCAGGGAAAGGGCCAGGCAGTGAGGGAAACCAGTGCATTGGGTTTGCAGTGCCATCTCCTTGCCCACCCTCACGCATCTGGCTGAGCACAGAAACATTTATTGGCATAGTCTTAAAAAAATACACGTGTGTTAGACCCTGATTTCCAGGAGGCTCTTGTCACCATCAGCAGTAGCAGCAGGAACAGCAGCAAAACTGAATTCAAGTAGTCAATTCAATCCAGGTATCCCAAAAATCCCCCCCTTGCCCTGCACATCTGGCTGTGACTTGCTGGGCAAATCCTGTCCCCCTCTCCAATGCCACCACCCTGAGGGGACGATGACACCCGTGGTGTCTTACAGCTCCTGCACTCAGTAACTTGGCATTTCTCTTTGGGTTTTTTTGCTGTTTGAGCTCATTTTTGAGATTAAATGATGCCAAGGGCTAGAAAAGCCCTTTGTGCCCTTGTCCCCCAGCCTGCAAGGGCACCCCCTGCCCCCATCCTGCCAGCACTGCCTGGGCTGGTCAGGAAAAAAAAAATGGAAAAAAAAATGAAAATAAGTATTTTTTTTTAAAATTTGGTTTTTCTTTCCAATGCAATGTGGGGACTGTTCCCTGCTCCCAGGAACTTGGCCTCTGAATGCAGAGGGTAGGACATGGAGGTGGCTCAGAGGCTGCTGCAGCGCAGGGGGGTTGTGCTGGCTGGGAGAAGGGCAGCAACCAGCCCCGTGCTGCCCAGGAAAGTCACCCAAAATCACCTGCAGGGACAGCACAGGCAGCAGAACAACGCTGGCAGCTGCTACAGGCAGGGGTACAGCCTCCAGACCCAAAACCACGTGTGAGGGGGACACCCTGATCTGAGCCAGCCGTTGTCCCCAGGCTCCCTGAGCTTCCTGGTTGGACTTGATGACCCTGGAGGTCCCTTCCAACCATAATGATTCTATGATTCCATGACTCCTCTTGCACCCTGGCTGAAGGGAGACTGCAGCCTGCCCCCAGGAGCAATGACACACAAAGCTGCAGAGGCTTCTAAAACTTCAAGTGGGCACCCAAAAGTCAACCCCCCCCCCAAAAAAAAAAAAAACAATNAAAAAAACACAATGGATCTGGAGGCTTTCCCCCTCCCTAAGCATCTCTTGTCTGCAGACAAGGTGGTGAAGGAAAGCTTGGCTGTGGTGGAGCAGCTCAGGGCTCAGCCCCTGCTGCCCAGGACCTGCAGGTCAGAGGAGCAGGATCTGCTTTGAGGAGGTGAAGGGCTCCATGGCAGCCTCCAGTGCTGCTCTGTAGTCCTGGAGTGGGACCTCAGTGCAGGCTGGCGCGGTGAGCTGCCCCCTCTGGATGAGCTGGCACAAGGTGTCCATCATGCTAGCCAGGCCCTCCTGGTCTGCAAGGGAAGGAGGGAGCTCTCACCATCCTGTGCCATGCCAGAGCCACCCACTGTCCCTGGGCCACACAGGGTCCTGGGGACACCGGCGTGAGATGTGCTGCCAGCTTGGGCATGTGGGATCATTGAATCCCAGACTGGTTTGGGTTAGAAGGGACCTTGAAGCTCATCCAGTCCCACCCCCTGCCATGGGCAAGGACACCTCCCACCAGACCAGGTTGCTCCAAGCCCCATCCAGCCTGGCCTTGAATGGGGCTTGGATGGGGCATGAGCCATGGGTCCCTGCCCAAGCCACACTGCCCAGCACCTGTGTTTCAGCCACCTTGAGGACCATCAGCACTCATGACACAAGTAAGAACAAAGAGGATGGCACCAGTGTGGTGGTTTGGCACCCGCTCCCATGCTGCTCCACCACACTGGTGCTGTCCCTCAGCACCCATCCAGCTCACCCTGCGCGTGGTCCTTCCTCCATTGGGTCATCCAGAAGCCACGGAGTCGCACATCCCGGAAGATGAAGGCACTCTGCAGAGAGAGGGAGCCACCGCACCCTGGTGAGACCCATGGTGTGCCCTCCCAGCGTGACAGCAGGGGAAGGTGGCAGAGAGGCTCCTCCCTCCTTCATTAGCACCCTCATTTGTGAGTCAGGGCACAGTGGGACGCAGAGATGTGGCTCCAAGGCATGGATAGAGCCAGGGCAGGTTTGATGCTTGGTGTTGGCAGGGCCATTTCCCCTTTGAGATGTCCTCAAGTGGCCTCAAGTTCCACCAGGGGAAGTTTAGGTTGGATATCAGAAAGAAGTTCTTTACTGAGAGGGTGGTTGGGCACTGGAATGGGCTGCCCAGGGAGGTGGTGGAGTCACCGTCCCTGGGGGTGTTCAAAAAAGGGGTTGATGAGGCACTTGAGGCCATGGTCTGATGGATGGTCTAATGGTTAGGAATATGATGGGCTAAAGGTTGGACTTGATGACCCTGGAGGTCCCTTCCAACCAGAATGATTCTATGATTCTATGTCACAGCAGCCCAATTTCTCCATAAATAAAGCCAAGAGACCTGCACCAAGGTGCAAAGCAGCTCCTCCCATAACTGACCCCATCAGTTAAATAAAAAGAAGGTTGGAGGCTCTCAGTGTGCAGGCAGCTGAGCTTCCACAGTGTCAAGCGGGAGCTGAGGGAACAGGGACATCCACGGTGGAGCACAGGGGACGTGCCATGAGAGAAACCAAGACTATCTATAGTACTCACCACAGGCACCATCACAGGCTGCTTTGCCATCCCCCCATAGGTGACCATGGTCCCTTTGGGTCTGCAGGAGGAAGGGGGTCCTCGGTTATGTGGTCCCCAAGGTGCGGCTGTGACCTTGCAACCTCTCCCTCCACCAAACCCAACCCCACCACTACACTAAAGGGCTTCTCACACCAAGCAGACTCCACTTCCAGAGCTCCCACGCACCGTTAGCTGAATTTGCAGCTAAATACACCAGTTACACCTGGCCAGGACTTGGTGGACCTTTGTAACTGGACCTCAACTGCCTCCAGCCACCAGCAGTGCCCGAGACACACAGTGATGATGGGTCAACTTTAAGTCACTGCTATTTTCCAAAACCACTTCTCCTCCACTCATGTCCCGTCTCCAAAACTTCAGTGATGACCAACATCAGCTAACAACATCTCCAGCCACCTCTTGCACTCCAGGGGCTCTGGAACAGGACCCTCTGGTTGCTATGCCCAGGGCACCACCCAGCCAAACTTACTGCAGATGTCGCAGCATCTCCGTAGTGCTTTTGCCTCCAACACAGTTCAGGGCGAGCCGAGGCTTCGGGATGCTCTGCAAGAGTTTATTGAGAAGGTTCCCAAATTGTAGAGCTCCTTTTGAGGATGGGACCATGGTGCTCGAGGGAGCAACTGCCTTAACCTCAACACCTGTGTGGATGTGGTGCTGAGGGGTATGGGTCTGTGGTGGACTTGGCAGTGCTGGGTTAATGGTTGGGCTTGATGATCTTAAAGGTCAATTCTATGATTTACGTGGGGGCAGGTAAGAGTTGTAGAGCTAAAATCTATGATCTGGCCCTTGTGGTAGCAGCAAAAGCCCTGAACTTCTGCAGTTAAATCCTGATCTAAAGAGATATTTGTTCTTCCCACCACCCCTGTACCTTTCCCGGCAGTGCTGAACCACAGGGACAGCCCCAGATGGTCTCTCCAGTGGGATGGGCATTGAGGTACCTTAAATATATCTTTCATCTCTGGCTTTCTCAGCATCTCCTCTGTGATGACATGGTCTGCACCCAGGGCCATCAGCCTCTCCACCAGCTTGGAGAGATCAGGTCTGGGGAGGGAAAAATAAAAAGGACTTGATGAGCCAGAAAGCTGAGTGTCACCTTGCCCTCCCTCCTGTTCACATTGCTTGAGGACAACAGGGCAGAGGCTGGAAGACACCTTGGAGGACCAAAAAGTCCTGGCTTGGGTGGGCAGGATGACCAGATTCAGCTCCCAAACTTGCCAAACCTCCTGCTGACCTCCAGCCCAGGCTGAGGGCAGTTCCTGCCTTGCAGGAGACCTTCTTATCTCCCAGGGGACCCACCTGTCCCTCACCACGTTGATGGTCTTGATGCCGGAGGCTTTGGCGATCTGGATAACAGCCTGACCCACGCCGCTGTTGGCTGCATTCTGGATGATGGAGTCACCTGGATATCAATAAATCCAGATTTTTTTCATTGCAGAAGCAACCAGCAAACCCACCTGGATTTCTTCCCACCCAGCACAGCCATACCTGGTGCCAGGGTCTCGAAGTCGGCCAGCATGCGGTACGCCGTGCAGGGGTTGACACTCAGGGTGGCAGCACAAAGCACTGGGATGTCGTTGGGCACCTTCAGCAGTGTCTCCTCAGGGAACACTCCCTGCGTCCGCCACGTCCCTGGGATACCAGCAGCATCATGGATAGGTGGGCAAGGAAAGGAAAACATGGTGAGACCTCAGCTCACACCACAGCCTTAATGCCGGTGGTGGCAGCACCACCACACCGTGCACTGTCTGAATCCTGGAGAGTGAATTCCAAGGTGTTTTTCCATATGGATACGGTCAAAATATTGCGAGAGGCAGAGGATGGATTCCCTGCTGCCTGCTGAGATTTATCAGCCAGCAAAGTCTGATCATTTCCCAGAGGGATAACGGGACTGGGGCTCCCTGGGCACAGGGAGTGTGTGTAGAGCTAATGGAAATACTCCCTATCCTACGGATGAGCCCACCTATTCAAAGCCAATTTAGCTAGATTTACTCCCTCCGTATTTACATCCAATTTAACCCCCTATCATCCATTTATTTTTTTTCTTTATGTTTAAAAATATCCCATTTGGATCTTAACTAGATGGGCTTTCCCTCTGCCATTAAGCTAAAAAGCCTTTTAAGAAGAAACAGGCAAAGAAGAAGCTGTTGTGTTAAACCAGAACTGACAATTTTTCTGGCCATTGGCATTCTGGAGGAGCTCAAAGACATTTGTTGGAAAATAAATTCTCCTGCTTTCCCATCAGAGCACTATTAAAGAGAAAACTGTAATGAGACAGAGCCACGACCTTGCCCAGGTTAAACGCTTTATCCTGGGTCTTTAGAGAAGCTCCAAGTAGGAGTGCCAAACTCTGGTTGTTCCCAGAGAAGCAGGGATTGCTGCGATGGAGCAGGGCAGGGATTGTCCCGATGTGCTGGGCACTGGGGAGGCTGAACTTTGAGTGCTGGGGTCAGCTCTGGGCCCCTCACTTCAAAAAAGCCATCGAGGTGCTGGGGGGTGCCCAGAGAAGGGAATGGAGCTGGGGAAGGGACTGGAAAATGTCTGATGGGGAAGGGCTGAGGGAGCTGGGGGTGTTCAGGCTGGAGAAGAGGAGGCTCAGGGGGCACCTCCTGGCTCTCTACAGCTCCCTGAGAGGAGGTTGGGGTGAGGGGGGGGTCGGTCTCTGCCGTGCCCACAGTGAAAGGACGAGAGGGAACGGCCTGAAATTGCAGCAGGGGAGATTCAGGTTGGACATGAGGGACAATTCCTTCCCTGGGAGGGTGATTGGGTGTGGGAATGGGTTGTCCAGGGAGGTGGTGGAGTCCCCGTTCCTGGAGGTGTTCAAGAGGCATCTGGATGTGGCGCTGGGTGATGTGGGTGAGTGGGGATGGAGGTGGGGGTTGGACTGGGTGAGCTTGAAGGTCTCCTCCAACCTCAATGATTCTATGATGCTTTACAATGGTGCGGAAGCCCCATAAAGGGTCTATGCTATAGAAAAGTAGATTATTTCTAAATTCAAGTTTAGCATAAGCAATGGCATCGCTACTGCTCCTCTTACAAGTGCAGTAATCCCGTTTTTTTGCATTGCAGGTGTCCCCTTCCTCGGGGACTCCCATCTGGAGCCTCCCTGCATCTGCAGAGGACCAGCAGCATCACTCGCCCTGGCTGGGGAGCAGGTACCGAGCTCATGTTAAGAAAAAAAACAACACTAAAAATAAAAATACAGGGCAGGACAGAATAAAACTTAGACCAAGATATAAGAAATGAAGATGCCTTTGTGCAGCTCCAGCTGTTTTCCTGATGCTTCTTGTCTGAGACAATCCAGCCCATTATATTTATGATCAGGCTAATCCGGCACTAAATGGGTTCCAACTGCTGCTTCCCTCGCCTGGAACATTCTCTAATGGAGCTTTTTTTTTTTCATTTTAAGTCATACCTGATTAGATGTAATTGCTGTAAGCAGGAGAGGCAGGTGGCTCTATCCACACCCAGCCAAGATGGTGCTTTGGAGAGAAGCACCCCAAAATCCCCACGCCAGCCCCTGGAGCGTTGGTTTGCACAGGGGCACAACCCTGGGCAGTTCCCAAGGAGCTCAAACATCCCAAAACTCCCCTGGGAGGATGCTTTGCAACCAGGGGCTGCAGAGAAGGACCTGGCTGGTGAGTGAGGATCCAGCAGTGGCTCCTGGCACTGGGGATGCTGGGGGACACACTCACCGAGGCCGGTGCCCGCTGGGATGACCCTGTCCCCAGGCTTCAGAGCAGCCACGCGCCGCCCCACCTCCAGCACTTCCCCAACACCTTCATTCCCTCCAACAGCTGGCAGTGGGGAGAGGATGGCATAGGTCCCTGTCAGGAAGCCAGAAGTAAGCTGTGGAGCTCAGACCTCCCCATCCCAGGGGTCTGCTCCAAACCCTTCCCACCAGAAGCATCTCCAGCAGAATTAATATGCAAAAAAGGATGTGGCTGGTGTCACCTTGGATCATATTGATGTCAGCGGGATTGACGGGGGCTGCCAACATCTTGATGTGGACATCAGAGTCCCCCAGCTTGGTCACCTTGAGGTCCTTCAGTCTGAAGAGGGAGACACAAAGGAGAAATGCATTAATACAGGCTTGGCTGATGCCTTCTGCACCTTGGTTCAAATGGGAAGAGATGCACATATCACCTACACAACACATCAGACAACATAAACAGCACTGTGTTCCCCATCTCATCTGTATTGCTGTAGCCTGGTCTTCTCCAGTGAAGAAACCCAATATCCAACTCAACTCATCCAACCCAACTCATCCAACCCCAACACAACTCCTCTGCTTCCCAACCTATTCCTGGGAGTAGCAGGGATCCAGAAAACCCAGCAGCACCATGCCACAGACCAAGAGGAACAAGGAACCGGGGGCTCGGTGATGGCCTGACCCATCTCCCAGCCAGGACTCTGCCTTTTGCAAGTATCTTCCTCTCCTAATTAGCAATTAAGATCATGAGACATGAAGGAGGCTCCTAGGAGGGTCCAAACACCTCACCTGGAGTTGGGCATCAGTGAGGTACAGGATATGGCCCTGCAGGCACTGAATATGACCAAGAGTCCTGACTTTGGTGGATTTTGCTCAAAACCATGTGTGTTTTTACAAGGTTATGAATTATGAAGCCAGGAGTGTGTCAGGCAGGAGGCAGAATTAGCAGGATGGAGTTAGCTCCTTCCCAACCCCCTTCAAACCCAACTGCAAGGCTTTGGCAGGAGAACACGGCAACTCCGTCCTGTCTAAGGTTTCAAAATATTAAAAATAAAATAAAAATCAGCATCGTAGGATGCAGGGACCTGTTTGGAGGCATCGCTGCTGCTGGGCTCCCCAGCAATGCTGTCTCCAGGCTGCATCTTCCTGCCTTTGTTAAGCAGCAAATTAAATTATTTTGGGTTTTGCCACCTTCTGCCTGAAATCCCTTCTTAAACGAGGTTGAACATTGGGGTTAAAGTTAACACCACGCAGCACCTCTGGGCTCAGATTTCAATCCCATTAAAAAAATATCAGATTTATACTGGACAGACGGACAGAGTTTTGAGGGAGGCTTCTAGAAGCCAACCACCCAACCAAACCCCACCTCAGCAGGCAAAGGAACGCTCGTGGCTCTTAACAAACCCAGCAGTTTGCGCAAAAAAAGCCACCATTCCATCAGGCTGGGCGTTTACAGCTTGTCCTGCCCCGTTTCAGTGTTACAGGAACTGGGATATTTTCAGAGACTTGCGAAAAAGAGAAGTCCTGAAGCACAAGCCCAGCAAATCTCGGGAACCATCAGCACCGTTGCACAATTAAACAGTCATCAGGTACTTAATGCCTTCTTTGCTTCAGTCTTTAACTACAAACCTTATGGAGACCAGCTGAGGGAACTGGGGTTATTGAGCCTGGAGAAGAGGAGACTGAGAGGAGACCTCATTGCCCTCTACAGCTACCTAAAGGGAGGTTGTAGTGAGGCTGGTGTTGGTCTCTTCTCCCCAATTGCTGATGACAGGACGAGAGGAAATGGCCTCAAGTTCCATCAGGGGAAGTTTAGGTTGGAGATTAGGAAGAAGTTCTTTCCTGGGAGGGTGGTTGGGCACTGGAATGGGCTGCCCAGGGAGGTGGTGGAGTCACCGTCCCTGGGGGTGTTCAAAAAAGGGGTTGATGAGGCACTTGAGGCCATGGTCTGATGGTCCAATGGTAAGGAATATGATGGGATAAAGGTTGGACTCGATGACCCTGGAGGTCCCTTCCAACCACAATGATTCTAGGATTCTAAAAGCAACCACCTATCCCCCAAAAACCCAGGGGTTTGGTGTCTGGGTGCACCCCAAAAATGTATTGGCACCTCTTGAATTTCTAGGTGTGACCGGGTTCCAGCAGGGCAGCAAGTCCTTGGGGTCTCCTCCCTTGAAAAACAGGCACAAAATCCACCAAAATGGGACTTGCCCTTGCAAGGCTTTCTGGGTGATGTAGAAGGAAAATCCCAGGCACTGTCCCCAAAAACCACTGGTGATGCTGATGGGTGTGACACTGGCTTGGTCCCTTAATTGGGACCTCAAGGAGAAATGTCATCAGTGTGATGCAACCAAGGATGACTCTGGGGTGCAGCGATGCCGGGGGCTCGGACCTCCCCATCACACCCCAGATAAAGCAAGAATGGGCTTCCTGGGGGAAAACACGTGGGTTTAGGGCAAACTGAAGGAGTGGCAGCAGGTGGGTAGGGGACAGGCAGGCAACTGCTCCCCAGCACCCACCTGTGAGACCATGGCATGGAAATGGGGGCACCCCCAGGGCCCCCCCGTGTGCACGAGGGTCCCACAGGGAGCTGCACCCCGACCCTCGCACCCCACCCCCCCTTGCACCCCTCTGCTAC
>VZRW01008249.1:122872-145198 GCA_013398125.1 Aegotheles bennettii | reverse complement strand
AAAGAGAGAGATATGTAGCAGGGAAACTGGCTGAACCAGGATGCTGTGGGAGACTGTGAAGGGAATTAGATGGTGAAAAATGTGAATGGGATGAGGAAGTGTCTGTGTGTGCTTGCAAGAGCATGTGCATACAGGCAGCCCAACCCTTGCAGAAGTGTAGAAGAGAAGGTAATGAACTAGGGGGGAAAATAACAGGACAGAAAGTATCTAGGAGACAACAAGAAAATGTTGTGAATCTTCTTTTTCTACAATCTTGTACCTATGCTTAGTTTTGACAATTAGATTTCATTTTATCATTGCTGAAAAATGTGTTTGGAGAAAGTCTGAAGAGCAGTACTAAAGGGTAATGGAGAACTTTCCCAGCTGGCTTGGGCATCTTGTATCCATCTATTGTTCCCAAAACTATGTATAAGAGCATGACCTGATTTTACATCTTGTTCTTCCATTGCCTTGGGAAGGACCAGGAGCCAACACTATTACTCATTTGTACCAAATCAAGCAGCTCTGTTTACACTATATACAAGTTGTACCTCTTCCTAAAAATCTTAATTTGGCTGGCTTGATTTTAAACTATCAGTCTGAGGAGGAACTCAGCATTTTGGTGATGTAGCAAGGTCCAGGTGTATAGGTGAGGTTGTATCCCACACTGGAAATTTGCCATTTGGAAGAAGTCACAAGCTGCATACAAGAGATGGCCCATGGGTCACCTCAGTGAGCCATCTAGCCCACTGCTCTGTTCCCAATGGTGGCAAGAGGAGATGCTGTTTAGAAAGAACATGTGAGGCCGGTTGTTATGTGCAGCCCTTTTCCCTAGTACACAGCATCCACAACTGTTGGATTAGGGACACTAGAGGATATGTTCCTGCCTCATTCTTTTAGCATAAAGACCCATTAATTTGTCTAATCCCTTTTTGAACATGCTAATACTGTCTGCCTCCACAAGCTACTGTGTTGGCAAGCTCCAGAGGTTCACTACCCACTGTGTAAGCAAGGACTCTCTTTTCTCTCTTTTAAACTGATCTTTTGCTAGTTGCCTTGAGTCCCCTAGATCCCATGCCACGTTCTGGTAAACAATAGTTGTATGTTTGGTTTTACCAGCACATTCATCATTTGGTAAATCATGATTACATCATTCCATTGCCTCCTTCACTCCAGAACAGCGTCCCAGTATTTTCAGTCTTTGTAAGGCACCAGCTTCAGCACCTCGACTGTTTTTGCTTTTTAACTCTACTACAAGAATGCACCAGTTTTTTATGCAGCAGCAACATTACACCCTCTGTCCTGTTCCTAATAACTCTCTCATGAGTTCCAACATTTTATTGGATTTTGTTTGCCATTGCATACTGAGCTGATGATTTCAGGGAACCATCAGCAATGGCTCAGGGATCTCTTTGTTAAGTTGGAACTCTCAGTTCCAAGTCTAATTCCAGACCACTGGTTTGGTAAACCAGGGGTCCTGAGTAGGGCCATAAAGATGATCAGGGGGCTGGAGCACCTCTCCTATGAAGACAGGCTGAGAGAGTTGGTCTTGTTCAGTCTGGAGAGGAGAAGGCTCCAGGGAGACCTTCGAGCACCTTCCAGTACCTGAAGGGGCTACAGGAAAGCCGGAGGGGGACTTTTTACAAGGGCATGGAGTGATAGGACAAGGGGGAATGCTTTCAAGCTGAAACAGAGTAGATTTAGATCGGATATTAGGAAGAAATTCTTCCCTGTGAAGGTGGTGAGACACTGGCACAGGTTGCCCAGAGAAGCTGCGGCTGCCCCCTCCCTGGAACTGTTCAAGGCCAGGTTGGATGGGGCTTTGAGCAACCTGGTCTAGCAGGAGGTGTCCCTGCCCATGGCAGTGGGGTTGAAACGAGATGATCTTTAAGGTCCCTTCCAACCCAAACCATTCTATGATTCTGTGATACAGATAATTTTTTACTAGATGCATTGCCCTGGACTTACCTATATTAAAGTTCATCTACCACCTTTGAGCCAACTCAGTTTGGTGAAGTTCTCATGGCCTGCACAGAACTTGACTGTCTGAAAGAACCTAGTATCATCTGCAAACTCTGTGATGGCAGTGACTCCACTGTATGACCTGGTTCAGTGCCATTTTAAATGAGTTCACTTGGTTAACTTTTATAACTCCCAAGGAAAAAGAACTCCCTCCAAAATCCCCTTAAGATTTGAAGGCTAGTTTCCACTTCTCTAACCTAGTGGAGCTGCATGGATTTCAATCACAGATGATTCATAGAGGTTAATAAAGCCAACTGTGTCCTGTAGGGAGAAGAGTGAAGGATATTGTCTCTAGCTGCCTCTTAGCTCCTCAGAAAAGGGGCTTTGCTTTATTTTAGTCTCCTGGGATTGTTCTTGATAAATATGAAATTTGTAATATAACCATACTCACAGAAGTATTAAGTAGTTTACGGCACTAAGCTGTTGCTGTGTCTGCTTCTAATAAAAAGATGAAAACATAAGCCCCGTCCTTTCAGATGAATCACATAAGTTATGATGAGCATTCCTAATTGCACACCTGGGAGCTTTCCTTATTTAGAAATTAGGGTATGCAGGAGCCCTGAAGTCTGGCTGGCAAAGGATGTCCCTGGAGCAGGAGTGTGCAGTGATGGGCTCTCTGTGGCTGTAGCTCCATCTACTGGTACTATTGGCCTGATCGCTGCCTGTTAGTCACGGGCTACAAGTAGCTTGTTCTCTTTGGAGGTCTTCATCAAATCATGGAACCATAGAATGGTTTGGGTTGAAAGGGGCCTTAAAGATCATCTCGTTTCAACCCCTCTGCCATGGGCAGGGACACTTTAGACCAGGTTGCTCAGAGGCCCATCCAATCTGGCCTTGAATTCTTTTATGAAAAAAATTATGATACATAAGAATGAGGTAAATTCATCATAAATCTCTTCTGATAACTTTCAGCCAGCAGAGGTACTCAGATCTCTGAGAGACCCCTGTAACTTGGTGATATTATACTAGTTCTTCATCTTAGGAGTTTCATGTGACATTGCACCTCATATACCCCGTCCAACATTGACAGCCCTAAACCATTCACAACCCGTGAGTCAGGTCCCACAAAATAATGAGATTATACAAGTGCTGGATTTTTATCTTGGAGCCTTCACACTTCCCACGTCTGCCATGGCCACAAAGGCTGTTTTTCCCCTAATGGCAGCAGCTATTCCAGCAGCAATTTATCCAAACAGCAGGATACTTAAGAGAAAAAGCAAATGACACAAGGCCAAGAAATTTGTAATACCATTTGTTTCAAAGGTCAGCTCTATTTAGTGCTGAGGGAAAACTCTGTTCTTACCTCCATTAGTGAAATTCTTCGCTGCTGACTGGAGCTGAAAAGAAGTTGCATTAATGTAACTAAAAGAAAAATTCATAGAAAAATTCAGCCTCTCATTCATCATTTAATTTCTCTCTGAGGTAGCTCTGTGTTTTTCTAAGAACATTTGCTCCAGCTAAGACTCAGGCTTGTTGTTTGACAATTTCATTATCAGATAGTTTTACTTCTTATTGTAGGTCAGGGACTGAACCTTGGACTTGACCCAGGAACAGCTGTCACCTCTGCCCAAGTCCTTCTCCTTTCTGTCCCCCAGCTTGTCCAGAGCCCATGGCAACTGGAGCCAGGGAATGGAAAGGAAGACGATAAGTACTCCTGCCCTTCTTCCAACTCTTAGAGCTGGTACCAAATTCAGAAGTGGATCTGGGAAGTGGAGAACATTTCCCCTTCTACTCTGCTCCTGATTTTTAGGTTAAAGCATCTGGTGATGATTCACCTTGCCTCTTATTCCAACAGCCCAAGGCTCTAAGCTGGCCCTACAGGTTCCCCGGGGCTTCAAATCCCAGGCCAAGGTATTTACAGTTTGAAAAACAGGTATATTAAGGAGTCAAATGCTGGATTAAATGCCATATTTTATACAGGGGACAACCATAGCCAAGTACTAAGGTTTTAATTTCCTTTTCTAATCAGTAGGCTTCCCACTCCATTTCCTCATTTGCCATAACTTTGTACGTTATCTTGGTGGAATCATCTTGAGACCATCAGTGCCCTTTAGAGCTACTGAACAGTGAATCATACCCCAGGACACTACACTGGTTTCTGGGCTGTCCAGCCTATTCAGATCATGCTGCAGCTTCATGCTTTCTTTCCAGAAACAGGGAAGAGCCAAGGAGAATACCATGGCATAGAGTGTGACCTAGCTGGGGTCTTCACCTGGATCCAGGAGTCTGGAAATACTTCCGGGTCATGCAATTTGGAAATAGTAAGACCTATGATATCATTAATTACATTAATTTATGTTATAGTATGATTTCCACTGGAAAAGTTATCACAAAGTAAAATGTCATAGCCCTTGTATGGGATGAAAAAGAGGCAGCAAATTGTTAATAGAAAGAAAACACTTTATGCCTCATTAGTTCATCTCATAAAGCTTATTGAACCTAAAACACCTGTAACAAAGTAATATGAACAGCCAATCATTTGTGGGCATTGTGAGTAGAGCTGCCCAAGCATGTAATCAGATCACTAGGAAGCCCCAGCACCTTTGTACAGGGCAACGGGGCTGTGTGAGGTCCTGGCTCTGCAGCCAGAGGAGTGCAGAAGGATCCTTTTCTCTGCAAGGAACCCCTCTGGGCTCCTTCTGATCTGCTGTTTATTGTGCCACACCACTGGTCCAGTGACATAGGCCACACCTTGCTGAAATGACCAGGAAAAGGTGTTTGGATGATATTAAAATGTCCAGTAATTATTTTAAGATTAGTAGTAATGCTGCAATCACATATGGATCCACAGGGCTCAGTCCTTGCACAAGAGCCTTTCTGGAGCCAGGCACAAGAGGTCTGACGCTGGATGTGCTGGACATAGGTGTATGAATATTTCATCCACAATCTCCAGAATTCTGATTTTGCAATAATCCCACAGCAAAAAAGGTGTTAACACCACGTGTAGACATAATCTGACTTGATCATTGTGTTCCCTTGAAAGGTAGCTTGACAAGTTCGCTGCCAAAACCTAGCTCAGGTTTCTAAACTGAAAGGTGCTGTGTCCTGGCAGGCTTAAGGCAGGTCATATTTTACTAACGCAAAGAAATTAAGGCTCAGACATGTAGTATAGGAGGAAGCAGCTGAAACCTGCAGGTTCCTGAGGACCTGTTTCTTTTAAAATGCAGAAGGTAGACCAACACCTCAAACAGGAACTCTATGTAGCCTATTTACAATTGGATAATTTAGATTTAATGTCAGAACACCCAGAAACTACGTTTGATCTAGAAATGCCAATTTGGCACGTTAAACCTCCCTTTGGCTCACAGTCCTTTATAAACAGTCATTCTAGCTTTTAATCCCATGTAACTAACTGCCAGAGTAACACCACCACAACAGAGACAGAAGTGGGACAGGTCACACACACTATACCGCTTCTTTCCTGCCTCCAGCGGGCAGCAGTATGGGCTGATGGGCAGGGCACTGACCTCTCGAGTGAGAAACCAGGTTTCCTTTTCCCGCTCTACCACAGATCTCCCACGCGAGGCTCTCGGCAAACAAGTTGTTCAGTGTCTCTGTGTTTGAGTTTCCTGCCTGGGAAATGAGAATAGCACTTTTCCTTTCTCCAGGAGACCTTGAGGATAAATACAGTAAATTCTGAGCTGCTCAGGTTAGAAGGGATTTTAGATAAGCACCATAATGGACCAAAAGAGATGCAACCCAGCTGGAGAAAGGCGAACAGTCATGCTGAACACAACTCCTAAAAAAAAATAATTAAAACTTTCCATTGCTGTTTACTGATTTTAATACATCAGATTTGCTTTTTCTTCTGATGGTTTTCTTTGTGTGTCAACAAAGATCAATGTGTCATGATCAATGGTACAAAATATAGCTATAAAGAAATACAACATGCTCTCACTATCAAGTTTTTCTTTTTGTAAACTGAAAATAGCAATGTCCTATTTGCATCTCAGTTTGGGAACTCATGGTTCACCATTACCCACAGACAAGACATGGGAAGCCTTTCTGTGCAACCTGGACAGTCTGGAAATGGAGATTTTTAACTTTCTATGAAGAGCACAGTTTTATGTGATCACTGGTTCTGCCTCTCTCACCTTTTACAGCTGTTTTACAGCTGCATTTTTCAGGCAGTGTTTTACAGCAGCATAACTTTACTTATGTCAGAAGTTACAAGCAATGTACACAGCCTGAGAAATCATGAGGATCTGAATAGACTCATCCTGGACATATCAATGCACACTGCAGAACCTGTGTCACTCTGGGTTATTTCCAGGCATTCGGTGAGATAGAAGCAGAGTCAGGATTTCTCTAAAGCTGTGGATATTTTCTGAGCAAGTTCTAACGAAGTTTTCATTTTCTAAAATGTGCACTTTCATTTATCTTTAGCAATAAACAACAAACTGCTGCTTCTTTCTTCACCCTTGGAAGGAAAGTCTCCTTAGAGAGAGCTTATTTACCAGCAGCTACTACACAGTGGTATCCAAAACACTTTCTGGTTCTAAGAGTAGGGACCTGCATGGTATCATAGATATTCCTGCATTACAGCTTCACATCAAATAGAGATGTCTGATGAAAACACAATCTGGCATCTGTGATCTCATTCCTTTCACCTCAAATTCATTGAGATAAATGATGTCCCTATGCCCTTCCCCACTCCTTCCATTCTTTGGAGAGGTCTAAGTTTGAGTTCTTCAAGGTCATAATCTTAGGGAAATTTTTGTACAGGGAAGAGTGAGATTTATTAGAGCCAGTTTGCATATATCACCTATACCTGTTATGGGTTACGTGTTATTCCTGTGTCAGTATTTGCATGCACATACCATTTCTGAGTCACACCTCTTTTCAGCTCCCTGTACACAGTAACAGAAAATTAACTACTGCCTTTTTTTTAAAAAAAAGAATGTAACTGCTTGTTCAGATGTGTCCTTGCTTAGATCTTCCTCAAAATACAGCAAAACTCCTTGCATACTAACCAAAAATTTCCATTCATTCACTCCTTTTTAGCTATGAAAGCCTTTCTTCATTACTGTAGTTTTTACCTTTATCTCTCTCTACACTTTGTTTATCTTTGATACTTTAGAGGTAAAGTTCAGTTTCCTCACTATACAAACAGTTTCCATGCTAGGCTAACCACGCTCTGCTATCTGGACTTCCACAAGTAGCTTAAGAGACCTGAATAGCACCCATCAACCATGTTCTTTACATCTTGGGTTTGAACTCTGAGGTTAGATACAAATGCCAAAGAATTTGGACAGCTTTTTAATTGACGCCATGCATGGAATTCATACGCTGTAGGTTTAAATAGGCAAAAAGTCAAGATCTTTCCTCCTTCAACCCAGAGGGCTGCAGAGAGTGTAGCTGTGGCATGCATGGTCTGTAGTGTGCAGTGCATATTCAGGTTGCAGGATGAAGGAGAAACCACAGCAAAGATCAGCGCTCATTTGCAATGTTGTTGTAGCCAACCTCATTCTTCTCCTCACTAATATTCTTGCTGTGTCACATGGCAAACTGCTACACAAAACTAGCACCAATGTAACTGTGTCTTCTCAAGAAATCTTAGCCTTAATCTTGTATGTCTAGCATCAGGTCAAAGTTGCAAGGTAGGTTTTTGATACTTTCCAATGACGGAATTAATAACCAGACTACTGCCATAAATGTATTAAGTAACTTTAATGCTGCTTAGCATAAGTCATTGTTATATACTTTCATCCATATACTCGTGTAAGTGTATTTTATACAATATGAAGTGTTTTACAAAGTATATGGCTCTAGATAAAATGTTCACAAAACAAGTTTCAATGCAAGTAGAGAATTAGACCAAAAAAATAATAAATCAGCCAGAGTACAAAATCTTTGGAAGGTAAAAATTTCTGAAAACAAGATACATGAAAACATCCCACTGCAGTAATTCAGGACAACTGAGTGGTTCCAGTAGTCAGAAGGGCTGCTACTCACTGCTGTGTCATCCGTAAGAACCTGTCCTGGCTCAGCAGGGACTGCAGTGCACTACTGAGGGTGGCGGGCTCTCCGAGATCCCTGTACCTGACAAGTTTGATAAAGTAACCTTCACAGCAGACACCCTTGTTGGCTCAAGGAGAATGAGTAGGCCTGGGAATGAAGAAAGTCCTGTCCTTCCCTGCCCAACCACTGCTGATCTCTGCAGAATATTCAGGTGCACTGGCAAGATGTGGTGAGCAAGTTGTTCTACAAATGACATGAAGCCTTTATTCTCCCAGGTTATCAATTTGGCACTATTCACAAGAGCAAAAATTATTTACTAGCATTTTTAAAAAAAGTTTCACCATCTGCAAAATGGCATGAGTGTTAGGGAGCAGAGCATAATGCTATCGTTTGGTTTTGTTAAATTAACTCTCTATGTATAGTATCACACCTCATTACACAACAGGAATATTCAAGAGAGCCTCGATTAAACTCAGTTTGTGCCAAAAGCAGACTCCATAGTGAGCGGACTGTTTCGCATTTCACTGCTTTCAGTAAGATGTTGCATAGGCATCTGTCCAGATAAAAACACCTTTATAACACCGCAGGTTTAGAATGTCACAAATAACACAGGGCAAGAATTGAGGTCAGACATTATTCACCACTTGGTAACATTCTATTCAAATTATATTGACTCTCATAATAAGTAACAAATGCAGCACTTGAAGTAACAAAAAGAAAGCTGTACTTTAACAAAGTAAAACAGTGCAAGTATTCCTGATAAACAAAAATATAGCATGTATCTACACACACAACACTAATGCACTGTTTTGTTTTGCAGCATAAATATATTTCATCAAGCTAAATTCCTAAAACTAATGAACTACTGACTGACAGTCCCAAACTGTAGTATCCATCTACTAAGGAATACAGTAAGCTTTGAGGATCAGATGACCATAGCTGGATATGGCTATAAAAGAGTATCAAAAGACTTCACTGGATGGATATTTAAAATATTTTCTCTGTACATCAAAGTTAATAATATATATACTAAGTTGGTATCACAAAGTCAGCCTGGGCTCTGATCATGCAAGGAGCAGCATGCACAAAACACATGACTCTACAAGAAGCCTCAAAGCTCTGCCTGTGTGGAATGCACTATAACACTTCAGGCCCAATCCAGGACCTAAGAGGGGAGAGCTTTTTAGCTGCCTATGCAGTTAACATGTTGGTTTAGTTTCCATTTTCTTCCTCTTCTGATTTGGCAGTAGAATTATGTTATTTGCTAATGACCCATCTGTGTAACTCTGAACTCTGCGATACCACACAACAAATATGCTTCTAATGAGTACACAATAAAAGTAAAAATTAGAAAGGGAAGAGATGGAAACTTGTTTTCTGTTAAGAAAATCCTGATTAGCTGTTATTTGCATTTCAGCACTTTAAAACAGATTTCAAGCAAAAAAGTCTTTCTGGAATTAGATTACAGTAAAACAGACAAGTTGCACTTAATTTTATCTGAAGTGGAACACTTAGGCTTTAACCTCTCTTCAGCCGCTATAGCCTCCATCTCCTTAATGCCAGGGCTGTGCTGCAACCATAACAAACAGCTGTTGCAAAGGCAAAGATCTAGAGGAAGAGCAAGGAAAAAAGAAGGAAAAAGGAAAAAGTGAATCACACATTATATTGTTCTACATTTTTTTTTCTAAATAAATACAGGAACAGAAATTATTCAAAAGTTACCTCCCCCAGACAAAATGCTTAAGGTAAAGATAGGATTGGGATCCTCTGAAGTTCTTTTACAAGCATCTCTTATAACTCCACGTTATTGCTTTAAACTTGCTTGCTTGCCTCAGAAGACATTTTGAAACAGAACATGAAACAATGCCTGTGTAAGTTATGGTACAAAGTAATCATGAGGATTACTTTGTGTACATGTGTACAATACATGTGTATGTACACCGTGTATTCCACTTTTATCTAGACTGATCAAACATTAATCTCAGATTTGTTTCCAAGTGAATGCCTTTACCAGCAAACAACTAAGATGAGATCCCTCTAAGCAGCAGAACTTTTTACTTGCAGAAATACAGAAACAGCTTCAAATCTGGTCCCCTTGTCCAGATAACCAGTCACTAGAATGACTTCCTGAGAAATGCCAGGAAGTTGCTATTGCTCAAGGACTGAATTGAATAGACTTGAACTGAAGGTCATGCCACAGCAAGCTTGAATATGTAATGTAAATCAGAAGGAAGAAATGAGAAACTGAATTGCTGAAAAAAATAGTTCCTCATTTTGCCCAGTGCGAATGATGGATTCTGTCTCTTAGAACATTGAGTTATGTCATAACAACTTATCCCTTGCTTTCCAACAACTCTTAATTTGACAATTAAAGTTTGAATATATGCTTCACTCTAGAACTATCACCCATATAAAATGAACACATATTTATTTAGTCACAGTATACAAAAGTTATTTTAAAAGACAAAATGCTAACAAACTTAATTTTTTTCCATGTAGATCACAGGACTGCTTTAATGAAGTGTTTCAAAGGATTACATTTTTTTTCTGTATGTCCTGACTTTCTAATTATATACTTTTGGAAAAAATGCTAAGACACTAAAGAGTACAGTTACCCAATTCACCATTTCCCAGCATCTTTTAATTAAAAATACCAAGACAAGTTACAAAAGGGTCTCCTCTTCCCCTAATTTGATAGGGATTTGAGGAAACTGAAGAACTGAATGCTCCCTTGGAAAAAATAGTATGGAAGGGGGAAAGGGTCTCTTGGAGTCCCCAGTATCCTGTTGTCAGACAAAATGATAGAAGTGACCATATATTCAGTGGGATCTGAACACACAAGGACTGAAGAGCTGCACTTAAGGGTAGAACATAAGATACCTGCTTAGTATAAAGCCCTCCCTTTGTTCAGGCACAGCTACCAGACATCACCTCTGTCCTTGTGCCATATGGCCACACAGGGATCGGATGTGCTCATGTGTGTTACTGGCAAGTGGGTAATGGTGAGGCACTCCGGACTTCAAGGCTGACATGCCCACCTCACCCCTGCAGAGACTGGCTTGCCAAAGCAAAAGGGCTCTCCTTTTTATTCTCCTCTTGCAGAGAGAATGTGAACCTTATACCTTACGTTCATCTGGCAGGGGGGTTGGACTAGATGATCTTTCAAGGTCCCTTCCAACCCCTAGGATTCTGTGATCTGTTTTCATCTTAAGATGAACTGAAGGTGTTTACTGTGCAAAAGGTAAGGTGTATTTAGTTTTAAGGCCAACAGATAACCACAGAGGAGCTTAATAACTATATACAGCTCCCTGAGGTACGCAAGATCCTCTGGATGGTACAAAAAAAATAAAAGCAGTAGTTTCAGTTCTTTAAGCCTAGTGACACACCTCTACTTGCCCTTCAGGAGTCCAACCAGAGAGAAAGCTAGAGCCTGGTGTATTTTCTGACTCAGCTATGCACACCCACATCACCAGATACAGTGATTCAGTAATGATGCAACTACAGTGAGAAAAATGCAGTCTGATCTTAGACTATCAATAAAGGCACTCTAATCCTTGCCATAAGAGACAGCAGGGCCCTTGCAGATAACTTTTATGCCTGATGTAATAAGTACACAGCTGGAGCTTCACTAGAATGTAACTCAAAGTTTTTTCTCCATGGCATGTTTAGAACTATCTAAATGGTATAAAAGAAGCAGCTGAAAGTTTGAGCACAAGCAAGAAATTCACACCTGATGCTTTGATGACGGCTCAATTGTTAACTTTTTCTTCTATTCTAATAACCAACCAACATTGCTTTTACAAAATATCTCATCTAAAAATTATTAGCTGTAGTGATCATGTATTTAAAACACTGTAGTGAAGAGTAATGACTGAGCACCTATCACATTAGCATTAGCTTATTCCAATATTATTTGCATGTCACTCTTGACACTATTTGCTACTCTCAAAGACAACCCTTTCTCTCACAACCCCTCTTCCTATTCCAGCTTCCTGTTAAGTTCCCAAGTTGAATGGTTGGCTACAAGGGCTTACAACAGACTTCTGTTCTCCAGACACAAATATATGAAATACATACCGAGGCTGCTATGCTTATGTTATATTCATGATCAGCTAGAATCTTCTCATGTGTGGTGGAATTGAATTTGCGAGGTAAGTGATGCAGAGATGTAGTTGCTGCTTGCAGTAGAAAAGCTCCAAAATAAAAGACAAAAGTAGCCCCATGGAAAAGAAAATCCTGGAAAGCAAACAACAGAATCAGTCCGGTCTGCAATACATATCTAATTCTCCCAGTCTCAGTACAAATGAAACCCAACACTGAAACATGAAACCAGCACTGATAACAATAACTTTAGATAAGCAGTGTTAAATCCATCTGAGAGCTTTACCTGGACATGCTTTCACAGCTGCCTGCAACTATAGGCAACTCACTAACATAATCAGTGGCAAAGGGCAACTCTCCCTCTCCCCAAACCCTGTAGTCTTTCAAACTGAGGCATGTGCTTATCCATATGCTGACCTTTCAGATCACTTTAAAGCTATTAGAGCTTACAGAATACAGCTTAAATAAAAAAAAGGAGGGACATAGAGGCCAACTTTATCACAATTTAAGCAGTACAATACAAGCTTGCAGTCCCCCAAATCCTCTCCTAGCTATAACCTAAGCTCCAGAAGTCCTCGCTCCACACTTAGGTTTTGCTTCTGTAAGTGCCCAGAAACACCTCAGCCTGGACATAGCTGAAGTTTACATCCTGATACAACCAGAAGCCAAGAACTGAGGCATTTCCTCAACTCTCTCTGATTTGGCTCTGCCCAAATACAGTAGTTTGGAAGTACTTCGTGATACCACGGAATAGATGCCCGAGATTTGAGAGGACAGGAGTTAGGATTTACTTTAAATATACTTCTCTCATGGCCTTCTCCAGGCAATTCGCTCCTCTGTGGTGAATGCCAGCTGAACACAGGTTTAAACATCTAACTTGGGAGAGGGCATTGCCCTCTGTCAATGACCAGCTGAAGTGCATGGAGCTCCACCTGGGGATGGATGAGGAGCAAACTGAGAGCTGATGGGTCAAGATTAAAAGGAGAGCAGGGGACTTTATAGTGGGGGTCTGCTACAGGCCACCTGACCAGAAAGACTGAGCAGACGAGGCCCTTAATAGACAGATAGGAGTAGCCTCACGTTCACAAGCCCTGCTCCTCGTGGGGGACCTGAACTACCCTGATCTCTGTTGGAGGGAGAACACAGCAAGGCACAAGCAATCCAGGAGGTTCCTGGAATACATTGATGACAACTTCCTTCTCCAAGTGATAGAGAAGCCAACAAGGAGAGATGCTGTACTGGGCCTTGCTCTCACTAACAATGAGGGGCTGGTGAGGAATGTGAAGCTCAAGGGCAGCCTTGACTGCAGTGACCATGAGATGGTGGAGTGCAAGATCCTTAGGGGCAGCAAGGAGGCTGCACGACATGCTCACTACCCTGGACCTCAGGAGAGCTGACTTTGGTCTCTTCAGGGAACTGCTTAGTAGAGTACCATGGGATAAATCCCTGGAGGGAAAAGGAGTGCAAGAAAGCTGGTTAATATTCAAGGATCACCTCCTCTAAACTCAGGAGCACTGCAACTCAACAAAAAAAAGTCAGGGGAAAATGCCAGGATGCCTGCATGGATTAACAAGGAGCTCCTGGACAACCTCAAGCACAAAAAGGAAGCCTATGGAGGGTGGAAGCAAGGACAGGTAACCTGGGAGGAATACAGAGAAATTGTCTGAGCAGCCAGGGATTGGGTTAGGAAAGCCAAAGCCCTGATAGAATTAAATCTGACCAGGGACATCAAGGGCAATCAAAGAGCTCCTATAGGTATATCAGTGATAAAAGGAAGAACATAGAAAATGTGGGCCCTCTCCAGAAGGAAATGGGAGATGTGGTTACCTGGGATATTGAGAAGGCCGAGGTACTCAATGACTTTTTTGCCTCAGCCTTCTCTGGCAAGTGCTCAAGCCACACTGTCCAAGTCACAGGAGGCAAAGGCAGGGACTGGGAGAATGAAGAACCACCCAGAGTAGGAGTAGATCAGCTTTGAGACCACCTAAGGAACCTGATGGTGCACAAGTCCATGGGACCTGATGACACACCCATGGGTCCTGAGTGAACTGGCGGATGAAGTTGCTGAGCCACTATCCATCAGATTTGAGAAGTCATGGCAGGTTGGTGAAGTTCCCACTGACTGGAAGAGGGGAAACTTAACCCCCATTTTTAAAAAGGGAAAAAGGAAGACCCAGGGAACTACAGACCAGTCAGTTTCACCTCTGTGCCTGGCAAGCTCATAGAGCAGATCCTCCTAGAAGCTATGCTAAGGCACATGGACGATAAGGAGGTGATTGGTGACCACCAACATGGCTTCACTAAGGGCAAATCATGCCTGACAAATTTGGTGGCCTTCTATGGCAGGGTTATAGCACTGCTGGATAAAGGAAGAGCAACTGATGGCATCTACCTGGGCCTGTGCAAAGCATTTGATATTGTCCCATGTGACACAATCATAGAATATGCTGAGTTAGGAGGGACCCAAGCAGGATCATTAAGTCCAACTCCTGTCCCTGTGTAGGGCCAGGAGTAACACCACGTACCTGAGAGTGTTGTTTAAACACTTCTTGAACTCAGGCAGGCTTGGTGCTGTGACCACTGCCCTGGGGAGCCTGTTCCAGTGCTCTATCACCCTCTGAGTGAAAAACCTTTACCTCACATCCAACATAAACCTCCCCTGATTCACCTGCTGTTTCCTCGAGTCCTGTCATTGGTCACAGAAGTGAAGAGATCAGCACCTGCCCCTTCTCTTCCTCTCGTAAGGAAGCCATAGACCCCAAAGAGGTCTCTCTCAGCCTCCTCTTCTCCAAGCTGAACAAACCAAGTGACCTCAGCTGCTCCTCATAAGGCATCACCATCAGACCCTTCACTGTCCTCGTGGCCCTCCTTTGGATGCTCTCCGGTAGTCTGATATATTTTTTTATATTGTGGTACCCAAAACTGCACACAGTACTCAAGGTGAGGCTGCACCAGTGAAGAGTAGAGACATCCTGGTCTCTAAATCGGAGAGGCATGGACTTGAGGGACAGACCACTCAGTGGATAAGGAATTGGCTGGATGGTTGCACTCAAGTCAATGGCTCAATGTCCAAGTGGAGATCAGTGATGAGTGACATTCCTCAGCAGTTGGTATTGGGACCACTGCTCTTTAACATCTTTGTTGGCAACATGGACAATGGGATCGAGTGCACCCTCAGCAAGTTTGCCCATGACATCAAGCTTGAGAGGTGGGCCTGTGCAAACTGCATAAAGTTCAACAAAGCCAAGTGCAAAGTCCTGCACCTGGATGAGGGCAATCTCATGCACAAATACAGGCTGAGCAGAGAATAGATGAGAACAGCCCAGAGGAGAAGGACTTGAGGGTGTTGGTTGATGAAAAGATAAACATGAGCCAGCAGTGTACACTTGCAGACCAGAAAGCCAACGGTATCCTGGGCTGTATCAAATGCATGACCAGCAGGATGATGGAGGTGATCTTCCCTCTCTGCTCTGTTCTTGTGAGACCCCACCTGCAGTACTATGTCCAGTTCTGGAGTTCCCAGCATAAGAAGGACATGGAGTTGTTGTAGCAAGTCCAGAGGAGGGCCACAAAGATGATCAGAGAACCGGAGCACCTCTCCTATGAAGACAGGCTGAGAGAGTTGGTCTTGTTCAGCCTGGAGAAGAGAAGGCTCTGGGGACACCTCATAGCAGCCTTTCTGTACCTGAAGGGGCCTACAGGAAAGCTGGAGAGGGACTTTTTACAAGGGCATGGAGTGACAAGACAAGGGGGAATAGTTTCAAACTGAAAGAGGACAGATTTAGATTGGGTATTAGGAAAGAATTCTTTCATGTGAGGGTGGTGAGACACTGGCACAGGTTGCCCAGAGAAGCTGTGGCTGCCCCCTGCCTGGAAGTGTTCAAGGCCAGGTTGGATGGGGCTTTGAGCAACCTGGTCTAGTGGGAGGTGTCCCTGCCCATGGCAGGGGAGTTGGAACTAGATGATCTTTGAGGTCCCTTCCAACCCAAACCATTCTGTGATTCTATGAACTCTCATTTCTGGATTCTATTACTGGAGTACATGAAAAAGCAGCTCTGGTGCCTAAATCTCTCTGTGGGTTGTATTTCAGATCCAGTGTTCCACACAGCACAGTTCCACAGTTCTAGTACAGTTTTAAAATGTCTAAAACATTCTTCCAACATCTCCTTCTGTTGTTAAGTCTGCAAAGCTGACCTTTGCACTGCACTCAGTTCCTAAGCCCATACAACACCTACTTTGCATCTATACCTATGCAGGTCGGCAGAAGCCACAGACACAATTTATACACAAGTATGTGTATGCTTTTTGAGGATATCCACATTATATAGTCTACATGCAGCACTAGCTAATTCTTTATGCACTTTTAATTCACTTGATTACAATGGACTACCATTATGCCAAGAGTGAGAACCCAGGGTACACCATGTGTGAGCCCATCACAACCAGCAGACAGCATTCATACGCACTTACTGTGCAACACCCTTATCTGCTGACTGTCTGGTATCACTGAGAATGTGCTGCATTCCCCTGTTTAGAGAATTGTTTCTGCATAGATGCAGGATTTTCTTTTTATTGAAAAAGTTTTCAAACTCCTCAGTTGTTCCATATTTGATAGCAGCTGAAGCTACTTTCAGTTTTGGTAAGTTACAATATAAGCTGCTACTACAGATTCCCATTCCAGATCAGGAAATAATTTTCTCTTAATTAAGAATCATTTGAGGTTAGGTCACAGAGTGTACTGCTTTTCTTAATGACTGCTAATTACTGGGAACCCAAGTTTTGGCAAAACAGCCGCAGTAATGCCCAACTGCTGGTTTTCCATCCTGGCTGGGTTGTCGCTTTTTAAAATACCAATTATTTCCTCTTGGGGTATCACCAGGAGGCCGCACTGACAGCAACAGAACTGAGAAGATAAGGAGGCAGGGGGTAGCTTCCTGACCTAGTTGGACAGCCTTTACGTGCTAGGCTTGCCAGATCTCAAGCTTTGGGCACAGGACACATTCCCTCAGTCCCCAGCTCTGCTGTCGTGTCGGTACCTCCTTGAAAAAAATGGTGGGTACCTATTCCAGCATGAAAGTGCTGAAACATCAGAGAAGCTGCAGTGTGGGAGGCACTTCTCACCAGATGCTTACTGTTGTGGCTTCCCCCTGCTCAGTCGAGCTGGCAGGCACACACACACATCTGTCATGCTGCCACCATGTTTGACTGCACGCAGGTGTGTTCACTGTGTGACAAATACCCGACCCTGTACCACAACCTGACATACCCATTTCATAGCACAGGATTCCAGCAGCTCGAAAGGTTTGCACAAACCCATGAGTAATCAAGGACATCCATTGTCCTTGGGCTGCTAAATACCGAGCATGCAACTATGTCATTGTTACCGGCTGTACACTTTTGGCACTACTGCTCATCAAAGAGCACAAATAGCTCCACGAGGAAAGCAGCGCTGACTGTGTACAGGAGAGGTATTTTCAGAAGACAAACTCTTTCATTTCCTTCATCCTCCTGCCAAACCCTCTAATTTCCTTCTGGCAGCAATTACAGTGAAGCTATGTAGCATCACTAAGGTTTCACACTCGCATGGTTATGGTTTCTGTGACCAAAAAGCCCAAGATTTTATGAGGGAGGGTCTTTTGGTTTTTAGTAATTATTCTCATGATGCCTAAACCTTCCCAGCCTCCACACTTGTACAATCATTGAAACCCCGTACAAAGCGTATGTAAAGCACTACCAGATCTGCATGATATATTAGTTCACATCTCATTTTATAAGTGAGCGTGCTGTGAGTCAGGCTGTAAAGGCAGCATTTGTCACACCATCTGGTTTAATAGAGTGATGTACAGTGTGACGTGCCTCCATAAGGTCCATGTTTTCCCCCAACTTTTCACTGTGCAGTATCTTATTTAAGTATCTGTATTAGCATCAATGGAGCTACTCACGATGTAAGGTATTACTAAGCATCAGAATCTCATGCTGTTTTTCAAATACGCATTTAAATTCCTGGAGTCCTAAACTGGAGTTCATGAATCTCTACATGAAGCTGTAGTACTCCAAGACACTACTCTTCCCAATTTTATCTAATCTAATCACCTGTAGCTTCTGAGTTCTATTGTAAATCTAATTTATGAAATAGCAAGACCCATGCATTTATTTAAATACATGCCAACCTAAAACAAACAGGTACACCTTTTTATTTTATGGTAATAAAGTGTTTTAGTGTTTCTAGTAATCATTTGCAACAGAAGGTAAAAAATCCTTGTAAACTGCTGCTAACGAGTTTAGTGCCAACAAGTTACAGACCATTTGGGTACCTGTAAATAGTAGTCAAAGGATCTACTTAGTGTTATTTTTGTTGACAGCTGTAAGGGGCTGGATTTCAGCTACCACCTTAGAGATAAAATGATTCACTCTGCAATTATTTAAGATGTTGACTTAGCTATGACATGTTTTTAGATTAAGTTACAGAGTCCCACAGATGCAGCTTTTATACAAATCATGTAGTAACTTCCTGACATAGAAAGTTTTTCAGTAATTTATCATATACAAGGGGAAGAAATTAACAGTACAACAAGTCACTGCCAGCATCAAGTTGCCAATGGGTAAGACACACTCTCACAATTGGTGTAAGATGAACATTTGTATCACATTTTCAATCTATAAAAGGCTATGCCCTCACCCAGCAACTCTTAAATAGATGCAGGATTGTAAATTGGCAAACAGTTTCAATGAAACCCAGGACACTATTAATTTACCTTAGTTATGCACATGCTCAAGGGCTTTGTTGCATCATAACTTGTGAGGATGTCGCAGCATAGATCTCTGTAAAGGTCTCTGTAATTGCAACTCATTATTAGCCTAATTACTGCCCGTATCATGCCGGAAAGCTGGCACTGTATGCATGTGTATTCGCTATCGAAGTGCTAAAGTTTGTTTTAATAGAATCCAGCCTGTCACCACTGATGGGCTTTCAAGTCATCAGTTAGAGCCCCAACCTCATGAAGGTCTACGATTTGCCTTAAAGACCATGAAACACTTGAACGGCTAAATAATCAGAGATGTTGATACTGAAGCACACAATTCCAGGTATGATCAACGAAAGTGTCAACAGGAAAAATAAGCCACACAGGAGGAAGGTGAAGGTGATCAGCAGTTACAAACAGTCATGCTTTAATATTTTAGCAGTTCTATTCCTTTTTTGAAGATTTTTTGAAAATTCTCATTCTAATCTCAGTTTTGCCACCTCTTATTATTCACTTCCAGCAATATAAGAGAGCGATACCTTCTCGTGCTCAACTACTTAAACACTAAAAACCCAAAGCAAAAAACAATTAATGACAACAAAGGAGTACATAAATTAACAGTCAATAACCTGAGGTATCCATGTGGTTGGTAAAAACTGGAGCCAACAGTTTCTTTTTTAATAAGGAGGTGTAGTCTGTGAGGACTACTGGCACAAGCCATAACAATCCATTACAGCAAGAATCAAGTCTCGTCTCCACAATGAAGAAAAGCTGAGCAGAGTACAATGATACCTGTTGTCTCACTAGGCTTCCTCTAAGAAAGACAAATGTTAAGTCTCCTAAAAAGATGTTAAACTCTATCATACTGCAGGTTGTGTTGACTTTGACTACCTAAGGTCTAACAGCCACTAACCAGTGCTGCCCCAGCTTTAAGGAATTGACCCAAAAGTCAGCAGAAGACTTTCTTAGGAACTGGAGACTTCCTGGGTGCTTTAGTCCAGTCTGTGCTATCTCAGTCAACCACATCACGCAATGTGTTCACAAATGTATCACTTCTATTGCAATAATAGATGTGGCTTTCTACCCCCCATTATTCACAGGGTGTTACTACTACTTCTCTAGTAGTCAGAAAATATTGTCTAATTTCCATTCCATAATTATTTCTAGCCATTTAAATCAATTTGTTTTCATGCCTTGTTAAACCAGTTCTACTCCTGCTGCTCATGCATTTTATGTGCTCATAGAGGACAAGTATAGAATCATACACTTCTTCCAATCAGTTTCAGAATCTGGGCTCTTTCAGCCTCTATCATAAAACTGGTCCTGTACTTCCTCTGTCATCCTTGTAGCCCTACTAATTCTTTTCCAGTTTTGAATTCCTCTGTTTTGAAAAACTTTCCATTGAAACGAAAGGCCGGGCATTAAGACTTAGGATCAACACTTCTCATGACATGGTTTTCAGTTTATGAACAAAGGGAAACCTTAAATAATGAAAAAGAAATCTTACCGTCTGGTTCCAGTTGACAGCAATTCTATTTGCATAACCAAAGAGGAACACACACAGGAACACAATGGACAGGAACCATGCAGTCACCGCTACAAACATCACCCACCCCTGCAGCAGTGGCAGTGGAATTCGGGTAGAAGCTACCAAAATCCAGACTATCGTTCCAAACAGCTGCAAGGAGAAGAATACACATGATGAATTGAGAGCCAACATTTATTCAGTTCTTTCTGACTAAGAACTAACATCACACATCAACACGTCCTCAGATTACTTTCAGGAACCAAGAGGGAACACTTCAAAAGTACTCAGAGAGCCCAAGTGCCATTCTCAGAAATGATAGGCACTAAGTGGTGGTAAGATGAAGCCACTCTGAAATTCTTAAAAGCTCTTAAAATAGTCTTGAAAATGGGAATTACAAACCCAGGTGATTTGCGTGCTGCTGCTTAAAGTTTTACCCTTACTCTCATTTTGAGGGAAATATATGAAATGTGAAAATGTGATTCACACACACATACATACATAAATCTCTCTCTCTACAGTAAAGCTAGCATGACAAGGATGTACATCAGATTTGGATTCAATCTCATACTTTCAGTAGTCCTAATGAGATGAGATACAGAAAAGAGTTGAAACTGCATCCCCTTTTCAATGCATTTGTAATAAAAAACGGAAAGAGAATACATTAAGCAATAAAGTGAAAGAGAAAACTAGAATACAGAATAAGGCAAGCTGTAAATTACGTTGTAATGACTAGAAAAACATTCAGCTTTCCAGAATTATCATAACCCAGGGTAAGAATTCAGCACCGCCAATTTTCTTTTCAGCATATTGATTGCAGTGAAAGAGTGCTGGGGATGCTGTGCTATGATGGGCTGATGGAGAATTTATGTACACTAAGGCTTGTCTGGTTTAATCAGCTTTTGGCCTAAGGAAGGGTACTATTTCTCCCTGAAAATCCTGCCTTTTTATAAAAAAGGGTAACTGGAGAAGATCATAATTGCCATCTGAAACATGTTCATTTATTACAGAAAGATTTAACTTCATAATCCAGCCTGCTGTGTATTGACAGCTACAATCAATTTCCAAGCAAGTTACTGCTTTCCTGTTTAAACCCTACGGATGTACCACTACAGAGCCAGAGGGTACGCTGTCAGTTTCAGAGAGCATTCATTGAGATCAAGGCTGGATGAGAGCTACCTTTCAAAAGATGCCTGCTATAAAATTAGTTGGTTCCTCTCTCGTGCTACACTGCAGCAGCACATATGCAAAGAAGCATTGCTAGTCTCAGTTCAAAGCTCCCAAGGGTTTATGTGTTAGCCTTCACGTTGTTGTCTAGGCTTCCCTTTTTAGCTGCTGTGAAGAAGCAAACTTTCTCTGGTCTCACAAGACTGCAGGTGCGAGTCTGTTGTCACTCAGAGACCAGATAGTAATGGGCAGTGAGGCAGCAGAAGGGATAGCACAGTGTCTGTTAGACAAAAAGCAGAGCTATGTGAAATGCTTGCAGTGTTTTGAATGTACAACTTTGCAGGCTTCTTTAAAAATAAATGCAGAAGCCTGCTGTGAGACTGCCATCCTCAGCGCCCACCACTGCGCTGGCTCCCCTGCACCACCCTGCCCTCAGCTCGGCTGCCAGCCGTGTCACAGCCCGGCCAGCCTCAGCCACCTCTGCCCCTGACCCGGGGCCTGACGGGGCGCCCGCACGGTGCTCCGAGCCCTCGCTCGGGTGCGGTGCTGCACGGCGGGACCCGNNNNCCGCCGCGGCCGGGAGCCAGGCCGGCTCCTGCGCTGCCCCCCGGGGGAGAAGATACACAATGAAACCCATGAGTTCTGTTACGCTTTGGGTGTTTTCGCCCGGCAGCGGCCCCGCGGCTCGCAGAGGCTCACGCTCGGCCCGGGCGCGGAGGCGCCCGCCCGCGGTCCCGCACACGGTCCCCGCACGCTCGTGGGGTTCGCGGCGGACCCGAAACACGCACACGGGCGAACCCCGGGCGGGTCCCCGGGAGGGGCTGGGGT